>LPNX010803592.1:1208924-1231630 GCA_001517045.1 Pseudotsuga menziesii
AGAGAAACTCACAAATCGAATTACTTGCCAAACCCAACAAAAAAACATGAAAGAGGAACAATTTTACATACACAGTGTGAACAAAAAATGGATATTATTTGACTATATAACATGTGAATATGTTAAGAGCATTTATATATTACATTTCGTTGAATTCAAGAGGATTTGGAAGCCAAATATGAGTGTACAAGTGAAATTGGCCAAATTGGCCTCAATCCCCTCTAGGTGGGCCAAACTCTCTCCAACTCAACCCAAATGGTCATGAATGATGGTTTGGATGTGTCTGAGGTGTGCTACAGAAATTAAGACTCCTTGGCATGTGTGGGTGTCCAAAGAAAGGTGAGTGGGAGGCTCAAGGTTGGGATTAAATGCTCCAACAGACTAAAGTTTGGGCTAAAATCACCTCTAGCACTCCTAGTCAACCAGAATTCTCCAATTCAAGGAATGGGATCACACCTGTCATTAATGAGGGAGCACATTTGGAGTTTGACTAAGTTTGAGCACTCCTGTAGGTGTGAAAGTATCAAATTAACTGGTTTTTATGTTGGATTAAATTCCCTAAGGCAAAACTATAACATATCAATGCATAAATGCAATTAAAATTGGCTAAGGCTTTAGACTAAGGTAATAAGTGGTGGATTATTGTTCTAACACAATGAAAAGAAGGGGTGATGGAAAATGTTATTGTCCATGTATTCAATGCGGGGGATTTAAAAAGAGAAGAATATTGATCACAACAACCACAAAGCATTGTAGGGAACATGGACATGCGGAGGGGGGGAATGAATATTGTCCATTTGTAAGTTTAGCATTATAAAGTTTTTTATATTTTTTTCTTTGTTAAATGTATGTATTATTTTAATATTTTCTATGTTAACTTTATATTTTTTTCTTTGTTAAATGTATCCATTGATGTCTTTATGTAATTATAAAGGAAAGACATCCTACGACATATCGTCCAGAGGAAGTTCTTTCAGAACAAGTATCGAAGGAACATGGAGCTATGCTTAATGGAGAACAAGTTAATAATCCTATTGAAGAAGATGATCATACTGATAATGTAGTTGAAGATGATGGTACAAATACATTGATCCATGATTCATTTAATGTTAGAATGGATGATGATCATGATGATCATGAAAATATTAATGAATTTGATGATGTTCACGATATACCTCTTCTTGAGAAGGCATACGAACCCCTTTATGAAGGCTCCAAAACAAATATTCTATCTGCTATATTGTTGATAATGAAATTGAAGGTTATGAATCATCTTTCAAACATATCAATCACACAAATGTTAAGGTATGTAAAATAATCCATCACATATATATGATCATGATAAAGGTTATATTTTTTCCTCTAATAATTGTATTGTTAATTCATAATTCAAATTAATACGGATGAAATGTGTTTCGTTAATATTATTTATATATTATATTAACTCTATTTTAATTTTAATTTGATGTACCTTGATAGCTGAATTTTTGTTACCACCATCAAATATTTTACCTCACACATATCAATATTTATCTTCAATCATGAAAGAGATTGGAATGCATTATGAAGAAATTCATGCATGCCCCTATGACTATGTTATATATTATAATCAACATGAATTTGCAACCGAATGTCCAGAATGTCATATAAGTAGATATCAAACAAATCAAGAAACAAAAAAGGTGCCTCAAAAGGTTCTTCATTATATTCCCATCATTACACATTCGCAACGATGGTTCATGAGAAACAAAAGCTCAATTTATGGATTACCATGCAAGGAACAAAAGTCAAGATGATCTTATTTGAATTCCTGCAAATGGTTCTGCATTTAGAGATATTGAGGAAAAGTGGCCTCATTTTCAAGAAGAACCCCATAATATTAGGATTTCTTTGTCTATAGATGGTGTTAATCCATTTGCACAAATGAGATCCATTTACACAATGTGGCCTATTTTTGTTATCAACAATAAAATTCCTCCATGGTTGTTAATAAAGAGGGAGCACATACTATTGTCGATGATTATTCCAGGTATATTGTGTCTACAACTGTTTTATTTTTAATGTAGTTGTGGAATCTCATTTGACGTATTTTTTTTCCTAATTTCATATATATATATATTTTATTTTACTCTTGTGGATGGTTTATATATCTTAATGCTTCTCACAATTATATATTTTATATGTACTTCAAATCAATCAGGTAAGTTCCAAGTTAAAGATATGAATGTATATATTTAACCTCTTATAAATGAGCTACTAAAGTTATTGAATGGAATCAGTATGCTCACATATCTAGACCAATACAACAAAGGGAATTTCAATTCCATGCAATGCTTGTAAGGACAATACACGATGCCCTAGGTTTAACCCATTTATGTGGTTTGTATTTTCAAGTTCCACTTTAATTGCATTTAATTTTATGAACTAGTTAATATAGTTTATATATAATTATAATTGACATAGATATTCCATATCTATATGTAGGTCTTCAGACAAAGGGGAAATTTGCATGTCTAGGGAAAATTGCAACCACTACCCCAAATTTTTTAATGTTTTTAGGGACCCTCCTTCTAGTTCTAGCTTTTGCGTTTTCCTTGAGCTCTATTTCCCCTAAAGACCTTTATCATGACTTAGTTTTATTTTTCATGAGTCATAGAATCCTTCTGTTGAAAGTGAAAAATCAGGTTTTTTGCCCGACATGTCAGCGGAGATCATCGAAGCGAGTCGACACGTCGGAGAATGTCATGCCTTTTTCCTGACTTATTGCTTGCTTTATCAAGCTACAGAAAATGTCTATGAGTCTGCCAATATGTTAGAAAGACTTAAGTTTTGATGCCAATATTCTCAGCGTGATAATATTTTCCTTTCCAATAATTTTGTTGACCACCTTTGTGGAATCCTCTTGCAAGCTTTTGTTTATTCTGACCAACAGTATCGATCCAACTTGTGGAGTCGAGCCGATTCGAGTGAAGGGGTTTGATCTTATTATCCGCCAACATCTTATCGAGATATTTTTGTAAGTTTTCCAATGAACCTTTTGATAGGATGTACCAATAGTGTCGGAAAGACTCATGTGTGCAAGACGATGTGTTTAGATGCCGTGTTCATTGGCAGCTGATAAATTTCAGCTAGTTTGGTTGATAAGGTGGGCGAGATTTCTTATTGGGATCCCATGATGGTGTCAAACACACTACCGTAGTGGATTCAATGCCGCCACGTATGTTTTTATTTTTTCCCTGATAAATTATTGAAGGAGCTTGTTGATAAACTTATCATCAGCAGGATTATTCGATTACTTCGGGTCCACCCCAGAAGTCCACCCAACACTGTCGATTACTCTTCGTTTTGTCTGCTGATTTGGATAGTTTTTTCCAAAATGTTTTTAACTTTGGTGCCAGCATAGTTTTCCACTCATGGGTCATTTAACCACTCATCTACCACATTAATGTCGTTCTACGGTTGTTTATATTTAAGCCTCAAGGGGTTTTATTTTACGGTTATTTCCATTACCGTTTGGGAGCACTTCGAGCTGTTGATTGTCACCTAGACTTAGGTGACTGCACAAGATGTTTTCTCACCAACCGTTGAGATATCATTTGTTAGGTAGTATTTGAACTCCTTCCTAGTCAAATTCTTTCTATTTTTATTGGGAGAACGACTGTTCGTTAGGGTTTTCTCTTACAGTATTAGGGTTTTCCCAGGTTCTTGGTATTTATAGTCCTATCGAAACCCATAGAAATCCTATCCATTTGGTTTTTAGAGTTCTCATACCTAGAAGGTTCCCTAGTTTTTGTCTTCACACTGTAAACCCTGACCTCCTGTTTCTTATTAAGCTCTCAAACCTCACAAGGGTTTTCCCTGGGTCGTTCCACCCCATGAACCCTTGCTCTAGAGTGTCATTATTGTTAGCATGAACATAGGGGTTTTTCCTCACCATCTCTGCACCACCCGCCCCGCCACTCAGGATGTGAGTGTTGAGATGTCAGGTTTGTTCATTGGTGAGGTAGTTAGTCAAGAATTTCACCGACTGAGCCACCTCTAGTTCACGTTATTATGCAGTGAGAGGGGAAGGTTTCATTGTTGGCCGATGTAAGGTTGAATAGGTTTCCCTCGGTCCATATTTTTAGCAATCCCATGCTATCAAAGCTCTAAGCCACTGTAGGGTTCTTCCCGTTGGTGTCTGTAGGGAGAATCCATGGTTAGTTCTGTAGTGTGAATGGTTACCCACTCGCGAGGTAAGGAGGATAGTGTTAGCAGAAAACCTAGGGTGAATTTTGTTTTTCAAAACCTAGTACCTAATAATCGTGCACCATGAGGGGTTTGCAACTTGGCTTAATCCAGCAGTATCATGTTGTTCAAATTTGGGTTTTAGGGTAGCTAGCAAATTTTCTTTTTGCTTCACAAATCCCCTTTTGAGATGTTCCATAATGATTTGGTAAAGACTATTGATTAAATATGATCTTATGCTTGTTTTTTATATTTCATTCATGATTTTGCATCTCATATATAGTTGTTATGTTCATAATTTTATCTATAATGCATGCATACCAGAAGATTGAAATAATTCTAATACATATTTGGCATGTTTGTTACTGTCTCAACCTTCATACAAAAACATGCCTAAGAAAGGGCAGAAGAAGGACCAGGCCCCAAGATATGACCTAGAGGTAGAGATCTTACCTAAGTTGGAAATTATTTACGAAGACACCAAAACCATCACAGGGGTGGAACAAGAATTCAGATGGGGTCATATTTATCAGATGATTAAGGACCAGGTTGTTTTAGATGCTAGTTTATAGGACATAACAGTGTATGAAAATATAATGAAATCCGCTATCATGAAAGTATGTACACACCCCAAACTCTCCCCATACGCCGAGGTGATAAGTTGGATTCTACCATTGGCAGATACAAATACTATGATCTTGGAAAACACATATAAACAGGGTTTTGCTGCTTTCAACCCTGCGTATATAACTAAAGGATGTAAGATACCCGCACCCCAAGTTTACATGACAGTTAAATGGATAAAGAATCTATACTTAAATTTGTTTGACTGTGTGAAAAAATGATGTTTTTTGGGTAGCAATTTCGACAAAAACCCTCTGGAGAATACGAAACTGCCAGTTTCACACCCCGTACCATCTCATAGCCCTAATGCTAAATCGGGTCTTCGGTCGGGCCAATAGAAAATTTTATAAGGTAATATGGATACCTTTGATATATTACATGGCTACACAGGTTTTTATTTTCAACTGGGTCAACATCATGGAAAACAACCTATCCTCGTGTATAGCTGCAGCACTTGGGGGTCTGACTCAAAGGAAGTCATAATTTTATATGAGCTCTTTCTTAATTGACAGCATCTTATGCACACATCCTTTCTCAACACTAAATTTCAAATGAGATCCTTCCAGGATTCCTATATACTCTTCATATCAAATCATATAGGCACATAAGCATTATAGTTTCTATAAGAACATCTGTGAAGATTTTCTGATGCCACTGTACAAGCTAATATTTTTTAAAGATTGCAGTTGCATGTCTAAAGGAGAATTAGAGACAATGAGTGAATATGGGGATTATTTATTCTCTTAGAAAGGTTTGTATTTAACAATGTATGGGGGATCCAAAGCTCCTTCTTTGCTACCAACATATGCTACAGACTATGTTATTCATAAAGAGGTAGTAAGGTAGCTATATATACATGGGTTCGGGAACTTTATGTTCAACATGAATAAAGTTGTATATCCTCCACTACCATTTTGTATTGGTATTTATAATTTCTCTAAGGTAAAGAGTGCTCTCAATTTCCTAAGAGAACTCGAAATTTTTCATTTTGGAGAAAAACATTTCCGTAGAAATGATTCTTTGGACAAGGTCTCAAAATATTGTGAAGACGTAGGAGTACACTTTGAATACAGTAATCATTTGGGTAAGGACAAGGATATATATTGAGATGAATGTAACATGGTTTTGTTGAGAAAGAGATTCAAGAAGAAAATCACAACCGTAGCAGGAAAAGGAAGCAGTAGCGGTACTGCTAAACAGAAAGAGTAGAATGAAGAAGCTACAAAGACAATTGAAGAGGAGGCCCAAAAGATTATTAGAGAAAGCATAAAAATGATTAGCTGAGGAAGCATAGAAGAAGCAATAAGAAGAAGAGTAGAGGCAGAGGGAGGAGGATGAAAGGATGAAAAAGGAGGCTAGCAGAGTACAAGAATAAGTAGAAAAGGTAGCTTAAGAGCTTAAAAAGAAGGAACAAGAATATCAAGACAAAAAGAATCAATATAAGGACCAAGTCAATGATAGTCCATTGGATTTTTCTGTCCCATCAAGTAGCATGATAATTGAAAACCAAGTTTCCTTAGTAGATCTTGGACTGATACCTTTTTATTCCATCCCGAGAGCGGGCTGTAGAAAACCTTGACACAATCTTTTTTTACCAAGAAAAGAAAAGAATTGTGCGGAGGACAAAAAATAGGATGAAAACGAGTGATCAACCCGTGGCAGTCATGGTGATTGAAAAGACAGTTATGCATAGGACAGTTGAATATCCCCGGCTTCTTGCAATGGAAGGCGTAGTAGCATCCCAAGCCAATGTAGTTAATGTCGGTAAGTTGGTTGAAGATACTTAGCAGTATAAAGAAAAGATGTCCCAGATGAAGGAAACCCCTTCAAATAGAAAGAGGAGAGGGACAAAATTTAAAAAGGAAACATGATGATATTCTCTTAGAATTGGAGAAACTCAAGGAAGCCTATCAAGTACTGGAATCGGACAAGGATGTGCTAACACTGTCAATTGCAATCACTGAAGGTGAAAAGAGAGATCTTGAAATCAAGGTTTCAGAGTTGGAGAAGAAGGAAGCTGCAGCCGACAAGAGAGAAGAAGAACTAGAGAATTGGAATAGCCTACTAGAGGAGTAACTCATGGTTGAAAATGAAAAATAGCTCAATGTAACTCCATTCCAGAATCAAGCATGTTTGTTACAAAGAAGAATAAATAAAATTCAATTAAATTTGGTAGAGGAAATGTATAAGATTAAACCGATAGAAGCTAGACTAAAGGAAATATCCCATGACTAATCAGAGTTTAGAAAAATGTTATCTGAAGTTGCAAAACTTGTGCAGAGTCAGCTGACGTGGATCAGAGCTAATTCAACCTTTCTAGAGAACATGCCTCAAAAGAATACAAGAGGATTGAATATGGAATTGGAATTATTGAATTTTAGTAGAAAAGAAGCAACAAGGTTGAACACGACCATTGATAAAACTATAGAAAAATGTAATGAATTATACAAGAGAATGTGTTCAACTCACAATAAATTCCAAAATTCAGTAGCAACTCAAGTCCAGGATTTCCTACAAAAATACCAACATTTAAAGAACCTCCAGGACAAGCTACATATAGACGAGGAAAGAATTCAAGATATCGAAAGAATTGGCGAGGAAAAAATCAGATTTTGGGTTATACAAGCTTCAGTTCATAAGAATATATTTGAGTTGTTGATGTAGAAGGCACCAAAGGTGAAGGAGATAGAATCCCAGCTATCCAAACATGAAGTGGATGCACGTTTACTAGATCCACTACACTATTGAATCATCAGTGAGGAAGCTCATGCATGGAGTGTTTTTATTAAGAACCCAGTTGGGCCCACATAAGAATTTGTTTTATCTCCATGTGGAACTTTATGTAATATTTTTTATTTATTCCAGTTTTTCCTAGTGGTTACACTAGAAGAAAAAAAATTGTAATCGAAGAGTTAAGGAATCCCAAGAGGCTAGGGTAGATAAAAAGTCACATGTAACTTGTATAAATCGGGGCATAACAGAGATTAGAGAGGACTTTTTCTACCACACATATGTTAAATCTTTTTGTATGAGAACTACTTCTTTTATAATAAAGAGAACCAAAATTTTGCTGGAAGAAGGAATATATCAGTTTCTAAGCGGGTTGTGTGGATCGCTCAATGATGAATTATTTATATTTTAGCATGTTGTACAATCTATGAGATCGTTCTTAACCTGGTGAATTATTTCTGTGTTGTGAACGATTTCATTTTCCTGTTATGAATCTTGTGCAATAAATGAGTAATGGATGTTTTGACTTAACAAAGCTATCTTTGTGTTATCTTTCTGCCATGTTTATTATGAAGCATTTAATAACTACCTGTACGATTTTACATGCAAAAATATAGTATATTACTTATTATGATATAAAATTTTGTCCCTGGGGATAGTTAGAATAATTTAGAATAGATTAGTTGTTTCTTTTCTTTTGCAGAAGTGATTGTGAGGCAAGAGCAATATGACAGAGGGAAGACCTGCACATCTCTAGTGAGGCTCTTACTCACTAGTCACTTGCATTTAGTCTAGGCACTTGCATCTCATCTTAAAATATAAAATACATAAACGGTCCACTGGGACACAACCGATAAAACAGATTTAAAACTTTCTTTTAATTCTACGATAGTTGGGCTGCTAACTGGATGGATTCCCCATATGTTGTACAGGAATAAACACCTAATAACCAAAGGTCTGGGCCTAAAGAAACTCCATAAGGGTGGGGAGTCCTATAAAGGGATAGCTTGTAAAAAGAGGTTAAAAAAGAAGCTCTATTTGGCGTGAAAAATAGCTAAAAGGATACCCCTGTACCTGAAACAGCTGTGGCATGTGTATCAAAGGACAACATAGGTTTAAAAGAGGATACTCATGAAAAAAGGGTCCTATCCATAGAAGAACAATGGCAAAAACAGGGAACTAATGGTTTATAATACCATAGTTTGTGGAAAAATGTCGATTGCTAAGGTTAATGTGGATAGAGTATAGATGTAAAAAATGCATTGGAAAGGTCAAAACCACCCTATGAGAGCAAAAAACACTTTATAATGATGAAAAACCTGTTTCAAAGAAAAAGGAGATATGGTATAAGTTGAATAGATTTCAAACTATAAGAAAAAACCCACTTTGAGAAATAAAATTTCTATAAATAGTTCAAAATAAAAAACAAAACTCACCGTTTTAATTTTAGCCATAAGAAGAAAGTTTTTACCTCTACCTTCATTCGATCGTTGTGGACAATCTAGTGGACGAAATCAAATTCCGCAAGTTGCACGTAAGCCTACACCCCGAGATCTTCAATTTGATCCTAGCAATTATCAATTTTGAGTCCCAATTTCATGTTAAAAGCATCCTAAAGCATGTCACGGTGCGTTCGCGGGTTTATAGTATAAACACTCGCATACACACATTCTATACATGGGTTTCCTATAGAGACAGTCGTGTACAGTACGTGACATGTCTAACTAGACTGTCGCGTGTACTGTGTGAAGGATAAAAACCTAATTATAGGCACAATTTTTTGAAATTTTATATGAAATTGATGAATCATACTACTTGTTTTGCTAGGTGTGAAGATGGTGTTGGAATGGAGGGAATGGGAACATGAAACTATGGACCAAGAAGCACTCCAAAGTGCACCCACCATACATGCTTTACGAACAAGTGGGTTATTAAATTTATTTTGCACATCACCCATGTAGGCCAATGTCCGTCTATTGGAGTTCATGATAAACTATTGGGATCATGATTTGGGGATGTTTGACCTATAGGGTGAGACTTTGGAAATTACTTCCGAAGACATAGATTTCATTACCGTTCTATCACGATGAGGAGCACCGGTCAACTTAGAGGGCACCGACAGGGGCGGTGATCCTTTAAGTGTCCAGAACTACATTGATGTGTTTTGGACACCAGGTACCCAGAAGAGAGGGAGTTGTGTCCCTATTGCACATATCTGTGATTTCACACTACAGGTACTAACGAGCACCATTGTGAGGATTGCAGGATCCTCTTCATTACATTTAGCTGCACGGAACCAAATGAGGTTGGCAGTGGATTGTATGCATGGTGCCCTCTAGGATTGGTGTTCAGGAGTTGTCCCCATTATGAAAAGACAACTCTCCAATTGCAAGAGAGGAAGGCAAAATAACTTTGGGTATTCTAGCATATTGGTTTCCTTCTTCGAGAGAGAGTACCAAGGTTGAGCCCCGCCATACCTCTACCAGTCCAATCTCCACGTTAGCCAAGGCTGAGCAGATGGGGAGACATCTTCCTCCGTCAAGGAGGAGGAGACACAGTGCAGAGTGTATACAATGATGACTTCTACATCTGGTGGGAGCGATAGCTACCGACACTAGAGCAGTTTCCATATGCCGACATGGATTTTCGAGGTGATCCAGACCTTGTCCTCCCTCTAGGAGGAGCATGGGGAGAGCTAGGTTAAAAAAAAAAAAAAATTTTAACATTTTTAAAATTTTTATGAATTTTAAAATGATAGATATATACATATGTATACAAGTATTAATCATATAAACATGTCAAAATGCAGGTATACAAGTCTTAATCCTAAAGCATGTCACGGCACGTTCACGGGTTTACAGTATAAACACTCGCATACGTGAGTTCTGTACGTGGGTTTCCTATAGAGACAGTCGTGTACAATACGCGACATGTCTAACTAGAATGTCGTGTGTACTGTGTGAAGGATAAAAAGATAATTATAGGAAAAAAAATTTGAAATTTTATATGAAATTGATGAATCATACTACTTGTTTTGCTAGGTGTGAAGATGGTGTTGGAATGGAGGGAATGGGAACATGAAACTATGGACCAAGAAGCACTCCAAAGTGCACCCACCGTACATGCTTTACAAACAAGTGGGTTCTTAAAGTTATTTTGCACATCACCCATGCGGGCCAATGTCCGTCTATTGGAGTTCATGATAAACTATTGGGATCATGATTTGGGGATGTTTGACCTACAGGGTGAGACTTTGGAAATTACTTCCGAAGACATATATTTCATTACCGATCTGTCACGACGAGGAGCACTAGTCAACTTAGAGGGCATCGACAGGGGCGGTGATCCTTTAAGTGTCCAGAACTACATTGATGTGTTTTGCACACCAGGTACCCAGAAGAGAGGGAGTTGTGTCCCTATTGCACATATCCGTGATTTCACACTACAGGTACTAATGAGCACCATTGTGAGGATTGCAGGATCCTCTTCATTACATTTAGCTACACAGAACCAAATGAGGTTGGTGGTGGATTGTATGCATGGTGCCCTCTATGATTGGTGTTCAGGAGTTGTTCCCATTATGAAAATACAACTCTCTGATTGCAAGAGAGGAAGGCGAAAGAACTTTGGGTATTCTAGCATATTGGTTTCCTTATTCGAGAGAGAGTACCAGGGTTAAGACCCGCCATACCTCTATCGGTCTGATCTCCACATCAGCCAAGGCTGAGCAGATGGGGAGACATCTTCCTCCGTCAAGGAGGAGGAGACACAGTGCAGAGTGTATACGATGATGACTTCTACATCTGGTGGGAGCGATAGCTACCGGCACTAGAGCAGTTTCCATATGTCGACATGGATTTTTGAGGTGATCCAGACCTTGTCCTCCCTCTAGAAGGAGCATGGGAAGAGCAAGGTAATTTTTTTTCTTTTAATTTTTAACATTTTTAAAAATTTTATGAATTTTAAAATGATAGATATATACATATGTATACAAGTCTTAATCCTATAAACATGTCAAAATGCAGATATTGGACCGGTCTGCCCTGAGGGGCATCCATGCATGTTTGTTCATCCTGTTGTAGGTGAAGACCCAGGGCTTATTAGGGTTCTAGAGGGGAAGTTGGCCAGGCTTACCCAAAGAGTTCCCACTTTGCAGATAGAGCATATTTCGACCGTCATGCAGGAGTTTGTGGTTGGAGTTCCACCTGTCTAGTTACGCCCTTTGAAACGAGTGGCCAGAGTATTTCTTGTATACATAGATGTTGTGGATGTTGCCGAAGCCAAAGAGGCTGAGGAAGCCAGAGTACAGAGAGACCATGGGGACCAAGGTGGTCCTGCTTAGATCTAGGACATTTTGATGGATTGCGATCCACATTTTTGTATATTTTTGTATATTATACAGTTATGACTAGATCTGAGGATCAAACTCGACCTATCTATGGACAGATATTTACATATATATATTGTTGTCAGTTTATTTACAAGTGTTTTTTATGTACATGCTGTATATTTTTATGAAATGTGTGTTAGATGCCAATCTAAAATGTAATTAGCATATGCATCAGTCAATGAATTCTAATTTCTTGGAATGTGATTGAATATAATAACTTCAAAATTTCTTTCCAATAACTGAATTTGCATGAACTAACGTAATAGAATAGGATTTCACACTTGATAAGCTCGATTGAGCTGGGAGACCACCAGTTGAGAGTTTAGACAGACCTCGAGCTGGGTGATACCACGTGACAAAGCATCCCATAGAAGCTCAATTACAGCCCTATACTCAGCAACATTATTAGAAGTAGGACCTAAGCAAGCGCCTCCTGTGGCAACTAGCTGTCCTAAGGGAGAGTAAATGACCCACGCTGCTGAGGCTAGATTACAAGTGTGGCAGCTGGCACAATCGGTGAATCCTATATACCTCTCAGAAGACATCTGCAACAACCATCAAATGGTATAAAAAACAAAACGAACAACTTGAAGTACATAAAAATACATACAAGAAAAAGTGCTAAGCCTAAGCATAGTACTTCTTCAGGTAGAGCCCATTTCTAGGCTCAGGCAGCTTGTTCCCATCAAAATCAATTAACTCATATGCACCATTCTTCAAGACTTTCGACACGACATAAGGTCCTAACCACATGGCCTTGAATTTTCCTACCCCCCGGGGTTCTTTGTCTTGGGTCCAAAGCAAGACAAGTTCCCCCTTAGAGAAAACCCAAAGTTTGACTGATTTATCATATTGAGTTTTGACCTTATTCTTATGAGCTTGATGAGTAGTTAGCGCATCTCTACGCTATTCATCAAGGTGTTCTAAATGTACCAGACGTTTCTCAAGATTTGTCGTATCAGATAACACATGAATAACTATTTTTAGAGACGAGATTTCACACTCAATCGGGGTAACTGCTTCCACTCCATGAATGAGTTGGAAAGGGGAGAAACCTGTAGCAGTTTTTACGTTAGTTCAGTAGGCCCAAAGAGCAGGATATAGCATGATGTGCCAGTTAGAACGGGTTGCATCAATTGTACGTTTAAGGATAGTCTTTAAAGTTTTGTTTACAGCCTCAACCTGACCGTTTGCTTGTGGATAGTACGAAGATGAATGTTCTTATCTGAATCCGAGCATAGTGGTTAGTTCCGTCATCATGCTATTTTGAGAATGACTGCCATGGTCAATGACAATCACTTTGGGTATACCAAACTGTGCTATAATCTGATTGAATATGAAGAAAGCTGTTGTTTCCCTGTCAGCTTTAAAAGTAGGAATTGCCTCTACCCATTTCGTAAAATAGTCAACGGCAACAATAATATATTTATGCCCCCCAGCCGAGGCTGGGTTACATGTCACGTAATCAATTCCCCGTTTCATGAAGGGGCCTACCAAGACAACGGGAAACAACGGGGCAAGATGTGACCGCATTTTCCTGGTGTAAAGCTGACAAGGATGACAGCACTTCACTGCTTCCACACAATCTTTGAAGATCGTGGGCCAAAAATAACTGACACATAGTATTTTCTGGGTCGTTGCTAACCCAGATAAATGACCCCCACACGCTCCACTATGGGAATCATTCAGTACAGTCTCCACTTCCTCATGGGTAAGACATTGACGTAAAATGGAATCTACCCCTCTTCGATCTAATGTATCTCCTATGATGAGGTAGTTATTAGCATGAAGGCACAATTTAAGTTGTTCCTCCTGTGAGGAAGCTGCAGGATACTTCAAATTCTAGAGATATATAAGAATATTTCTGTACCAAGGATCAGAGGTGGATATCAAGAAGATATGCTCATCTGGGAATGAATCATCTTCAATGGCTACATCTTCTTCTGTAGAAAATTTTGCTATAAGCTTAGCAAAAACTAAGGACTTCTTAGACTTAGCAAACTGAAAATCCAAGTCAAACTCTTGGAGAATGACTATCCATTTGTTAAATTTTTCCCCAACAATCCATCAGGACAAAACATATTGAAATGGATTCACATCCGCCACTACTGTTGTCGTCCTTAGTAAAATGTAGTGACGTAACCTATGAACAGCATAAACAACTACTAAGGCTAATTTCTCGACATGGAAGTACCTAAGTTCAAGTCCAGCCAAAGCATGGCTAAGATAATAAATGACATGCTCTACGAGCTTATCATCCTCCTAGACCAGCACTACCCCAATGGTCGACTCGGACGCGGCTAGATATAATATAAAATTCCTAGAATAATCTGGTGGACGCAGTAAGGGTGCCGAAATCAAAGCTTTTTTCAATGCCTCAAAAGCAAGTTGTGCGGTTTCATCCGATACAAATGGGATGTCTTGTTTGAGCTGGCGTATGAAACCCTTAGTAATCTCGACATAGTTAACATTAAAACGTCGAAGAAAATTAGACCTACCTTGCAGGCTTTGAAGTTTCCTGATAGAACGAGGAGGAGGAAGATTTACAATGGCCTCTACTTTTAATGGATCCTCCTGGATGCCTCTATTAGAGACAATGAACCTGAGCAATCTTCCCGAATCGACGCAGAATACACACTTATGGGGATTCAAGCAGATTTTATATTATCTGCATCTCTCAAATATTAACCATAAGTGATATGGATGTTGAATCCCCTTACGAGAATGTGCAAGCAGATCATCAAGGTATGGTTCGACAATGGCTTTAATATCATGGAAGGAAAATTTCATAGCCTGTTGAAAGGTTTCCCCAGCATTTTTCAATCCAAAGGCCATTTTCTTGTACGCGAAGGTACCCCAAGGAAAAATGAAAGCAGTTTTATGTTGATCTTCTGGTTTTATTTGAATTTGATTATATCCAGAGAAACCATCCATAAACGAGAACACCTCACTTCCCGCACAAGCATCTATAATTTGATCTATAAATGGCGTGGGATAGTTGTCCTTAGGACAGGCTTTATTCAGATCTCTGAAGTCAGTATAGATGCGGATAGTCCCTTGCTTCTTATCAACAGGAACAGGGTTAGATACCCATTTTGTCAAAGCTATGGGATAGATAAAACCAGCCTTCAACAGCTTTTCAACTTTGGCCTTCACATCCGCCGCTTTGCGCGGGTTAACAGGTCTCAACTTTTGTCGAACCAGTTTGGCATCAGGATATGTTTGGATTTCATGTTCAACAATCGATGGATCTATGCCTGGATTCTCCTTATATGACCATGCAAAGACATCATGGAATTCCTTAAACAGGTAAGTATAGATAGCAATCTCTTCAAGAGAGCAATTTGCACCTATGTATATGTTTTCCATGACATCAGGATTTCCAAAGATGTTAATAGGTATAGTGGTGAAAATATTTTCCATATTCCCCTCGGCAAAAATTCCTTCCCTCGGCAAGGGATTGATGGGTGTATCAACATATTCTGACAGTCTCAAACGAAACTCTTGATTTTCTATTCTGCTTAGTTCTGGAAGAAAATAGGATCGATGGTGAAGATCCTCACAAATATTACCATGTCCACTCATGACTTCCAAGATGTCTTCATCAGAAGGTAAAACCATTTATAAACAATCCCTAGAGTGCAAAGAGTTTTCCGCCCATGCGGGAAAATAGACTTCTTCCAGATCCTTTGAGACTGTGAGAGGATCTGAAATGAGATCAATAGTGGTTTGAGTGATAGCTTGGTAAGCTACTTCCACTGCCGATAAGGGCACCTCTAGTTTGTGGGGGGAAGGGAGAACCCAAGGATCAGTCCTATAAACAACTGTGGCTATAGACCTCCCCACACTAGTAGAACCAATATAGTTAATTGGGGCTGGAAGATCAAATGTGCCCATCAGTGATGTGTACATTCTAGCCCCCAAGCTCTGTGCAGTAGGTTTGACCTGTTTAATAAAATAACAGTGGACTCATTATACTCTAAATGGCCTTTTCGAGTAAAATCAAGTAGGTCAATAGTAACCAACTTGACCTCATGTGGAAAAACCACTACATGAAAGACGACCGACTCAATAGCGGACATCACATAAGTCTAGTTTCTTCCTAGAAGCAGATTATAGTCCAAGGGTTCATCAATTACTTCTACTTCAACAGACACTGCTTTCCCTGCTAGCTTAATTTCAAAAGCCGGCAGGATACCATGCGGATGGAAGGACCTTCCATTGAAAGCAGTAAGTAGAGTGTTTGACGAGACCAGCTCTAGGGATCTAAGAGCTTTCCAATAGGTGAAGGACATAATGCATGTAGAAGCACCCTCATTAACAACTTCCCTTCCAATGGTCTTTCCACCATGGATGACATCTATTGATAAGGCTACATGGTAAGGTAGGAAAATTTTAACATCAAACAAATGAAATTTCGCCTTGAGACTCGATGAGTCCATGCTGCCTAAAGCTATTAAGAGGGAACCTCGCTGGGCGGGACAACTCTATAACACCTCTAAAGCTGACATTGCACACGGGGTTTGGGCTAGATCTTCAACCATGGAGTATTTTGAATCAGCCCTAGCGTTAGGGTTATGCAAGGTCTTCTTGAAGACACCTTTCGGTATCTTCGCAATAGTTTCAGCAGGCTTCTCTATCGTGAGAGGGTTAGAAGTTTCACCTACAGCTTTACCCTTCTCAGAAGTCTCTTTCTCATAATTTTTATTCCTCATCTATAACAAAGTCGAAGATCGAACCATGTTGATATAGTTTGGGTCAGGGGAATTTTGAGTGCCCCCTGCTACATTAGAAGCTGAAGTAGAGTTCTGCCCTTGGGGAAAAGGATCCTTCAAGACAGCTGGTTGTTGAGCTTTAAGCAGCTTCTGGGCTTGTTCCATAAGAGGACAGAGGTGAGTAAGGTGGTCCTCGTGGCACAACTTACACAGGAACTTAACCTTCTTCTTTTCTTTCTTTCCCCCATCAACATTATTCGTGGGTTTCTGCTTGTTTTGGTTTCCCTCTCCTTTCTTTCCTCTCTTTTTCTTCCCACTGGGCTGTCGATTGCCCTTCTGAGAGGTCTGTGAAAAAACATTTGCACTCTAGGGGAAGGGGGCATCCTTTGCTGCCTCCGTCGTAGACTACTTGATATAAAACTGGTGAAGTTTTTTAGCCAAAGACTCTATGATGAGAGAGTTTACGGACCCAACCACACCATCAATATGAGGTCTAGGCTTAGGCTTCTCTGCATCGTGGGTAGGCCTCGGTGCCTCAGGGATAATCTCATATAAGATCCCAGATTGTGAATAAATCAAATCCAATTGTTGGGCCCTGAGAATGGCTTCTTCTTCATTCATCACTCCTGAGGTGGATACGTCCTTAGATATGTAGGGCAACAGGGATTTAAGGAACCACTCTAGTAGGAACTCAGGAGGGATGGTGGCTTTTATAAGGCTCTTTTGCCTCCTTTACTCTTGGATGTGATCCGAGATGTGGGTAGCCTTGTTCTACCTAAAGGTAGATAACAAGTCCGTTCTAAAATCATATCAAACTGGAAGCTGAAAGTGGCTAAGAAATGCACTAGCCAAGTCCCAGAAACTACTGAAAGTAGCAGAAGGTAACTCAACATACCATTGTGTAGCGATACTTGTTAAGGTTCTCTAGAGTAGCCTCAACTTGACTGAATCTTCATTCAGTGAATTCAAAGAACACCATAAATGAAATGTGGTGGCATGAGCCCCAGGATCTTCACCAACTTTGCCCTTGAATTTAGGGATGTCCGATGGCAATTTGGTGGGAACAGGTGGCCACGAGGGGTCATGCCTCACCAGGTCATTCATCAACTTTGACAAATCTAGCAAGTTTAACATTTCCAGGAATGAAATATTGGGTCGAACCGGGGCACTAAAAGTGCCAGCCTGGGGATTAGAGGGACCTGCCCCCTAATGCCCATAGGTAAAGGTGGGGTTTCCCCCTGCCACCGGTTGCGAAGTGGGTAGATTACTCTGAAACAGATTCCATTTTTAAGCCACAGGGTTGTGAGTGGGAGGTGCAGTATAAGAAGTTTAGGCCATCCTAATAAAAACTGGGGTCTAAAAGACAAGAGCCGGTATCCCTCAGCTAAACAATGAAAAGGGAGAGCTCGTAAACGGGGCCAAAATTGGAGTTTGAAAACTTTTCCCATAAGAGGTGTTATTTCCAAACTGCACTCCTACATAAGAAGGTGATGGGCCTATGTACGAAGTGGATAGGGGAATGTGCCCCCCATTCCAAGGAAATCCTTGGACGAAAGTCGAGGATCCTACCGGACCACTCTGGGTAGTGTATCGAAAGGAAGAAGGAATAATAGGTATACTAGGAATCCCAGTAACCATATCACCAGAAGTACCTACTAAGTTTGAGTGAACCAGTGGTTGGACCACCAGGCTCACTGGAGTCAAAGGCGTAGAAGGTATACTAGATCTAGGGGTACTTATCGAGGGAGGTAGCACCCCTTCAGCCGGAAGAGCTGAGGTGAACATAAAAGAACTTTCTCCCGAAGAAGACATAATCCTACCCACAGGGACACCTAGAACAGGTGAATCAAAAGGTCTAACCTGAATGATCATAGGATCGTTTAAATCAGTCAAGGGTGTGTTAAAATTCCTTGAAAACACGTCAGTCTACAAGTATTCTATCTCAACTATATCAAGATTAAGATAGTCCGCTATAAGTGTTGGTTCACCTAGAACTTCACTTACTCCTATCGGTTCAAATGAACCGTCCGTGTCCAATATTCGCCTTTGGGGTGGAGGTGGAGGTTCCAATGTGACGAGAGGAGAAGGGTTTTACAACCTTATTGACCTTCTTATAGGTTGGCCCTCCACGATTGAAAATTTAACAAATCAAATCCTAAGGCTAGCTAAACATAGGAAAAACCACAGAGCACACACTATAAAAACTCCTAAAGCCTCAAACAATCAATCAAGGGTGAAAGATATGCTTTCCTGAAGAAAGCTGAAGAATGATTACTTGCCGTCCCTAAAGTGGTTCTTAGACACAAGCAGAGGAATCACCCACCATCCTCCCACACTTACAACAAGGGTTACCTTCCAAGCTTGTCCAAGGTGAACTAGAAATAGCCTTTCAGTTTACCTAGGTATGAACCCTAAATGTCACAATACTAAAGGATACCTTAGCTATACCAACAGTCTGGAGGGATAGTCACAAGCCTGACTCGTACGCATGAGCAGGGTAGCTGAGCCCAAAACTCTATCTAGGACAGAATACCCAGATGCGTAAAAGTCCTAATTTACATTTCGATAAGGAATCGGAGGGTTATCTCCTCAGTCCAATGCCTCCACGTGGCCTCGTGCTTGACTCCCTTTTGAGAGTAGGTTCCCAAATATAATTGATAAAGACAAGGATTTACCTAAAGAATGGTCCACTATGTCTAAATTTTAAAACTTATGGGAAGTTTACACTTCCTATCCCAAAATTCTAGCCTAAGCTAGTAGGTGAAAGGCCCCTAAAAATAAAAATTACTAGTAAATTTTAATTATTGCATTCATTTTAAAGGGCTATTTCTTACTCAGAAGGAAATGGAGTGATGAACTATGGTGTTTTTGACTCGATAAGAAATAAAAAAGTAAAAGTGTATTTTTTTTTCAAAGCAAATTGCCACTATTAAAGAAAACTTCTTTTTCTTTTTGTAAATATAGATTGATGAAAAAAATAAAAACGATAAAGAGAAACTAAGACTATGTTATTGTAGTTTTTGAGATTATATTTTAAAACTAAAATGAAAACTACTTATGCAAAAACAAATGCAAAAGCTTGAAAATGTTTTTCTTTTCACTTTTTAAAATGCTCAAACTACTATTATGCACCTAAAATGCACTAAAAATTGAGTATACTCGGATCAAATCAACTGTATAAAATAAGCAAACTGAAGTAAACAAGTCAATAAAACCAAGAATCAACCAACAAGGGATGACCAGGAACCCTAGCTTAGGTGTGTATAATGACAAGAAATCACTGCTAACTCACAAAGGTAAGTGACTGTTAGAATAATCAACCCATAGTATTTACCCACTTAGACATTAATTCATTTATTTTTGTCTTATTTGCCTAGTCCATGAGTCTCACCATGTGCAAGTTGCTAATTGCCTATCCATAGAGGTCAAACTTGCCATATTTGACTCATGTAGCGCTTGGCAAAGCCTTAGGAATCAAATCTGCTTTATTCCTGGCCTCCTAGGTGCCCTTCTGCTTTTTCTGCTTTATTCCCTGCTTTTTCAGTGTTTTAAGGCACATAGGAAAGCAAGACTAGGTGAGGTGAATCAGCTTTGTTGCCTCTTCCTCCTCCACTCGTTCCTCCATGCAAAAGCATGTATGAGCTGCCATTCCACCACTCATTAGCTTTCCCATGCTCCCTTGCCAATTCGTGAGCCTCATGACAGATTTGGGATCATCTTTTTACACCTATGGGGGATTTGCCTATTTTGGGTAAGCCTGCTTTATGCTAGCTTTGGATTCCTCCTTATGCATTCGACCTATTGATGTATTCTATATATTCAGCAACCTATGATATTACAGGGTTGGCTATTGTACACTGAGTTAATATAATTTTGTGTTACAGCTCCATTTTCAGTCTCCATTGTTGACAATTTTGCATGATCAATTGTAATTTGTTGTGAGTGAAATTAATCTATTGCTGGTCAGAATTTCTACAGTGACAAACCAACCACTATCAAAATATAGATTGGAAAAACAATGCCCAAAACCCTGATCATGGATTCAGACAAAAACACTTCAACCTATAATCCAAACAAGCCAACCTACTTCGAAATGCAAACAGAAGGCAATCCAAACAAAAGAAACCCAAGGGATTTACAAGAAAGCACAAAGTGTGGTCACCAAGGTCTTCAGACTGACTGCACAGTATTTATAAAGAAATCCAACTAACAAACAAGAATCACAAAAGGACAGGGACAAGTAAACCATTTCCCAAAAATCCCTATTCCCAGGCTTGTACGCGACTGTGTATAAGGGAAACTCGCATACCATATGCGACTGTCCAATAGAGAAACCTGTGTATGCAGGCCTCTGTACGCGACTATGTATGAGAGAAACCCGCATACAGGTACAAATTTTTTCTCAAAAAAAAAGAAAAATCCATAAGGCCTTCAAACACTATGGTAAGCATGAACCAGGATAAAATACCACATACAAACCTCAAGGCAAATACTAGTCAAGGGTGATAGAAACAACCTACAGCAGTTTGGGCTCCCCAGCGGAGTCGCCAGTTCTGTTGTACAGGAATAAACACCTTATAAGCGAAGGTCTGGGGTTACCAACATACTCATAAAACTTGCAAGAAATCAACTTTAGAGTACAGAAAGGAAAGAAGAGGATAGAATAGACTCACCCAATTCATGACGGTTGATCCTAGCTTTGTCCTCTTCCGCTCTGCTTCTCCTCCAAATCCTTCAGGGATGTTTCTCCTTCACCTATAAAGAGCAAATCGTCCAAGTGCAAGCTTGTACATGTATATAGAATAGGTTAGATAAATCATATATAGAGTGCTTAATCATAAATATTCATCAAACTATGATACATGAAAGACATTCAAAACACATTTGGAAGAAGGATTCTCTTTATTAACAATAGTGACTGAGTTAAGATTACAACCCAACACCTGAGACAAGGACTCCTTTGCAAGCAAAGGATTCTGAGTTCCACTGCTCCAAAGACTTTTGAATAGACACCACCAGCATAACTTTGCTCTCCAAGCTTAATGCCCTCCCCAAGGCCTTTATTTATACTTAGTGAAATAAGGCAGTTTTGAGAGTTAAGGAGGTTGAGACAGTTAAGATGGTTATAATTAAAGGCTTAAGAAATCTCAAATAATCACGATTTATTATTTTTAATGTCAAAGGAAGGCGTACGCAGGTATTAATACTAGAAAACCGCGTATGAAACGCGAGTTACTCTAAGGGAAGCCCGCGTATAGATCTGTATATAGGTTGCAATTATAAATATTCGTGTACAGTACGCGACATGCTGTAGGAAAAGTCGCGTATGTACGCGAGTTGCATATAGGAAAAGGTGCGTACAACAATTGACATATTCAAAGGTAAAAATGGCAAGCTGGATGGATAATGAATGTATTTCATAACATGCCCATCTATAGTGTTTTAGGCAACCTTCAATCCATAAGTGTCATTTTGTGTGCCAACTGTTATGGATAGAAATTCCTATGGCTTGGGGTGCCACAATAGATAGCTTGACTCCAGAAATCAATCTTTTCCAATATGCAATAGAAAGTAAATGTCTAACACTAAAGGATAAGACCTCATACCTTATTCTAGATGGTTGAAGTAGATCCCCATTGAGCTTTCCAACTTTAGCTTGAATTGATAAATTACTTCCTCACCAACAAGTAAACAATACAAGCATACTATATATCATGGTGTTAGATCTATTCTAGCATATATAATCAACAATGTATAAGTATTTGAAATAATCCTATGGATAAAATATTCATTCAAACACACATTATTGGATAGGAAAAGATATTTCTATTAATATAAATCAGAGATTACAATAGATACAACCTCTGACGGCACGTCTGTGAACCGGAGAAACTAAATCCCCCACTTGGGCCTCCACCACGTCAATCCTCCATCTCTCGATAGCAAGCTCACAAGAAAAAGGCAAGCTTGGGAAGAACACAAAAGTGCTCCAAGGGACAAAGGGATGCAGACTCAAGCAT
>LPNX010803592.1:1231867-1242364 GCA_001517045.1 Pseudotsuga menziesii
ATCCATTTCAAGGAAAACTCCAAAAGGATTTGGATTTTTTACACATCTCGATGTACGTAGTTTTAGGGGTCAAACCCACGTATATACACAATTATAGGTTTAAAAGTTGCACGTATCATTTTTCACATGTTTTTAGGGATGATCAAGGAAACATCAAAGGACAAAAAATGGTCCATGGGGTCTAAGGAGTCTGCAACAGGATAGGGGAAGGCCATACAAAGTGTGATTCATCTCGAGTGGTAAAATCAGCTATAACAGCTGCCCCCTAATGTGTGAGGTCAGAGGGGTCATACGATGGCCGAAATACATTATAAGTCTATCCCAGAAGTGGAGTGATGAAGGATCCCAAATGGAATACTAGCCACCCTATCAGCATAGTACAATGATACAACTCTGCACATAACTGCAAATACATATAGCAGTCCCGGATACATAAGAGTACAATGGCCATGAATAGGCATGATACAAGATATCACATAAGCGGTCATCACCACATACAATATACATAGATCAGAATCTCCATGATGAAGATATACAAAGGACCATGATCTCCATAATGGCTGAAGATATATAATAGATCAAAATCTCCATAATGGCTGGAAACGTCTGACATATACTAGAATCAAGTCACGAGAGCTGAAATCTCATGAACACTGGCATGATCAAGTAGGTAGCATATAAGAGATGCCACCAATCTGGAAATTCTTCTACACAAACCGCTACGAGTACATGTCCTACTATGTGAATAGAGGTGTCGAGGTTGAACATAGTAGTCCATCGTATGATTACCGGTCATTGATGTATACCGTTAACAGACGTGAGATCACCCACCGATAATGAAAATGGGAATGAAGGTACTAGAGTGAAAACTAACAAGTGTGAATAAATGTGTTGAGGTCAAACACTTGAGAGGATCCATCGATCAGGGGACATTGATGTATTCCCAAAGACTGTCGATGGCGAGAGAACCTGCCACTGATGATTGCAAGTCTCAAGGCACTCAAAATGACTCTAGATTCCAATCCCAGAATAAATGATCTGAAGTCGATGGGATGAAATCCATTGGAACGAGGGCATTAAGGCATCCCCCATCATCCAACACGAGGTACTCAACAAAGCTGTATAATGTGGAAGGACTCAATCATAAGGTGCATGAACCAGTAACTGTATCGGGAATGGCCGACATGCAAAGTCAAGATAACTGAGGAATGGCCAGCTCAGGATTCAAATTCCTTCGAACAAGAGCATAATGGGGTATGGTGACTGAATAAAGGCAGCATAGAATTGATATACAAAATGGGACATCTCTGCGACACAGGAGGCATCGACAAAGGCTCCATAGGGACTGGAAGCTTAACCAATCAGTGGAGATAAACTCAGATAAATGAGTACAACTCCTAAAGTCAAATTATAACCCAACCAATGGATGTGATATATAGTGTTCTATTCGAAGGCGACACGACTCGACAGCTGCCAAAGATAACATCTTTCCTTGTTCGGCTTTTTGGTTTTTTTATTTTTTTGGACTTTTTCAGTTATTTAAAAAGCTTGAAAAAGAACAAAATTGCTTTATAGTTACAGAATAGGAGGAGATGAGTGTCATAAGGGAAAACAAACTAGTTCCAAGCAGTGGAACATACCTATGCTTAATGCAAGGATACATGTGTAGGATATCGACACTCAAGGGAAAATCCCCTCCTGGTAAAGAGGGAAACAAGCTGCGAAGGATATAAAAAATGGCTCTGCATGGCTAGACATGAGACAAGCTCGGGCTATATGGCTGAAACGCAATGTCAGGGGAGCCAACATAAAGCTCAATAAGGCAAGCAAAGCTCATGATAATGCATTCACAACTTGACATGAGGGAGTCTTGAGGGAAATAGGCCAGCAAAAGATCAAGAGGAGTATGAGGCTCTTGCGAAATGTCATGGCAGTACTATACAACGGACTCCCACACCCTAAAGGAGAAAATGTCAGCATGGGCACCAAATGCAAATAAGGCGCTAACTAGGGTACCCATGTAAGGTGAAGCTCTACCTCTCATATCATGCCACTTCTAAAATAGCAAGAAGGTTATGTGACATAATAGAGTGGGTTCGTACCTAAGGTCATGATGAAATGGTCATAAGGTCATGCAAAATGAAAACGATGATGAAACCTAACCTATATGCCAGTTTAGACATGATACTTGAGATCGGCACGAACGGGTCAATCCAACGGCTGAAACAGTACTGAAAAAGGTCCTGTACATCATGAATTATGTCAAAAACGGTCCAAAATGGTTAGAAATTGTCGAAACTATAAGAAAGGGGGTAAAAATTTTCAAATATTTGAAAATTTTCTATAAATAGTAAACATTTCAATAATTTATAAAACATTTGAAATTTTTACCCATTTGAGCTCAGATTTTCCACAGTGAATTCTAGGAGATCCAGCTGGTGGAATCCACTACCATTTCTTCTAGGTATTTACCCATGCTCTTCTCTTTCATTTTGATGCAATTTTTGTCAAATTTCATGGTCAATTCAGTTTTCTAGGCCAAACTAAAAAGGGCACTGCAGCCCACGTAGAAATCAAGGGTTTTTCCACGTAGAGGGCTGGATATACGCGGAAAATGCCCCCAAACCCGTGTACATACGCGGATGTTTTGAAAACAATCACATATGAGGCCGCGCATAAGGTTTTTTCATTAATTTAATGGGTAAATTTGCAATTTCTTGTGTAGGATGGTCCTAGACTGGAGATAGCATGAACATGGTGAGGTAGAGGAAGTGGTAAGGGCCGATCTAATGACTCAACAAGCTCTACGTGCATGCGGACTCTACAATTTTTGGTGTCTTGGTGGTTTGAGGGCCAAACCTAGACTATTATAGATGCTGGTGGATTACTGGGATCCAGACTTTGAGTCCTTCCAGATAGATGGGATGTCCCTCACTATAGAGGTGGAGGACATATACTTCATTACAGGGCTTTCTCAACGAGGGGAAGTAGTGAACCTTCGTTCTCATGGTGGGCCAGGAGGTGGCCTGACTATCGACGAGTACATTGCGGTGTACTACTATCCGGACATAGAGAAGGTGGGGAGTCAAGTCCCTACCAATGCTATACAGGTGCTAGGCCTAAAGGCCATACTATTGACATTGGGCAGGATAGCAGGCTTGTCATCACTCCACCAGGCCTCATGGCCTCTGATGTTCTATGCAGTGGAGTGCATGAGACCCACGATTTATGACTGGATCACTACACTACTGAGCAACATGAAACACCAGCTCAGTGAGTGTAAGGCAGGCAGAGTACGGAACTTCAGGTTTAGAAGTATACTGAGCACATTTTTCTTCGAGCGTGTTCCAGGATTGAGCCCCAGCGTGGACATTCCTCTTCACGAGGTTCAAGATCTGGCCCAACGTCGTTGGGAAAATGAGATGCACAGACTGGGGGGTGGTAGGGTGGCCAACCCCTATCCAGCTGACTTCTTTCCATGGTGGTGACGACAGATAGTTTCCATCGATGACTACCCCTATGTGGGGATATATTTCTGGGGGGACCCAGACATGCCGCTACCACCAGGATCAGCATATGGTGATATAGGTAACGAATCTCGACCCTCTCTTTTTAAAAAATTTTGAGTTATTTAATTTTTTTGTGTTTTCTGATTATATGGAATCAAAGACATATTTTTGCGTGACAATACATAGTGACATATACAATTTGTGTGTAGATGTGGGACCACGGCAGCCAGAAGGCTTCCCTCATCATAAACGGAGGGGGGGAGGAGATGATATCACAGGTGTGGATGCAGAGCGGATGCTCCAAAGAATTCATACCAATTTTTTGAGGTTGACACATAGGGTTCCCATGGCGCAAGTCGAGGACTTGCCTGAGGCTATGCAACACCAGCTGGTGGGTGTACCACGAGCATGGGTGCAATTATTCGGACGACTAGCTAGAGCAATAGTTCCATGATCACAACCCTCCTCCTCCTCCACAGGATTAGATACCTGGGAGTCTATACATTTTGTATTACCGTGTATTATATGTTGGTGGCTCGAGAGCCCCAATTTTGTATCATGACACTATGTATTATCACATTTTGGATGTTTATATAAAAAAAGTTTTATGGTGATCGGTTTATTTATTTACATGTGTAAAATTTGTGTTTGTGATGAATTTACTATGAATGAAACAAATGCCAATTTAACACATAGTTAGCATATGAGTCAGCAAATTGATTATTAATTCTTGGAATGTGTATATATGTTATATTGTCAAATTGTTGTTCTAATAATCTCAGATGTAAGAATCTTCTCAATAACGTCGGATCTCTAACATGTACAAACAATTAAGCTATGACACTACCAACTCCAAATCAAGACGTACCTCGAGAGAGAGAACACCATGTGAAATGGCATCCCATAGAAGCTCAATAATGACACTATATTCAGCAACATTGTTGGAAGATGGCCGCAGACATATGCCTCTTGAAGATAGTACCTAACCCATATGAGTATAAATCACCCAATTAGCAGAGGATGAGTGTTGAGTGTGATGGCTTGCACCATCCGCGAATCCTATGTAGGTGGAAGATTCCATTGACATCTACCAAAAGAAATGGAAACTAATCACAAACCCAATCACTATAAGAAAAAGACCAAACTATGAAAAATTGTACAGTAATATACAATAAGCAGCCTTGGCTGAAAATCATGCATAGTACTTCTTGAGATAGAGCCCATTTCTAGGCTCTACCAAGGTTGTTCCTTCATAATCCACTAACTCAAAAGCACCCTTCTCTAACACTCATTTGACCACATAAGGACCCCGCCACATAGGATTAAATTTCCCTGCCCCCAAGGGTTCTTTCAGTTGATCCCACAAAAGGACCAAGTCTCCCTCACTAAACCTCCTTGGATGGACAGAATTATCGTACTGGACCTTTCCGCGATGTTTATTGACTTGTAGAGCCACCAATGCATCCCAACGCTGCTCATCAAGTTTCTCAAGGTGGAGCAAACGCTCCTCCAATGGTGAACTATCTGGTAAGAGTTCTACAGCTAGCTTCAAAGAATGAATCTTGCATTCAACCAGCAATATCGACTCCACTCCATGTACAAGTTGATATGGACAAAAACCGGTGGCAGTCTTAATAGCGGTTCTATATGCCCACAAAGCAGGATATAACATGAGGTGCCAATTATTCTTGCTTTGTGTGATGGTTCATTGGAGAATGGATTTGAGTGATTTATTCACTGCTTCTACCTGTCCATTCGCTTGAGGGTAGTAAGAGGAGGAATGCTCTTTCTTATACCTAACTTTGATGCCAACTCTTCCATCATACAGTTCTGAAAGTGCAAGCCATGGTCAGTGACAAGCTCTTTCAAAATTCCAAACTGAGTAATAATTTGGTTGAATATGAATTGGGCGGCTGTCTCACCGTCGGATTTAATTGTAGGCATAGCCTCAGCCCATTTTGTGAAGTAATCAACAACCACTATAATATGATGGTGACCCCCAATCGAAGCTGGGTTGCAATCCATAAAATCGAGCCCCCACTTAGTGAAGGGACTGGCGATGATAATGGGATGTAACGAGGTAGGTTTTGAGCACATATTATGTGCAAACACCTGGCAAGGATGGCACCTCTTGACCGCATCTACACAATCCTTAAAGATCGACGGCCAGAAATAACCCGCTCTTAAGATCTTTTGATTTGTAGAAAGCTCAGATAAATGACCACCACACGCCCCTCCATGGAAATCATTCAGCACTACCTCAGCCTCTTCATGAGTTAAACAACGTCGTAAAATGGAATCTACCCCATGGCGGTACAAAGTGTTATCCACTATGAGGTAGTTCTTAGAGACATGACGTAATCGTCGTCGTTCATCTCATGAGAGGTGAGTAGGGGTCTTTAATGTTTGTAAATATATTATGATATCCCCATACCATGGGTCTAAAGTTGAGATTAAGAAGATGTTTTTATCAACAAACATATCTTCACAAACCAACTCCTTGGCCTCACTCAGGAAATCCGATATAAGCTCTGCAAAAATTAAAGACTTCTTCGATTTTGCTAAAACAAATTCGAGATTGAATCATTGCAGAATGACAATCCATTTATTATATTTTCCCCCAATCATCCTTTGAGTGAGAACAAGCTGAAACGGATTGACATGGGCTACAACCAAGGTCTAGCGAAGGAGAATATAATGTCTCAACCATTGAACCGCATGTACGGTAGCTAAAGAAAGCTTCTAGACATGAGAATAACGAAGCTCTGAGTCAATAAGGTTCCAGCTCAAATAGTATATGACATGCTCTTGGAGCCCCTCATCCTCTTGAACCAAAACCATACCAATCGTCTCCATGGACGTGGCCACATAAAGTAAAAAATCATGGCTATAGTATGGGGGACTAATCATCGGGGCCGATGCTAGGGCTCGCTTGAGTGCATCAAATGACTCCTGGGATCACTCATCCCAACAAAAAGGGGTGTCCTTCTTCAATAGACGCATGAAGCCTCTAGTCAAATTGGCAAAGTTGACAACAAATCTTCGTAAGAATTTTGCCATGCCTTGCAAACATTGAAGATGATGAATATTCTTCGAGGGATATAACTGAAGTATTGCCTCAACCTTCAAAGGGTAGACTCTTATACCCTCTTTAGAAACGATGAATCCTAACAAACGACCTGACTTCACATAAAAGATGCACTTATGAGGATTTAATCTAACCGAATAGTGCCGGCATCTTTCGAATACCAATCTCAAGTGATAGGGATGACGCATTCTCATACAAGAATGAGCAGCAAGGTCATCTAAAAATACTTCGATAATTGACTTGAGATCGTGGAAGATCAAGGTCATTGCCCACTGAAATGTAGCTCTAGAGTTTTTAAGGCCGAAAGGCATTTTCCGATATGCAAAAGTTCCCCAAGGACAAATAAATGCAGTCTTATGTTGGTCCTTAGGTTTAATCTGTATCTGATTATATCCAAAAAAGTCATCCATAAAGGAAAAAACCTCACTACCTGCATGCTCATCCAAAATCTGATCAATAAATGTTGTGGGAAAATTGTCCTTAGGACGGGCACGATTCAAATCACGGAAATCAGTACATATGTGGATCGCTCCCTACTTCTTATCCACCGGAACAGGGTTTGAAACCCACTCCATCAAGGGAATGGGATAGATGAAACCGACTTTCAACAGTTTCTCTATCTCTGCCTTAATCGTGGGTGCTTTCCTAGGATTCACTGCATGCAAGCATTGTCGAACAGGATTAGCATTGGGATAAGTCTTAATCTCGTGCTAGACAATATGAGGGTCGATACCTGGCATTTCATCATAAGACCAAGCAAAAATATCATGGAATTCCTTAAATAGTTCGGTGTATTCTGAAATCTCAGCATGGGAACATTCCGCCCCAATATAGACATTCTCTATTCTGCCAAGATCATGAGAGATGTTGATAGGAATCGTTGAAGATATGTTAGCCATGTTTCCATCAGCCATCTGACCATGAGAGCTTAATGGAACCATAGAACTACCAACTCTCTCACTAAGAACCGCCCTAAAATCCTCATGCTCCAAGCGGTCAAGCTCAGGAAGAAAGTACGATCTATGATGGAGTTCCTCCCATGGTGGCTCAACCCCTGACATAGCCTCAATAATCGCTTCATCTGAAGAAAAAACCGTATCAAGGCAGTTGTGTGCATGAGAAGACTATACTACCCATGTCGAAAGCATATAAGGGTCCTCCTACTCCGTCCACGAAGAGGAAGGACTAGGCCCTGCAACACACTTGAGATTAGCTTGATAAGCTATCATAGTTGTAGGAAATGGCACATCCATCACGATGGGCTCACTCAGAGTACTCAGTGTAGGAAGAATCCAAGGATCTTCCATATGACTTGTGTGAAAAGACACAGATCTTGTAGATGTCGAAGCCTCACCGAAACTAGACCCTATCATAAGGATCAGTGCAGGACAACTAAAGCTTCCCATGAGGGATGGATACATGCCTACACCCACATTCCCAGTTGTCGGCTGAGAGTGTTCAACGATCGGGATTGAAGCTTCCGAAGATGTAGTAACAGACGGATTCTTGAATGTCATTTGATCAATCGTTACTATCTTCCCGTTATGTGGAAATCATACAACGCGCAACAGGGAAGAAGCAACAGCTTGCATACTGTACATCCAATTCCTACCCAGTAAGAGATTGTAGTCAAGGGGCGCATCAACCACCTCGACCTCTATCACAATGGTCTTCCCTCCCAAATGGACTTTAAGGGAAGGAAGGATGCCATGCGGCCTAAAGGATCTCCCATCGAACGTAGTTAACATGGTCGCCGATTTAGATAGCTCAGGTGAACCTAGACCCCTCCAACATGATAAAGGCATCACAGAAGTGGCAGCTCCTTTGTCAATCACAGTACGCTTGACAGTCATATTAAGACATTCTATGTGAATCAAAAGAGACACATAGTAAGGCAAGCGAGGATGAATTCCTGCGGTTTCAAATTTAATCATGGAGGAAGAATCATCATCATTCACACTAAGGGAAGAAAGCAATGCCTTCCTTTGTGAAGGACAACTCTGAAGCACTTCCAATGCAGACATCGCACAAGGAGTGTGGCCCAAATCCTCGACACTTGAATAGTTCTGGGCAGCTCGGGCATTTGGATTGTGCCCTGAACACTTAAGGACTCCCTTTGGAATGTGAGGTGTAGCTTCAGGTTTATCCATAGGTTTTTCAATATGCAAAGGGGACCCAGATGGATCAGGCTCTTTTCCTGGGCTGGGTTGTGACGAACCATAATCTTTCGCACGAGTCACAACTTTCGCAACACGTACCATGTTAATGCAACCACGACCACTAGCCTCCAGCGGATCTTGATCACCACCAGACTGGTCATGGGACCTCGAGTTCATATTTTGATTGTGCAGTAAAGGGTTAGTTAGCACAGCTGGGCCCTATGCCAAGAATCTTGAGGATTCCTCAATACAAGGGCACAAGTAAGTGAGGTTATCGTCCTTACATAACTTGCAAGAGAACTTAACCTTATGTTTATCTTGCTTTTCCCCCCCAGCATTATGGTCATTCTTGTTATTACTATTAGCATTCTCATTCTTATTCTCACCCTTTCGATTATTCTTATCCTTCTTCCTATTCCGTCTAGGTTGCTAGTTACCCTTCTGGTTCGACGATTGCACAGAAAGTACACTCGTTGTTTGGGCGGGTTGAGACGAAGTTGTAGCTTGTCCCAAACCAGATTGGTTGATTGACAATTGACTAACTTGTTTTGCAACCAAATCCATAAGTTTCATACTTGCACAACCAACAATGCCATTGGCATGTGGTCTAGGTTTGACTTTGGGGTCGAAAATAGAAAGCGGAGCATTGGGAATAATCTCATATAACAAACCAAACTGAGCATAAATCAAGTCCAGTTCCTGCGCCCTAAAAATTGCTTGTTCCTCATTCTGCACTCCAGATGTAGAAACATCCTTCGCTATATATAGAAATAACGACTTAAGGAACCATTCGAGGAGGAACTCCGATGGTATAAAGGCTTTAATTAACCTCTTCCATCTATGCCACTCTTGGATATGATCCGAGATATGTGTGGCTTTATCCTACCGAAATGTCGACAAGAGTTCAGTACCAACATCATAACGCACTGGTAGCTGGAAGTGGTTAAGAAAATTCATCGAACAAAGCGAATGCTCCCCTTGGTAGCTCTATATACCATTTCGTGGCAGGCCCTGTAAGGGTGCGTTGAAATAGCCTTAAATAGATGGAATCCTGATGTAAGGAATTCGAAGAGCACCATAGGTGAAAGGTAGTAATGTGTTCGCTCGGATCCTCTCCTAGTTTTCCCTCGAACTTAGGTATGTCTAAGGGAAGCTTAGTAGGGACAGTCGGCCAAGCCGGGTCATGAGCTATAGGATCATTCGTCAGTCTTGACAAGTCAGGAAGATTTAGCATTGCGATGAAAGGGAGCCTAGGATGATGAGGCTGATGGACCGCTCCCTGATAGGTCTGATTACCACCATGGCCTTGGCCATAGTGCCCTCCTCTCATATGACTCGTATAGGGTGGCATGGAAGCACCATAGTGTGGTAGGCCTTGACTAGTAGGAGCTACGAAGACATAATTAGTAGAGTAAGTAGGTTGTTGATACCCGCCCCCATAAGGTGAAGAACCCTATCCATACTACGTCCCATAATAGGACTCATAAGTCATCGCATGAGATGTCCCATGAGACACTCCGTAAGTAGGAACATATGCTCCAAAAATAGGAATACACATTCTGAAAGTAGGAATGTGACCTCTAGATGTATGAGCATGACCTCTCGAAACAACGGGCGGTACATGAAGTTGAGACATAATAGGTCTATTAACTGCAGTATGGACATGACTCGCAGCAACGTTTCAGCCCGAAGGACCATGTGAATAAGGTGGAGGGTGAACATTTGAAGAAGTAGGGACAGA
>LPNX010803592.1:1242992-1273023 GCA_001517045.1 Pseudotsuga menziesii
GTGCTTGTTGATACCCGCCCCCATAAGGTGAAGAACCCTATCCATACTACGTCCCATAATAGGACTCATAAGTCATCGCATGAGATGTCCCATGAGACACTCCGTAAGTAGGAACATATGCTCCAAAAATAGGAATACACATTCTGAAAGTAGGAATGTGACCTCTAGATGTATGAGCATGACCTCTCGAAACAACGGGCGGTACATGAAGTTGAGACACAATAGGTCTATTAACTGCAGTATGGACATGACTCGCAGCAACGTTTCAGCCCGAAGGACCATGTGAATAAGGTGGAGGGTGAACATTTGAAGAAGTAGGGACAGAGGATGGAGGGACCTGAGTAATTATACATGTACTATTCCCTATAGTCACTAGTCTCGGATCTAGTATCCTAATAGGATCACTAACCCTAGACCTAGGAGGAATATGTGATGTAACTTCCACCACCGGGATAGAAGGTGCAATGTGACTAGTGCTCCCAAACCTCTCCGCATGGTAAGGAATGAGAGTGCCCCAAGGCATAGTGTTAGGCTTGAACTCAGATTCGACATGAAATGCCAAATCATTTGTAGGAAAACCAGACATACCATAACTACCATAGCTAGTGCTTGCAGGTTCAAAATGAGTCTCGGCATCCTCCGGCATTCCATAGCGGTAATGCGTCAATGGGGAATCAACCCTAGAGTGTGTAGGTCTATCATGAAAGTTTCCTATCTCAGATATCACGGGACCTAACTCATCTAATTCAGGTGAAGGATCATAGGTAGGAGTAAACTCCCCATCTTCCACTTGAATGGGAGAAGGTGGTTTAGGAATACCTTCCATATGGTCTCCCATGGTGTGTGAATCAATGTGCGAAATAGTCCACCTTGACTGTCTAGGTCTCTCTCCCAAAGGAGGAGGAGAAGTAGAAGGCAGAAGTCCTGCTAAACAACGATAATGGTGAGGAGTCGCACCCGAATCCACAATGACTCAAAAAATAGAAAAGACTCTCTATTTACACAAACCCTAGGCAAGCTATCATGCACAGAGCAATCACTAATAAAATCTAAATCCAAATGCAAGCAATCAAGGGTGGGATAAGTGAACTCCCGAATGAAGCAGGTATGTCTCACCTAGGAGAGGCTTGAGACTCCCATAAACAACAAGCAAAGGTATGTAACCAATTATTGTGGCCCTCATATTCAACGCGTAAAGCAACTGTGCTGTCCGACCCCAACCTGGTTGGGACACCCGCAGAATAACCCCTGCAAAGTACCCCCTTGATATCCTAGGTAAGGCCACTAAGTTCACCTCAATATAATCAATGCTCAGGTGGATAGTCACAGGCAGGATTGACTGTATGGGCAGGGTAGCAAAGCCCGAAACTATCGAAAGAGCCCCTAGATATGAATACAATCCTGGAAATATCTCTGGTGCTACTCAGTTATGAGAAGGGGTCATCCCAATCAATAACCGCTCACATTGCCTCGTGCTTAACTCCCTTTTGAGAGGAGGATCCTGAGAAACACTAGTTATACCAAGGATTTCACACACTCACCTGGACAGACACATACATGTTGTTGTTTAGTGGTATTGGAGAATTTACTCACAATGGACTATTCCAAGACCCTAAAACCTAAGCTTGTTGGTGCACCCTAGAAAAGAAAAGAGTGTAGTTCATTTTAATTAAGCGTTGATTTTAATTGGCTTTATTACTCAAAAGAGGGATATGGCCGTGCAACTAATGGTGTTATGACACAACATGAAGTAAAATGCACACCTAACAATCAATGCAAATGCATTGTTTCCATGAAAACAGGGTATGCTACTATGTGAAATGCACAATTTTTATTCAAATGATGAATGCAATCTTTCCTATATGAACTCCTAACTAATACTCCAAAGCAAATCTAGTGCAAGTACAATGCAAAATGCAAACTGCAATGCATGATGATAAGCAAATGTTTTTGGATTTTTTGAAATAAAATGAGATACAAAAAGCAAAAGAATGATTCTACAACCCCTAGACTCTACAAGCACACTCAAATAGCACCCAAGCAAAGAACTAAGGTAAAAGAAATCTAATGCACTAATCCCAAACAAAAAATCGAAAATGCCATGACAAGAACGTTCTTTTAAAAAAAAAATAGCCTAAAAAAAATGTCTCTGGTCGGAAACAGAGGTATAAACAGACTTAGGCAGTGCCAAAGGAGACACAGCAATCATCAAACTTCACCCAGCAACCATTTAACTTCCACTAAAAGGAAAAACTAAGGGCATACGTGACTGTTCGCAGTAAACCCACGTGTATATGTGAAAATCGCAGAAAAACTCACGTGTATACACGATTGTGAGTTAAAAACTCGCATACAGGAAGAAAGGTGCATAAAATCAAGGCAAACAGACAAGCTAAGAGAAACTTCACACCAATCAGACACTACTAGGCAAACATGCCCCCAGACTCGACACAGAAACAAGAGAGAAAGAGCAATTCAAAGTCATTGAATGCCAATAGAACAACCCCCAAAGGACAACTACTAGGAACTCCCTAGTGGAGTCGCCAATTCTGTTATAGAGAGAAATTCCTATAGCTTGGGGTACCACAACAAACAGCTTGACTCCAAAAATCAATCTTTTCCAATATGCAATAGAAAGTAAATTTCTAACACTAAAGGATCAAACCTTGTACCTTATTCCAGACGGTTGAAGTAGATCCCTGTTGAGCTTTCCAACTTTAGCTTGAATTGATAAATTACTTCCTCACCAACAAGTAAACAATACAAGCATACTATATATCATGGTGTTAGATCTATTCTAGCATAAATAATCAACAATGTATAAGCATTTGAAATAATCCCATGGATAAAATATACATTCAAACACACATTATTGGATAGGAAAAGATATTTCTATTAATATAAATCAGAGATTACAATAGATACAACCTCTGATGGTACGTCTGCGAACCAGAGAAACTAAATCCCCCACTTGGGCCTCCACCACCTCAATCCTCCATCTCTCGATAACAAGCTCACAAGCAAAAGGCAATCTTGGGAAGAACACAAAAGTGCTCCAAGGGACAAAGGGATGCAGACTCAAGCATAAGTTCTGGAAACAATGGACTATAGTTTCTTTGCTCTCAATTCTCTCATATGCCTTCAATGTATCATAGAGTTCTTATATAGCTTTTCAAAGGGGTAATGAAAGGTCGAATCCAAGCGATCTCAAGGCATAGGGAAGGCCAGGAGTCAAGTGAGTCGGATCCATGTCAAGGAAAACTCCAAAAGGATTTGGATTTTGTACACATCCCGATGTACGCGGTTTTAGGGGTCAAACCCGCATATATATGCGATTATAGGTTTAAAAGTCATGTGTATCATTTTTCACATGTTTTTAGAGATGATCAAGCAAACATCAAAGGACAAAAAATGGTCCATGGGGTCTAAGGAGTCTGCAGCGGGATAGGGGAAGGCCATACAAAGTGTGATTCACCTGGAGTGGTAAAATCAACTATAACACCAACATAGGGAATGTCGGCACTCGGACAGAGAAGTGCCATTTGGGTAGATAACACCATACCAAACGATAAATTATCTAATTGGGAACGATTATTGGGGAGAATACCTACTATAGGTACCTGGTATTTTTCTAGGAATCGATAGTTTTGGCACTAGAAAGAAGGCCACCAGTGCATGGCTGGCAGAGGAAATTTGTTTATTAGAAACTATTCCATTGGTGATAGCTCTGAGACTTGGTTTCCTAAAGATTTCATCTCCGAAGAATGAGTAAACCCTGAAGTAGAAGTTCTAGAAAACCTATACCCTATTCCTTTTGAAGTAGTTAACCACTTGAGGAGACACATAAGGTCTTATGTGAAGAAGCTTGGAGGATTGCAGGAAATCCATGAATTACCGAGAAGGTGAGCTCCCAACAGGGTACCCACTTACATGGAAGATTTGATTTTGGTGGGAAATTTGGAAGAGTTAGTGAATTTATCCTTACAAGAGATTGTTCAACCACTTGATTATTTGGGACCCCCCAGTTTTTTCATTCACTTATGCAGTCTCCACCCCATACTCCCCAAAGAATCATGGCTGGAAATGTACCCCTAAATGATAATCAACTTGTGAATTCTAATCCACAACCAGCTTGGAGAGCCATAAAACCACTCAACCTTGCTGCTCCTTTACATGCCTTTCCTCGGAATGCTGAAAAAGGAATTACCTAAGTTTGACCCCGTAAAGGGAATTTATGCGGATGACCACCTGCAAAATTTTTATATGGATTTATAACTTTTATCCCTGTAGCATGAAGATGTGGTATGCCAACTCTTTCCACATTCCTTTGAAGCTAAGGCCTCTTCCTGGTATTTTTGTTTACAAGCAAATTCGATAACAAATTGGGATACTTTTGAAAGAGTGTTTAAAAACAAGTTTGGTAGTCAAAGAACTACTATCACTCTCATGAAAGAATTTCTTGCTCTGAGGATGGACCAGAAAGAGAAAGTGCAAGATTTTAATTAGAGGTTTACCGCCCATTTGAATAATTTCAGTGCTATAATAAAACCTGCTAAAGAGACTTTAATATAATACTACACTTTAGCACTATGTCCTATCATAGCAATGTTTGTTAAGAGGTCAATAAATCCTTCTTTGGATGAAACTTATGAAGAAGTAAATAAAGTAGAATATAAACATGAAAGCATAAACAAACATTCTGCAGAACCTGAAATAAAAACTTTCATTTTTAAAAATCCTTTGTTATTAACAAGACCAAAGGAAGAACATTAAATAGAATTGGAAAATTTATTTAAGATGGTACAGAAGTTATCGAATAATATTGTTGACCTAGAGAAAGATAAAGAGGCCATTTCATCCAAGAAATAGTTCAAGCCTTATTTCAAGAGAAAAGAAGAAAGTGCGACATCCCAACCATTAGTATAGCCTTCTGTTGTTTTAAATTTTAATGAAGTAGGAATGGACAATTTCTGCATGTTTCATCAAGAACCTCATTCTAAGAATAATTGTCAACAATGGATTAATTAAATAACTCTAGTCATGAATCAGATATTAGACGCTTAGATAACAGAGCCTAAAGAGAAAGCAGAAAAATCAAGCCAACTAGAATAGACACATGAAACTACTATGGTCTTATGGGACTGCGCACCCACACTAGGATTGGATGAAGAAGAATCTACTGAGGAGATTCAACTTTCAGCAGTTAATGTTACAACCAGAAGAAAAGGGATGGTAATGGATGAAATCCTATTACTGCTTAAGATTAGGAAGATACAGGAAAGTATGAGGAAGAATAGCCGTAATACCTAATCACCACCTAAGTCTTATTTTGTCATCACAAAAGAGAAAGTTACAACAGTAAGTAAGCTTGTGAAGGTTGTGGAGAGTAAAGAAGAGAGAAACAAGGAGAGTCCAGTAGAACATGATAAGGGATATGATATAGTAGAGGACATCAAGAAAACCAGAGAAAATATTTCTTTATTTGAAATGTGTAAATTACCGTAGCAAAGAAAGAATCATTTGCAAGCCTTTGATCCACAACCCAATATATCCAAGGATGACTTCTAATCATATAATAAAATTAATGAATCTAGCGTAGGAGTAAAGTCCAAATCTCAAACTCTGCCATTTTTATTATCTTTTGATTTTTTCAGCCATAATGTGCATAATTGTTTGGTAGATTCTGGAGCTTCCTCTAATGTCATGCCTATTTTAGTTTGTAGAAATATAAATGGTCAACCTACACCTTCTTCATGTAAAATCATTCATTTGGATAAATCAACCGTCAAGGTGGTAGGAGATGAATAATGTGTTGATTGGGTTCTTTGCATATGAAAGGGTCTGCCAGTTTATAGACATCATGGTGGTAGATATCCGAGAAGCATATGGTCTGATTTTGAGCAGGGAATTGTCTGTGAAACTTAATGGGTACTTTGCAACTGATTGGTCACACTTGTGGTTTCCCTATAAGAACAATCAGAATCAAATTAAAGTAATGAGGGAACCAGACATGAAGTACAATGTGACTCAATTAGAAGGGAAAAATGATCTTGTAAATTTCTCACATTTGATTTTGGGAAACTATTTTATAGAGCTTGAACCTGGAAATTATCAAGCTAAATACTTCAGTGTTGAATCAGACAAATCGTATGAACTCCTTCAATTTTTGTGGACTGATAATATTAATTGTTGTGAAAAAATTTGAACCAAAAAGTGATTAACTTTAACCACAGGAGAATCTAGGAGCATTAGTGAGGTTCACAAATCAAATTTGGGTGCAAGATTCAACAAAAACCATCAAATAACAGTTAAATTACACACAATGATAGTTGGAAACAAAATAATTTTGGACTATCTAACACTAAAATTGTTATTAACAGGTTTATAAATACATCATAATAGTTTTGAATGGATTTGGAAGCCAATTGTGAGCAAAAGTCCCAAAATTGCCAAATTGGCATCAAACCCCCCTAGGTGGGCCAATATCGTCCCAAATATATCCAAATGGCCACGAATTACTGAAGTGACATGGATGACATGTGTTGGGTCAATTATTACACATTGGACAACATGGGTGTGGAAAATTGGATGGTTTAGATTCTCAATGCAACATTAATTGCACCAAATCAAGCCAAATTTGGGCAAAATCCCACTCTAGTGCCCGAATTCAACTTGCTTGTCCACATTCAATGAATGGGAGTGCACTAGAAATGATGTATGTGCATATGTGGCTGGATGACTAGGCTGGATTACCCATGTGGGTCATATAACCTCAACTCAACATGGCATATGTCCACCTAAGCATCCCTAGTCCACCTCATAGGGTATTAAAGATAAAAAAGCAACAAAATTTACTAATTAGTGTAACTAAGGTACTAATGATGGATTACTGTTCTAACACCCTCCCTTAATCCAACAACTAAGTATGCTCACAAAATGATGAAGGCCTTGGCAACAATGGCTCAAGTCACCTCAAGTACATAATCAAAAATTTCAATTTTTATTTGTTCATGTGAACCAAGGAAAGAAGGAAAACCACATGGGAAAAAACTCCCCTCAAGAATGGACATGGGGCTGTACTTCCAATGATATAACAAAAAATTACCATCCTTCATGCACCCCAAGCAAATATCTCAGGTAATTTAAGGTATTCTCACTGAAATCCTTGGTAAAAATGTCGGCGGTTTGCTCGGTGGATGGGTAATACTGCAATGAGATCACCCTGTCATGCACTAAGCCCCTAATGTAATGCATGTGAATCTCTGTGTGATTTGTCATATACCTCTGTACTGGATCAATAGATATCTTGATGGGACTCTGATTATCCACCCAAATGTTGGTTGGAGAATCAATTATGACACCGAACTCCTGAAGAATTCCCTACAACCAAACACACTGAGTTGCAACATTGACAGTTGCCCTGTATTCGGCCGCTGCTAATAAAAGTGAGATGGTGTGTTGTTTATTACATGAACAAAAAATAGGACCCTCAACAAACATGAAGACAAAACCTGATGTTGAATTTATGTCAATTGGATCACTGGCCCAATCTGAATCAGAAAATTCAGCTAGCTGAAGTGAGGAACTAGCTGTGTAATGCACTCTGAATTTCTTAGTTCCCTAGACATACTGAAGAATTATTTTAGCAACCTTCCAATGGAGCTCATGTGGCTGGTGCATGTGTCTTTCTACAGCACTCATAGCATAAGACAAATTAGGTCTTGTATGAGTGAGGTAGAGCAAGCTACCCATTAGTTTCCTGTAGAGTGTGATATCCACCAATGGGGAATTGCCAAATTCATGCAATTTAATACCAGAAAGAAAGGGATACTTGGGTTCCTTACACTTGGCCATATTAAAATTCATCAACATATTTGAATCATACTATGGCTAACTCAGCATGATGCCCCTACCATTTTGCTCAATTTCCAAGCCCAAAAGTTGCCTTAGCAATCCTAGGTCTGTCATAGCAAATTCACTGTGCAAAGAGTTCTTAAATCCGGCCAATTGAATTGGTGCAGCAATATGTAATAAGAATATCATCAAAATAAATAACAATGACCTGCAATTTAACATCATTTTTTTCATATACACATTAGGGTATGATTTGCGTCTTGTGAAGCCAATTGAAAGAAAGAAAGCATCCATTTTTGCATACCAAGCCATGGGGGCTTGCTTGAGTCCATACAGTGATATTTTCAGCTTGCATACTAATGAAGGATACTCTTGGAAACCTTCATGTTGCTGCATATAGATCTCCTCCTGTAGTTCACCATTCTAGAAAGCACTCTTTACATCCATGTGGTGAACCTCCCAACACTTACTAGCTGCTAGTGCAAGAACTAGTGTAATTGAGTCCATCTTTGCAACTGGTGCAAAGGTCTCTGTGTAATCAAATCCATGGACCTGAGAATATCCCTTAGCCACTAATATATCCTTATGTTTTATATCAAAACCATCAGCATCAAGTTTGGTCCAGTAGACCCATTTAAATTGAACAACTTTCCTCTTGGGAGGAAGGGGAACCGATTTCCATGTATTGTTCTCTTGGAGGGACTAAAGCTCATCTTCCATTGATGATTTCCATCTTGGGACTATACAAGCTTGTTGATATGTCTGTGGGTCAGAACTGATTAGAATGTAACAGTGCTCAGAAAGAGCACTATCATTTACAAATGAAGCCTTACTAGTTTGTGATCTACTTTTCCTAGGCTCTTGGTGATTGCCTACCAATTCCCCAGCTGCTTGCACAATGTTTTCAGCCCATTTGGGCCTAGACGGTGAGTCATCTACAGAAATATAATCTTCAGTAACATTCATATCATAATTATCAGAAAAAACAGAGCATGTTTCATCACTCACAAAAACTCTCTTGAGATGCTCAGACACAACAAACCATATGCTTCATCCAATTTGTTAAAATACTTGGCTTTTTCTACAGCAGAATTTGGTTCCACTTTAGTGCCTGTAGTAACTCTGAAAAGACGCTTGGCTCTCAATTGAATCACCATCTCTGCCTTCCATTCAAAGAAGTTGAAAACTATTAGCATGATGTGGGTAGCCTCTGTTATATCTGGCACTGATGGTGGTGAAATTGCTAATTGGGTTACACTCAGCAATTTGATTTTATTTGGAATTCACTAACAAAGCAGCTCAAATCCACTAAGAATTTGGTCTGCAACTCAAAAATTTCCAACCAGCTTTGATACCATATGGGAAATTTGAACCAGCAAGTGAGTAATTCAAACCAAAGGAGAATTTAGGAGTGTTAGTGAGGTTCACAAATCAAATTTGGGTGCAAGATTCAGCAAAAACCATCAAATTACAGTTAAATTACACACAATGATAGTTGGAAACAAGATAATTTTGGACTGTTTAACACTGAAATTTTTATTAATAGGTTTATAAATACATCATAAGAGTTTTGAATGGATTTTGAAGCCAATTGTGAGCAAAAATCCCAAAATTTCCAAATTGGCATCAAACCCCCTTAGGTGGGCCAATCACATCCCAAATCTCTCCAAATGGCCATGAATTTCTAAAGTGGCATGAATTATGTGTGTTGGGTCAATCATTACACATTGGAAAACATGGGTGTGGAAAACTAGATGGTTTAGAGTCTCAATGCAACAGTAATTGCACCAAATCAAGCCGAATTTGGGCAAATTCCCACTCTAGTGCCCCAAGTCAACTTGCCTGTCCACATTCAATGAATGGGAGTGCACCAGAAATCATGGATGTGCATATGTGGATGGATTATCAGGCAAGAGTACCCATGTGGGTCATAGAACCTCAACTTGACATGGCATATGTCCACCTAAGCACCCCTAGTCCACCTCATAGTGTATTAAAGCATAAAAAAGCAATAAAATTGATTTATTAGTGTAACTAAGGTACTAATGATGGATTATTGTTCTAAAAATTGTAATATAGTTAACTTAGTTTCTAGCTTAGAAAGTAAGGCCAGTCCTATAGGATTAGATGATAGATTTTGGTTATTGTATTTTGATGGTTCCAAAACTTAAGAGGGATTAGGATCAGGGTGTGTCCTTATTGATCCAGATAAGAACAAACAATTTCTTTCTTGCTGACTAGAGTTTGAATGCACAAATAACACAACTGGATATGATCTCTAGTCCAGGGTTTGAAAAAGGCCATTGAACTTAAAGTAAAAAATTTAAAAGTATTTGGTGATTCTGAAATAATTGTCAAACAAATTAGAAACACGATTCGTTGTTTGTCACCACATTTAAAAGGCTACCAAACTGAGGTCTGGGATCTTATATCAAATTTTAATGATTTTAATATCAATTTAATTCCTAGGTTGCAAAATGCAGCAGCTGATTTTTTAGCTGTTTTTTCTACAAGATTAGTTGCCACTAATAATAAATGCTTTATTGAATTGATTTTCAGGCCTTCTATACCATAAAATGTCACCAATTTGAGTGTATTCGATGATGATCAGCAAATTATATATTTTTTAACAAACGATGAAAATTTCAAAGACTCAGTAATTGATGATGAAGAACATCAAGCAAATATTCCAAGTGGAAATTTCATGCCAAAAGGAGTGAAAACATTGGAAGGGTTGTTTGATCTAAACCACAAATTCAGAAAACTAGCAAATGTCAAGACAAATAGTTCATCTATGTACTATGAACTGATTAACCTTGGGTCATAATCTGAACCCGAGTATGTAAAATTGGTTAAATGTTGTTCACCTGGAGAAAGAAGCAAGTTTATCAGTTTGTTTAAACAGTATAAGGACATTTTTTGCATGGACCTATGAGGATTTGAAAACATATGACACCTGTAGTATCCAACATGTCATTCCAATAAAAGCGAGAGTTAAACCATTCCAGCAACCATTAAGAAAGATGCATCCAAATCTGGAACCATTGATCCAAAGTGAAGTTAAAAATTTACTTAATGCAAAGATCATTTTTCGAGTCAGACATTCAGAATGGGTAGCGAATTTAGTTCCAATAAGAAATAAATATGGCGAGATAAGATTGTGTGTGGATTTCTGAAACTTGAACCGAGCTTTTGATAAAGACAATTATCTAGTCCCACCAATGGAACAAATATTACAAATGGTTTCAGGTTTTGAACTATTCTCCCTATTGGATGGGTTCTTGAGCTACAACCAAGTATTAGTATCTGAGCAAGATAGGCTGAAAACCACATTCCAAATGAAGTGGGGAACTTTCGCGTATATAAGAATTCCTTCGTGATCATAAATGTTGGAGTCACATTCCAAAGGGAAATGGATATTACTTTCCAAAGTTTAATTGGCCACAGTGTGGTAGTTTATCTGGATGATGTGACTGTTTTCTCTAAAAAAAGAGAAGATCATGTGTTTCATTTGAAACAAATTTTTTATCATTGTAGAAAGTACGAAATATCCTTGAATCCTAACAAAATCATCTTCGCAGTGTTGGAGGGAAAGTTGATAGGCCACATTATTTCTAAAAAGGGGATCTCCATAGACCCGAAGAGAATATAAGCTATAGCTCAGGTTCCCTTACCACACAATAAGAAAGGAATGCAATCTTTCATGGGCATTATAAATTTTGTGTGAAGATTTGTTCTTGATTTTGCACAAATAGTAAAACCTTTGCAACAAATGGTAAAGCAAGCCCGTATGGTTTAAATCGACCAAGAAAGAGAAAATTTCCTTCAACAACATCAAAACCGCAATAGCCCACGCACCTTCTCTTAAAAGTCTTGATTTTGATAAGGATTTCATTTTGTACACTTTTGCATCATATAACTCACTCGTAGCAGTGCTTACACAAAAGGAAGAATTGGGAGATGAGTACCCAATATCATTCATGAGCATTGGGCTACAAGGGGTTGAGTTAAACTACCCTGCTATCGATAAGAAAGCATATGCAGTTTTTAAATCAATAAATAAATTTAGGCCTTACATTTTGAAGAACCGAACCAGAGTAATCGTCCCACATCTGGCTGTCAGAACCCTCTTTGTACAAAAAGAATTGGGTGAATGAAGAGGGAATTAGGTGACAACGTTGCAAGTGTTGAAATATTGTAACTTCGAAGAATATTCTATATGTATCTTTTGTTGTCCCTGATGGTCCTACCAGGAGAACCACTTATATTACTTTGTACCCCAATGCTTCTAATCGGAAGAACTAATAAGAGTCATGAGGTAGTCCCCTCTAATTGTAAAGGTGGGTCATTAGCACCCCAATGTGGTTACTTGAGCCTACATGTGTAACTCGAGCCTACATGATTAACTCAAGCCTACATGTTAGACTGAGTAATTAAAGTGAACAGATGAATATAAATAGAGGTGTGGCACTCCTCATTTGAAGCACACACTCTCACTTGTGTAGCGCATTAGTGGAGGAGAGAGGAGAAGTAGGAGAAGGAGGAGGATCAGTCTTTGATCTCTTTTTTAGTTTTACCTTTTATATTTTGGGGCATCTATATTGAGGAAGATTTTCCTGGGTTTTTCCCTTTAGGGTTTTACTAGGATAAATCTTTGTGTTCTTTTTGTATGGTTGTGCTTGTCTATCTTTCAGTGATCTTGTTTATATGATTTTGTTATGAAATTGAAATGAAATACTAATGATCTAGCTTAGCATATGAAAATTCAACATGGTATCAGAGCCACCTTGAAAGAATACATTGTGCAGCTATATAATTTATGGCTTCTTAATTTTTCGGTTTCTCTCCACAATCGATCAGCAGAAGAAGGCTAGGATGACTCTCCATTGAAGGGCGCATCTTTCTGTCGAAGCGAAGTTCAATTCCGAGCATTTTTAGTTTTCATTGTGAGAAATTAGGGCTTTCTACAGAAGAATAATTTGAGTGATCCTAGAATAGGATTTCCCTCCTCATCAAAATCGAATTTTAGAGACCTGGATCAATATTTTTGGTTGGGTGAAACTCCGGGAAAGTCAAACCCTAGTTTGACCCCGAGCTGGAAAAACCCTAAATACTAAAACTGATAAGTTTTTGTACATTCGATATATCTTAGGATTGGAAAAGGCTTGGGAGCTGAAAATTCTAGATGTTGAAAACAAAATCATGATGTACATTTTGTAGAAACTTATACCTCAGATTCTATATATTCTGGGAGATATGATCCCTCCAAGTTAGGGTTCCAGCCTCTTCTAGGATTCATCCCTAAACATGACACCTGGGGAAAATTGCTATATCTTGGGATAAAAAGGTCCAAATTAAATTTTGGAAGATGATCCAAAAAGGGCACAAAATATACGTTATGTGGTCTGAGTTTCAGATGCAGAAGATGAAACCATGACTTGTTGCAGTCCGTACAACTTCGTTGCCCTTAACAGTCCTGAAACAGGTCACCTTGGGAAAATGATCATAAGTCCCAATTGGTGAAACCAATTCTGATGAAACCTGTGGTGTTGGAACAGGGACATGCGAAGGTACCTTAGTACAATGTTTCATACATAGAGGAATAGTAATTTCATAGATAGCGTAGAAACAATATCAAGAATTTCTGCAGGAGAAATTGGAAAACTAGGGCTTCCTATTCCGGGAGCCTCCCTCCACAGTTTTCAGAAAATGAGTACACTAGACAGCTCAGCTTAAAGAGATATATATTTCAATACAATCAGATATGAAATATTCCAAGTTTTAAAAATTATTATTTCTCAGACAAACCCTAGATCAACCAGTTCCAGAACCAGGAAGGACACCTCCAATCGGTAAGATCTAATCTTTTGCTATTTCCATTTGAGGTTCTCATCAGCTTGATGATAAGCTTGATGAAGTTGAAAACTTCCAAGCATGGAAGTATTTGATCTTTCTGAATGAAATGAATTGGACACCTACATGAGTAGAGAGCTTCCAGTTTCAGAGGGAGATGAGGCTCAAAGCCTTACACCAAAAGAACTTGGTCAAGGCCAAGAAGATCATTGTTGATTCAGTCATGGATCAACTTGTACCACAAGTGTCTTCCCTAAAGACACCAAAAGATATGTTTGATTCCTTGACCAAGCTATTTGAAGGAAATACATATATCAAAAGATGACCTTAAGAAACAAATTGAAGAGTTAAAATAAGAAGTGAAGAATGCAAAAGTGGTGATGGCCACCTTGAATGGACTCCCAAGATCATGGGATTTATTCATGCAAGGAATGTGTGCCAGAAGGAAGTGATTAATTTCAGCTAAATCTAGGAAGAAGAAGAAGCTCGATTCATAACAAGAGAAGAAGAATATGGGAGCAATTGAAGATCAAACTCTCACCATTCAAAGAAGATCCCTCAAGCGATGAGGAATATGAAGAACTCAATTCTTAAAGAACCTCTTATCCATCTTATCATTTGGATAAGAAATGATGATGTCGTGAATGAAGAAGATGATGAAGTAGAAGGATCAAGAAGGATTCTACCCATGAAACGAATAAAAGATAAGTATTCAATTTTCATTTCATGATATTTTTTGTTATACATTTGATTATATTCAATTGATGTGTTATGCATGATAGACTGGTTGCATTAATGACAATAGTGAGATATGGATGAATGTTGTGTTGGATAAATAGTTGCATTATGCATAAGAACTTTTCATTATGCATATGTTTTATGAAATAGTTCTAACCATGCAACTGGTGCATTTGAATTGTAGGAAAGGTCCTGTACAACCGCCTACAAGAAAAGAAGGATGAGACTTGTTCCAAAGAACAAGTGATGACAATTCAATAAACATGAATCTGAAGCTCCCAAGGTCAGAGACATCATGATGAAAGAAAGAGCTTCAGAGAGTGGTAGATCCACCTCAAAGGATGAAGACCACAATGGCTATGAAAGAAGTTATGATCAAAGAGTAACAATTGATCATGAGGATTGATGTATTCGATATGGTTTCAAGACATAAAGGGAAGTACGTAGTATCTTCCATATGGATCTACAAGAACAAATGTACAAAGCAAGGTTCATGATTTGCCTCAGAAAGAATAGACTATGTCATGACATAATCTATTGAAAAGTATATATCAAGCATAGAACCACCTGTACAGAATGAAGAGGGAAGATGATACTCCACTTCAGGGGGAGTGACTACAAAAGATATTTGAGTTCGACATGGTACGGCATGATGGACAACTTATTGATGGATTGAGAATTTACCAAGAGTAAAGTGGTTTCCAACCTTCAAGGTTGAATGCAGAAGACTAGGATATGTTGATGACCTGACAAGACGAACTCATGGAAGATGTTATGATGAAAGAATACTAGAATGATGTTTGGGATATAGTACTCAAACTAGAAAGCAAGAATGTGGTATCTTCCAAATGGATTTGCAAGATAAAATATGTTACTGATAGAAGTAAGGAAATACTTGTGGCTAGAGGTTTCTATCAGAAAGAGGGAATTAATTTTGAAGAGACACATACTCCAGGAAGTAAGGTACACTTCCTTCAGAACTATCATCATAGTTTCTTCCATGATGAAGTAAAGACAAGGCTTCCTTAATGGTATGATTGAGGAAGAGTTCTACATCGAATAGTCACAAGGATTTGAAGTTGAAGATAGATGGACTCATGTATGCAAGTTGAAGAAGGCCCTCTATGGCCTGAAGCAAGCTCCCAGAGCTTGGTATGGAAGAATAGATGGTTTCAGGACAAGAATGGGCTTTACCAAGAGTAAAGAAGATCCTAACCTTTATTACAAGGTTGTAGAAGATGAACCTGTCATATTATTACTATATGTGGATGATCTATTTATGACAGGGAATGAGAAACAGATTGTAAAATGAAAGAAGAAGTCCACTAAAGAATTTATACCTTGGTCTAATACTTTATTTCCTAGGTCTGGAAGTATGAAGGAATCTTTCTCAACCAGGGAAAGTATGCAGTGCAAGTTTTGAAAAGATTTGATATGTTTGAATGAAAAACCATGGCCACACCCATGGATTCCAACCTGAAGTTATTAGCCGATGACTCATCAAAGTTAGTGGATGTGACTCAATACAGACAGATTATTGGGTCATTGATGTACTTAACAAATAATAGACCAGACATTTGTTTTGCTGTGAATACCTTGAGTCAATATCTAGTTCAACCTAGATGGGTTCACCTAATAGCCGCAAAATAGGTGATGAGATATCTGAAAGGGACTATAGACTTTGGTATATACTATGATGGAAACCATGACTACACAGATGCAAATTGGGCTAGAAGTATCCCAGACAAGAAAAGCACATCAGGTAGATACTTTTGTTTGGGGACTACTATGAGTTCATGGTTTAGCAAGGAACAGTCCAGTGTTTCTCTTAGCACGGCTGAAGCAGAATACATAGCAGATTGCTCTGCTAAGTTGTGAAGCCATATGGCTTTGGAAGCTGATATCAGGTCTCTTTGACCTAAACATGGATACTACAATGATTCTATGTGATAACCAGAGTTGTGATGACAAAGAACCCTGGGTTTCGTCCTAACACATAGAAATCTGGTATTTTTACATACTATAGATGCAGATGATGGTGATTTAGTATTTCTATACTGAATATATAGATGATGATGATTTCAGCATTCCCATACTGAAGATAAGATGATGTTTCAGTATTTACATACTGTAGATGCAGATGATGGTGCTTCTGTATTTCTATACTGAATATAGAGGTGATGATGCTTTCAGTATTCCTATACTGAAGATATAGATGACGATGCTTTCAGTATTCACATACTGGAGATATAGATGGTGATAGTTCAGTATTCGCATACTGAAGATTTAGATGATGATGGTTTAGATGATGATGTGGTGACGAAGCCTCTGTCTAAAGTAAAGTTTGAACACTTTCGAGACAAGCTTGGTCTTGTTCGGAAAGACCTTCCTCGAAAGGGGGAGTAGTGATGTTGCAATGGGATTGTATCATCCCTGGGTAGTTGCTCTAAAGTGATTCGGTGACTTCGGTCCTAGAGAATGAAGAGGGATTGTATCATCCCGGGACATATGTCCATAATGGATCCGGTGACTTCGATCATCGAGAATGTAGTGGGATTGTATCATCCTTGGGAATTTTCTCTAAAGTGATCCGATGACCTTGGTCCTCGAGAATGAAGTTGGATTGTATCATCCCTGGGCACTTTCCCTAAAGTGATCCGATGACCTCGATCCTTGAGAATGAAGAGGGATTGTATCATCCTAGGACATATGTCCATAATGGATCCGGTGACTTCGGTCCTTGAGAATGTGGCAGGATTGTATCATCTTGAACTTCGATTTAGAACAGATCCGGTGAACTTCGGTCATCAAGAAGGTGGCAGGATTGTATCATCCTTGAAATTTGGTTAAGAATGGATCCAATGAACTTCGGTCATCGAGAAGGTGGCAGGATCGTATCATCCTTGAACCTCGGTTCAGAATGGATCCGGTGACTTCAGTCATCGAGAATGTGGTAGGATTGTATCATCCATGAAATTTAGTTCAGAATGGATCCAGTGACTTTGGTCATCGAGATGGTGGTAGGATTGTATCATCCGTGAACTTTGGTCAGAATGGATCTAGTGACTTTGGTACTCGAGAACATGGTAGGATTGTATCATCCATGAACCTCGGTTCAGAATGGATCCAGTGACTTCAGTCATCGAGATGGTGGTAGGATTGTATCATCCATGAACCTCGGTTCAAAATGGATCTGGTGACTTCGGTCATCGAGATGGTGGTAAGATTGTATCATCCGTGAACCTCGGTTCAGAATGGATCCAGTGACTTCGGTCATCAATATGGTGGTAGGATTGTATCATCCGTGAACCTCAGTTCAGAATGGATCTGGTGACTTCGATACTCGAGAACGTGGTAGGATTGCATCATCCTTGGACTTAGTCCTAAAGTGATAGGGACTGATTATCCGATAATCAGTTTGGTGACTTCGGTTGTTGAGAATGTGATGATGGTGTTTTTGATTGAAAGATCAGAGTATGATGATGATGATGTTTCTGATCGAAATATCAGAGTATGATGATGATTATGTTTCTGATCGAAAGATAAAAGTGTGATGATGATGATGTTTTGATGATCGAAAGATCAGAGTATGATGATGATGATGATGTTTCTGATCGAAAGATCAGAGTACGATGATGATGATGTTTTTGATCGAAAGATCAGAGTGTGATGATGATGATGTTTTTTATTGAAAGATCAGAGTGTGATGATGATTATGTTTTGATGATGATATTCATGATCGAAAGATTAGAGTATGATGATGATGATGTTTCTGATTGAAATATCAAAGTATGATGCTGATGATGTTTCTGATCAAAAGATTAGAGTATGATGATGATGATGTTTTTGATCGAAAGATCAGAGAGTGTTGAAGATAATGTTTTGATGATGATGTTTTGATAATGATGTTTCTGATTGAAATATCAGAGTATGATGATGATGATGATGCTTTGATGAAGATGTTGTTGCTGATCAAAAGGTCAAAGTGCTGAATTTGTTGTTGATCAAAAGGTCAAAGTGCTGAAGATATTGCTGCTGATCGAAAGGTCAAAGTGTTGAAGGTGTTGTTGCTGATCGAAAATTCAAAGAGTTGATGATGATGTTGCTGATCGAAAAGTCGAAGTACTGATGATAATGTTGCTGATATTGTTGATCATAAAATCAGAATATGATGATGATGATGTTGTTGTTCAAAAGGTCAAAGTGCTAATGATGATGTTGTTGATATTGTTGATCGAAAGATCAGAATATGATGATGATGATGATGTTGTTCAAAAAGGTCAAAATGATGATGATGATGTTACTGATATTGCTGATTGAAAGATCAGAATATGATGATGATGATGATGTTGTTCGAAAGGTCAAAATGCTAAAGAAGTTGTTGCTGATCAAGACAGTCAAAGTGTTTCTGAAGACTGAAGATTGAAGATGAAGACTACATGATGTTAAAAAGCTTCCAATGATTTATAGATGTGTTGCCCTGATGATGTTGATGATGTTCTCTCTCTCTCTCCTATTATTGTTGTTGTTAATGTTGTTGTAGAATACCCTTCTCATTAAGGGGGAGTGTTGAAATATTGTAACTTCAAAGAATATTCTATATGTATCTTTTGTGGTCCTCGATGGTCCTACCAGGAGAACCACTTGTATTACTTTGTACCCCAATGCTTCTAATCGGAAGAACTAATAAGAGTCATGAGGTAGTCCCCTCTAATTGTAAAGGTGGGTCATTAGCACCCCAGTGTGGTTACTTGAGCCTACATGTGTAACTCGAGCCTACATGATTAACTCGAGCCTACATGTTAGAATGAATAATTAAAGTGAACGGCTGAATATAAATAGAGGTGCGGCGCTCCTCGTTTGAAGCACACACTCTCAATTGTGTAGCGCGTTAGTGGAGGAGAGAGGAGTAGCAGGAGAAGGAGGAGGATCAGTCTTTGATCTCCTTTTTGGTTTTACCTTTTATCTTTTGGGGCATCTATATTGAGGAATCTTTTGTTGGGTTTTTCCCTTTAGGATTTTCCCAGGATAAATCTTTTTGTTCTTTTTGTATGATTGTGCTTGTCTATCTTTCAATGATCCTGTTTATATGCTTTTGTTATGAAATTGAAATAAAATACTAATGATCTAGCTTAGCATATGAAAATTCAACAGCAAGAATACGATTTGGAATTCAAACCAGCCTCTGTCATCAAAGGACAAGGGCTCTTTAAATTAGTGAGGGAAAGTCAGAATGATGAAGATGAGGATTGAGAAAATGAATTAGAACTACATATGGCTGATATGTGTCATATCTTTACAACCCCTAAATCTTGGTACACAGATCTTGTACATTACCTTCAGCAAAGATACTTACCAGAACATTGGATTTCTAAGCAATAAAGGGAACTTCACTTAAAATCAGCTTCTTACCAAGTAATTGATGGGATTCTTTTTAGGAAGAACTATGATGGGGTATTTCTGAGATTCCTTGAATTAGAATATGCCTCTAAAGTGGTCAAGGAATTTCATGATGGTCTAGCTAGAGGACATTTCTTGGGAGACACGACGGTACACAATATTTTAAGAGCTGGATATTATTGGTTGACATTGTTTAAAGATGCTCGTGCATATGTAAGGAAGCGTGATGTCTGTCAGAGAAGTGGTGGAATAATAGAAAAGGAAGTTGGACCATTGCAACTAGTTGTTATTTCAGACCCATTTTAACAATGGGGTATTGATGTCATCAGAGAAATTAATCCATCTCCTCATTGCAACACAAGTATATCCTCACAGCCATCGATTACTTCACAAGATGGGTGGAGGAAATTCCACTACACCAAGTAAATGAAGATGTGGCCATTGACTTCTTGCAGGAGCACATCATGACCAGGTTTGGGGTTCCAATTTCACTAGTTTTTAATAATGCATCTTACTTTTCATAAATTAAGTTAACAAATTTGGCTAGTGATAAAGGAATTAAACATCATTATTCAACAAATTATTATCCACAATGTAATGGTTTAGTTGAATCAACTAATAAAAAAATTATCATAATTCTAAAGAAAACTGTTATAAAAAATTAGAGAAGTTGGCACATAGCTCTTCCTAATGCTTTATGGGAAGATAGGGTCACCCCCAAGAATTCCTTAGGCATGTCACCTTACACTCTAGTTTATAGGAAAGAAGCCATCCTCCCCCCAAACATTTTACTCCCATCCTCTCAATTATCCCAAACTTCACGAGGATCTGGTAGTGAGATTTTACAAGCTTGAATCAATACACTGATGAAACTTGAAGAGTCCAGGCTCAAATACAAATAGAGGTTTGAACACCATCAGAAGATTGTCAAAATATGGTTTGATAAATGTAAGTACGGAAAGGGAAATTTTGAATTTGGGGACTTGGTTCTTAAGTGGGATCATCCACATGATGAAAATGGAAAGCATACAAAGTTTCAACACCTATGGGTTCACCCATTTTAGACTGCTGAAAAGCTAGGACCATCGAATTATAAGTTACAGGATTTGCAGGGGTGCGAAGATAATCTTTCTATTAATGGTTTGGTTCTCAAACCTTATTTCCATGCTTGTTTTCTTTTATATTTTTCTTACTTTATTTCTACTGATTTATTTTTGTTTTCTTTCAAAGTTTTGTTTTAGTTTATTTTCAAAATAAGCCAACTCGATATTTGGTGCTTGGTAACACTAGGATCTGGAAAAAATACTAAAATTCTAAGTCAAGAACTTCTCATTAGAAAGATCTCCATGTAAAATTTTGATTAGAATAAAATTCTTTAATCAAATAGAATGCTAAAAGGAAGTTATTTTAAAGGCACATTGAAGTCCTATTTAAACCCCGTAAAATAACTAAGTGAGATGAAGTCTAGAATACTACTTTGGGGCTCTATCCACTCTCACATTAATATCTATCCTAGGGAGCTTGCTATTTGTAGGAATTTTGTTGCACCTTCTGCGGACAGAATCTGTTCCTCTGGTCTGAATGGTTCAGATCCAGAACAAATCGTTCACAATAAGGATGGAAGACTTTCCGTAGAAGCTATAAGCACTTGGAATGCAATCTTTGATGAAGCGATGTGGTTCTTCTCTTATGACAAAAAGGTCTCCAAGGAAACACCTGCATAAACACATCAAACACATAAGAGATCAAAGATACTAAAAAATCATATATAGATCTATGCCAATGACTAAGTAATTTCACAATAAACATGCAATATTATAACATAACAACTATATGGGAAAGGAACCAAATTTATATTAATAAAATTAAGAAAGAGTTTACAACCTATTCCTTAGTGTTGGTATGCTCTTTCACAAAACTAACATATTGTCTTCGATAGCTCCAACTTTCTCCCTCAAGCTCTCTTGAATGAATTAGGACAAAATATCAAAGCAACAACATAACATTACTCCCTCCTCAACCATGGAAATTGAGCCTACTTTTATAGGCTTGGAATGGATAGGGATGGTTGAGAAATTGGTGGGTGAGGTGGATAGGAGATCCTACAAAGATGGATCTTGAACCCAACTGACCCTAGTGATTAGGGATAAGGGTGCCACAAAGCATTCTTTCGAGAAGCTTCATCAAAACCTCTCTTTTTCACTTTTAACCAAGGGCACTGCTCCTTGTTCACCATGACAGAGCGGTTCTAGGAAGAACCGTGCCTTGATTAAAGGGTAAAGGAGGTGCCACCACTTACTTCCAACTAAGTTAAGGGGGTGCTGAAGAAGGTACCACTTTTTGACTAAAGGGCAGAAGTGGTGCTAGACTTTCATATACAAAATTGATATTTTGACCAATGTTCTTGCTTCACAATTTGGGATTGAGGGAAATACTGAAGTTTGGGATCTTATCACATGCTGATGACGAGATTTAGGTATAAAAAAATGCCCCCTAAAGCATGAGGCCAGAGGGATACGATAGGAGATAGAATTGAAAGAGCAAGTTATCACTTCGAGGAAATAATCATCTTGATCAGAGATCATCAACCAGGAATCTGCAATACATCAATACTTTTGGCTCAAGAGAAAATTGTGTCTTCATCATGGCTGTAGAAAAATACAAGGCAGATCCATGAGAGAGATAAACAAACATGGCTATTAGAATACAGGGCAGATCCATGTGATAGAGAACTCAAACTTGGACATAGCTACCAGATATACAATGTAGATTTATGTCATATATATGAAAATTTGAGCATAGCCACAACCATACAAATGTGGATCCATGCTGGTACTTCATAAAAAATACTCCATCACAACTTGGGGAGAAAGCTATGAGTTCTTTTCAAATAGACACCCAGGGTCTTCATCTCGTCTTCCACAAAGTACGATTCTAACCATGTGATTACAATGATTTGAAGTTGAACATGGTAGAAACCACTTGATTATCGGTCAATGATGTGAACCGTTAACAAGTGCAAGGGAGATCACCATTAATGTCAATGATTCCCAAGGTACCTTAGTACAATCTACTAAGTGTGAATAGGTGATTCGATGTCGAACACTTAGTTGAATCTCTTGATCAAAGGTCAATGATGTGAACCTTTGTCAAGAACGAGAGAATCTGTCATTGAGGCATACATATCTCAAGGTACTAAACTTATTTCTAAGACTAATTCCCAGATGATGAGCCGATGTCGATGGGAATAGTCTTGTTGAGGGAGGGCCATGATGAATCCCACATCGACAACATGAAACTCGAAAAAAATTTATGGAATTTTTTGTAACCATCAAAATGACTCGAAAGGTACTGACACAAAAGGTTGTTTTAACTGCAGAGGTAAACTTCTAACTTCCCTTTGAACATCAGGTGGCACGACAAAATACTTGGCAATTTTGAATCAATGAGGCGAAACACAATACGAAGTTGGATAATGCATTCTTTGAAAAAATCAAAGGAGTGACATGACTCATGAAAGTAGATCGAATCAAAGACAAATTGATTTACCCAATTGGATGAATGAAATGCAAACAAGTTCCATGTTCAAATGTGACAACAAACTACCATTTTATTTGCAAAATGAATTGACTCCCTTCCCTTAATTTCCCCATCATGATTGATGAGTGCCTCTTTTCATTTTTATGAGTTCAAAGAGGGTAACAAACACTCGTTGTAACTTATCCAAAGACAAGTCCATTCTCATACATTTTATGAACTTGAGAAAGGATGGGTTCGTTCCCAAAAAAGGGTCTCTCAATGTTTAGTTTAACGAGTCCAATGATATTAAACTCGACATCGTTCATGTTTAGAGATTCTTAACGAAGACAAAAGAAGAATCCAAAAGGTCCTTTTTCATATGATTTAGTCTCCAGGTCTCAAAAAAGTATAAAATAATACCCAAGAGAACTCTTCCAATCATGATTGGCTAGAGTGTTCCTTTTTTGTAAATAGTCTGTTCGAACTGAAAAAGAGATAAACTATTGTTGGAGAGAGGACTCTTCAAATACTTTTACAAGTATGAAGGAGACAAGTACTCGACAATCTTTTCATATTTAGGGAGTTCAAAAATAGTTTAAAGGAGACTCCATTAGGTCTCTTTTCACAATAAGAGGTTTTAAGAGTATGAAAAGAATCAGAAAAAGACTCAGAACTTTGATACAGGGTTTTGAGAGCGTGATCAAAGTATCAAAATGAATGCTCAAGGACTTTTTCCCATTTTCAAGAGTACGAAAAAGTCAAAAACGAACTTCCCAATAGAATTTACTGCTTATCCTTGCAAGACTTAAGTGACCATTAGTTTCCCAATATATTCTAAAAAATTACTTTCATGAACTATATAAAAGGGCATTTCTATAAAAATGATTTTAAAACATAAAAAAACCCTAAAAATAGGCTATAAAAGTCTAAGTAAATAGTTAAAAACAATTCATTTAACTATTTACCATCCTTGGAGAGCATTTTGGGTAGTTTGGAGCCAAAACTTCAGCTGAAGATTAAGGGAGCTTCCACCATTCATTTTTTATACCGTTACTTCTAGGTAACATCTAAATCCATTCTCTTTCATTTCATGGTTTCCAATTTTCAGTTTTCATGGTTTTTTGGACTCAATGGCCAAACCTAAAATGGAAAACACGGTCACCAACCCTATCCCTTACAGGAAAGGTGGTGTTTGACATAAACCTCTTTGGTTACATTTCACACAGGTGGTGCCACTGCTCTGTTTTAACTGGACAGAGGCGATGCCGGCCGTGGGTTCCAAATGACCAATGGATTAGCCAAAGAAAAAGTCTAAAGGCAATTTTAATGATGAGAAATGTTTCTAAATGGCTCTTAAACTAATTTTTGCAGTTTTCTTGGATCAGAAAATGGTTATTTGGAAAGAAAGGAAACAAGACCTAGATGATGCTACTGCTGCAGTAGATGCAGGTTGTGTGGCTTCCTTAAGGGGTTGTGGGCTTCTGAAATGATTCGAGACACCCATCATGATTTCACGTCCCTGTTTGCTGGAGCATATTCTACATATGTGGAACCTGGAGTAGTAATACTTTGAGGTAGGGCCTCATGTCTTGAGCATAGAGGTAGAGGACATCCACTTCTTGACAGGGTTATCTAGACGAGCAGATGCCATTTCTCTTACTAGTTCCTGAGGAGGGGACATGACTACTTAGGAGCTGATCAACCGTCATTATCATCTTGGCACAAGAATGTCAAGTAAAAATATTCTTATTAGGGTTGTGGTAGACATGCCACTTCACACAGTCTTGTTTTTCATGTAGAGGTTAGCTAGAAGCCAAGGGCCTCATCAGGCATCTAGGGCACACATGATGTATTCCTTGGAAGCTATGTCCCCTACAGTCTTCAACTGGGTGGAGGCACTTCTTCCTGTGTTCAAGGACTAGCTGATAAAATGTCGATAGGGAGAGCTAAATTAGTTCAGTTTAGGGTCCATTATAGCTTGTTTCATATTTGAGAGGGTGCCTCCCATGAGACCCCAGGTGATTTTCATTGAGCTCAGGGCTAGAGACCCACACATGATACAGTGGGTTGAGGTCATGGCTTATACAAGTGGCGGTATAGCCAAAATAAAATTTGAGGCCACTTTCTTCCCCTGGCTATGAGATCAGATCCTCATGATAGAGGATTATGCCTACATAGGGATAGAATTCAAAGGTGACCCTGATCTACCACTACCACCTGGTGCCGAGTGGGGGGATATTGGTAAGAAACAAAACCCTAAAATGGTGATTATGTTTTTATATTTTTTATACTTTATATTTTTTATGTGTAGTGACAAGACCTAATGTTTACATGCAAATGTTGGTGGTGCACAACCTAGAGGATCTTCTCCTATGGATAGACGATCTATGGCTTAATCCGTTCATAGGGGTGATGATCACCTTAATGAGTTGGAGGAGAACTTAGAGTGGCTGACTCTTGATATTCCTGATGTGACTATAGATGACCTCTCCATGAGGTTTTAGAGACATACTACAAGGGTTCCAGGCTGTTTCAGTTGTCTTCTTCGCAAGGTAGAACACACTAGCATGTGCTATCATTAGCATCACTAGATAGTGGACTGCATGGTGTACTACTGAAATCTTAGAAGCTTCAAGATTTTTTGTATGATTTAGTATTTCCTGAAAGCCACAATGCTTTAGATGAGGTCTCGTGACCATATTTTTGTAAAAACACTTTATACACACACACACACACATATATATATATATGTACATAGACTTATTACCGGTATTTATATTCCTTAAATGGAAATTATGTTTACATGAGTTTTTTGTGTCATTTACAGTTTATTTTACAATGAACCATGTTTATCTTGCACATTACATATGAGAAATATACCAGTCTAAAATGTAGTTTGCTAATGAATCAACAACTGCATTATCTGACCTAGGGACATGCCTATAAGTAATATATTCAAATGACCTTTCTAATAACCACACTCTCCAAATCAAATGAAGAATTACATGGTTTCTGATGGTGTAGACGTGGTTTAGATGAAGAACCAGTAACTGTGAATCCATAAACACTACCAAGTCATAAATGTCTCGAGATATAGCCTCAATCAGTAGACCTATTACCACTTGATACTCAGCGATGTTGTTGGTAGTAGGACCGATGCAAACTTCTCTTGAAATGATCAGGTCATGATCCGGGGAATAGAGAACCCAAGTAGCTAAAGCAAGGTTCAGGGTATGATAGCAAGCACCATCAGCAAAGCCATAAAAATCCATCCAATCTACATAACCAAAACATGGTATAAACAGTTTGGACACTAAAATCAACACCATACTGAATCAAGACACAATACACTAAAAGCCAAAAATGTACATATATACACAGTACCATACAAAAATTATTTTAAGCATAGTACCTCTTCAGGTACAACCCATCGTGAGCTTTCCTGAAGGGGATCCCATCGAAATCTACGAGCTCGTAAGCTCCTTTTTCTAAAACTTTGCTGATGACAAAGGGGCCATACCACATTGACTCAAACTTCTCTTTACCTAGTTTATCGTGTCTCTGATCGTAGGTCAAAAATAAGTCACCTTCATTAAAAACCTGAGGTTCAACAAATTTATCATACTGGTCCTTGACGCGTTTATTATGTGCCTCATTAGCTAAGGAAACATCTCTTCTAGTTTCGTCAAGATTAGTCAAGTATAGAAATGTCTCTTCCTCGGTGGAAGTGTTTGGCAGAAGTTCTACTGCAAGTTTTAGTGACAAAATCTAGCATTGGATAGGAAGGACAACCTCTAGTCTGTAAACTAACTAGAATGGTGTAAAACTAGTTGTTGTTTTTACCGAAGTCCTGTAGGCCCATAAGGCCAAAAAGAGAGTTAGGTTCCAGTTGGATTTATGATATCCAACCATCCTTCACAACATAGTTTTTAAAACTTTGTTAATGGAATTGACTTGACCATTATCCTACGGATAGTAAGGAGTTGAGTTTTCATGGTCAAAACCCATCTTGGTACTTAACTCGGTCATCATCTAATTCCAGAAATGTGATCCATTGTCAGTGACAGTAGACTGTGGGACTCTAAGCCTATCTATCATGTGATTAATTAAGAAGAGGGTGGAATTCTTACCATCCTCTACATATGTAGGCACAGCCTTAGCCCATTTTGTAAAATAATCAATGGCTAGGATGATGTAACCATGCCCCACAGCTGAGGTAGGCTTACAATGCATGACATTAATTCTCCATTTGGAAAAAGGGCTAATTGCAATGACGGGGTGTAAAGGAGCAGGGTGGGTGCACTTTTTTGGATATAAATGTTGGTAGGGTGGGAATTTTTTGACAGCCTCATGACAGTCTTTAAAAATTGAAGGCCAGAAATAGCCAACACAAAGGATTTTCTGGAATGTAGCCATGCCAGAAATATTACTGCCACATGCTCTAGAGTGGCAATCATTTAGGATTTGTTCAGCTTCCTCATGTGTAAGGCATCACCAAAGAATGGAATCGATACCACGTCTATACAATGTATCATTCAAGATAAGGTAGTACTTCACGTGGTGACAAATATGGTGATGATTGTCATGGGACATGTTAAGCTGAAATATTTGAGTTTGGAGATAAATGATTAAATCTCCATACCATGAGTCTGTCATGCTTATCAAGAACAGGAATTCATCTGGCAATGAATCACTGGGCTCAGTATCCATCAAAGCACAGGGAAGGTAACACATCAGCTCTGCAAAGACCAGGGATTTCTTTCAAGTGGCCTTGGAAAACTCAAGGTTAAATTCCTACAAGATGACAATCCAACAAGAATATTTTCCCCCTAGGACCTGGCAAGTTAGAATGTAGTACATAGGGTTTTGATCTGCAAATACTGTGGTAGTGCGAAGCAATATGTAATGACAAAATTCCTGAACAATAATGACCATAGCTAATTATAATTTCTCCACATGAAAGTATCGGGTTTTAGAATCAATGAGATTCTTACTGGCATAATATATGACGTGCTCTTGACCATTGGGATCTTCCAGTGCCAAAACCATTCCAATGGTATTAGTGGAGGAAGAAACATATAAGAGAAAATCCTTTGAATAATCTGGGGGTGGATCATGGGTGAATGAGTCAGAGCATGCTTAAGATTATCAAAGGCTTGTTGGGCTTGGTCATCCCAGAAGAATGGAGTGTTCTTATTTAAAAGACGCATATAACCGTGCATTTTCTCAGCAAAATTACAAACGAAATGACAGAGAAAGTTTGCCGTCCCATTCAAACTTTGGATTTCAACGATATTCATTGGGGCAGGTAGGGATAATATAGCAACAATCTTCAGTGGATCTATCTGGATGCCATCCTTAGAAACCAGAAATCCAAGCAGATGTCCTATCCCAACACAAAAAACACATTTGTGTGCATTGATCTGTATGTTATAATGACGACACATCAAGAAAATGTCCCTAATATGTTCAGGATGGTCTTCCTGTTGCTTTGAATGCGCTGGGAGATCCTCAAGGTATGGGTCCACAATGTTCTTAATATCATGAAACGCATAGGACATGGCATGTTGGAATGCAACTCTGGTGTTTTTAAGTACAAAAGATAACTTCCTATAGGAAAAAGTTCCCCACGGGCATATAAATTCCATTTTTTGCTGATCGGTGGGTAATATCTCAATCTGATTACAGCCAAAAAACACTACAACAAAAAATGGATTTAGCGTCGGATTTTAGTGTAATTTTTGTCCAATTGTGGTGAATAATCTGGCACTAAACCTAGCGCTATTGTACATTTTCATAAAATGTTAGTTTTTCAACATTTAAGCTAGCATTATGTTAGGATCTTTTCACTGAGAGAATAACAAGCACAGCAATAACATAAGCACATCACAAGAGACAAGAGACACAAAGCTTTTAGGAGGGGAAACCATAAATGGAGAAAACCCCTCAACTTCCTCTAAGATAGTATCACCACAAGATGTGATCCCAAAACAGTAAGATGACCTCCCAACACAATAGCAGCCTTCTGTCTTCTGTCAAGCCAAAGATTTCCTTCTCCAAAAGTGCGCCACACTTGAGAGAGCAAGAGAGCTAAGTCACAAGTGATAAATAGAGAGACTCTCACTCTCTATTTATATTCTTCCGTTGACTTGAAGTGCACTCAACCTAATAATTACTACTCGAGCCTACACCTTAATTAGTGTATAATAACTCAAGTGCCCCTAAACTGTGGGGACTTACCTAATGACTTGATATGACTTGTTTACATGATTAATCCTCCCGATCGGAACATCGGGTTATGACCACATGACTCAAATACATAATAGAAGCATCCCGGAATAAACATCGGGTTACAATACATAGAAGATACATAGAAGAATACATTCCGAAGTTACATTTACATCAACACTCCCTCTTAACTAGGAAGGTATTCTTTCGACACAATTTTTCAGCACTGGTCTTCTTCTCTGCATCAACTGGATCATCTTCATCTTTGAGTCATCTTCGTCTTCAAGTCATCTTGTCTTGAAGTCATCTTTGTCTTCAAGTCATCTGGATCTAGATCATCTCTCGATCTGGATCATCATAAAATGGAATCACTGGATCTAGATCATCACTCGATCTGGATCGTCTCTCTGCTGGATCTGGATCATCACTCGATCTGGAT
>LPNX010803592.1:1275105-1361427 GCA_001517045.1 Pseudotsuga menziesii
AAATGTTGAGGTGGATAAGAGGTTCTTCAAAAGTTGAGTTCTTCATATTCCTCATTGCTTGAGGGATCTTCTTTGGATGGTGAGAGCTGGATCTTCAAATGCTCCCATATTATCTTCTCTTCTTATGGGTAGAGTTTCTTCTTTTTCCCAAAGTTTGATGAAAGTAATCACTTCCTTCTGGAACAAATTCCTTGAATGAATGAATTCCACGATCCTGGGAGGTCATTCAAGGTGTCCATCACCACTTCTGCATTCTTCACCGCTTCTTTTACCGCTTCAAGTTGTTCTTCCCTTCAAATAGCTTGAAATTGTGGAAGACCTTCAACAACTTTGCTTTGTAGTACACATGTGCAATTTTTCTATGCCAAAGCTCATTTGGCTCTACTGTATCATGGATCAAGGCTTGTTCTAGATATCCCTTCAATTTATACAAGCCTCCTTCTTGTTCTTCAATCACTACCACATCATCGATAGTCTTTCCTTTTGGCCATATGATGACTTGACCATCTATGAATGCAACCCACATTCCTTTTGCATCTAATGCTGAAATGGATAGAAGATTCTTCTTCAATCCTAGCACAAACAATACTTCTTTCATTGTTAGAGACTTACCAGAGTATATCTTGTATGAAGATTCCCCACTACCTTTTATTGGACATTGGTAGTCATCTCATTCATGTTCTGATAGTCTCACAAAAGATTCCTTGAATCCCGTCATATGTTTGGAAGCCCCACTATCTATCAGCCAATCATCACTTCCATGAGTAGTGAGAGCTGATATCAGAACATATTCATCTTCACTTGAAGAATCTTCACTTTCATATCTGGATCTCTTTCTGGATGGTTCATCATGCTTTGCAGTATGAGCATGATGTCTTCTTTGGCCTCGTCTCCCTCTGAAACTGGAACCTCCATACTCATGTAGGTGTCCAATCCATTTTCTTCAGAGAGATCATATACTTCCAGGCTTGGAAGTTGTCAACTTCCGCAAGCTTTTCACTAAGCTAATGTGATATATCATATTGAAATGAGAACCTCAAATGGAAATAGCAAAGGATTAGATCTTACCGTTTTGAGGTGTCCGTCCTTGTCCCAGAGTTCGCTGATCTAGGGTTTGTCATAGAAACCCTAATTTTCAAAAATTGGAATATTTTAGATCTTATTGGATGAACAGATAGATCTCTTCAAATGGAGCTGTCCAATGTACTCCTTTTCTGAAAACAGTGGAGGGAAACTCCCGGAACAAGAAGCCCTAATTTTCTGATTTCTTCTGCAGAAATGCCTGTTACTGTTTCTATGATATCTCCAAAATTACTGATCCTCTGTGTCCAAAATTTCTCATTGAGGTAACCTCGCATGTTCCTGATCCAAAACCGCAGGTTTCATCAGAATTCGTTTCACCATTTCGGATTTATGATCCTTTTCCCAAGGTGACCTGTTACTAGACTGTTCAGAACAGCGAAGTTGTACGGCATACCACGTGTCACTGGTTCATCTTCTGAGTCTGACCTTCAGACCACAGAAATTAGAGTCTATTCCCTTTTTGGAACATCTTCAGGAATTTCATTTGGACCTCTGTAGCCCAAGATATTGCAGATATCCCCAGGTATCCTGTTTATGGATGATTTCTGGAAGAGGATGGAACCCTAACTTGGAGAGATCATATCTCCCAGAATATAGCGAATCAGAGGCTGACCTTTGGACACAGTGTTCATCAGGATTTTATATTCGGCCCATACAATTTTTAGCTTCTGATACTTCTCCAATCTCGGAATATAGCAACTGTACCAAAACTTAGCAGTTTTAGTATTTAGGGTTTCTCCTAGCCAGGGGTCAAACTAGGGTTTGACTTTCCCGGAGATTTACCCAACCAAATTTCTTGATCCAGGTCTCTAAATTTCGGTTTTGATGAGGAGAAAAATCCTATGCTGGTCTCACTCAAAAATTCCTCTTCTGTAGAAAGCCCTAATTTCCACATCGAAACTGAAAATGCTTGAAATTGAATTCTGCATCGACAGAAAGATGCACCATTTAATGGAGGAAGATCCACAAAATAGGAAGCCCTAGTTTCTGTAGCTGCACAATGTCTTCTTCTCGGGTTAGCTCTGATCCCATGTTAGTTTTTCAACATTTAAGCTAGCATTATGTTAAGATCTTTTCACTGAGAGAATAACAAGCACAGCAATAACATAAGCACATCACAAGAGACAAGAGACACAAAGCTTTTAGGAGGGGAAATCATAAATGGAGAAAACCCCTCAACTTCCTCTAAGATAGTATCACCACAAGATGTGATCCCAAAACAGTAAGATGACCTCCCAACACAATAGTAGCCTTCTGTCTTTTGTCAAGCCAAAGATTTCCTTCTCCAAAGGTGCGCCACACTTGAGAGAGCAAGAGAGCTAAGTCACAAGTGATAAATAGAGAGACTCTCACTCTCTATTTATATTCTTCCGTTGACTTGAAGTGCACTCAACCTAATAATTACTACTCGAGCCTACACCTTAATTAGTGTATAATAATTCAATTGCCCCTAAACTGTGGGGACTTACCTAATGACTTGATATGACTTGTTTACATTATTAATCCTCCCGATCGGAACATCGGGGTATGACCACATGACTCAAATACATAATAGAAACATCCCGGAATAAACATCGGGTTACAAATCATAGAAGATACATAGAAGAATACATTCCGAAGTTACATTTACATCAACATAAAACATCATCTATTGCATCTTTTTTTATGTCCTTTTTAACATCCATTTTTACGTCCATTTTTGCACCCAATTTTTTACATCTTTTGTTAAACCTTTATTTGTGCCCAATTTTGCAACTTCTATTGCATTGTTTTTTGCGTCCTTTGTTACATCCTTGTTTGCACCCAATTTCACGCTCAGTTTTGCATCCAATGTTGGCTCTTATTTTGCTCCTAGTTTTTCATCGAGTCTTGCACCCAATTTTGCATAAAATTATGTGTCCAATTTTGCATCTAACATTGCATCTAGGTTTGCATCCAATTTTCGGCCCAATATTGTGTCTAGTTTTGCATCCAATTTTACTTATAATGTTGCATCCCCATTTTCATCTAATTTTGTATCTTGTTTTACGTATTTTTTTGTATCCATGTTTGTGCCTAATGTTTCATCTCATTTTACGTCGTATTTTGCATCTAGGTTTGCACCTAGTATTGCATCTTGGTTGATGTCTTTTTTTTGCATCTATGTTTGAGCTTAATGTTTCACCCAATGTTGTGCCTAGTTTTTCACCCATGTTTGTATCTAATATTGTATCTAGTTTTGTGTCCAATGTTGCATCCCATCTTGCATTCAATATTACGTCTAGTATTACATCCAATGTTTTGTCCCATCTTGCATCAAATATTGTGTCTCGTTTTAAGTTTTTGTTTGCGCCAAGTGTTGCTTCCAATTTTGCACCTAGTGTTACGCCTGGTTTTATGTCCATCGATACACCATATTTTGTGCTCAATTTAATGTCCAATTTTACGTCTAATTAGGAGTCCACTATTGCATCTACTGTTGCGTCTAGTTTTGGAACTAGTATTGCATCTAGTTTTGAGTCATTAATTGTGTCTAGTGTTGAGTTTCTTTTTGCATCCAATTTTGTGTTTGGTGTGACATCCATTTTTGTGTCGACATTTGCATCTGACATAAGGTTGACTTTTGTATCCACTTTTGTGTTTGGTGTGACGTCTAAATTTACATCATGTTTTGCATTTAGTGTTGCGTCTAATATTGCATCCATCTTGCACTACTACATTTTTTACCTTTAGAAATGCATTGCAATATCATTAGGCCATGGAGGAATCGAACCACCAACCTCCTGCTTGTAAAGCAGGTTCTCTTCCAGTGAGCTAACACCCTTTAAGAATCGGGAAGAGGAGCAATATAACACATAGATTTCATCATTTGTAATTCTAATAAAAGACAATAAGATCCAAAGACAATCATGCTTAAAATCCAATTTATTTTTCCAAACACACTAATAAGCACAAAATTCTACTGTGCTCAGGAAACAAAATATCCTAAAAAATACGCAATCTATTAAATTGGTCCGCAAAAGAGTCTTAGAGAACAACATAAAGTATTGATGCATACCTAATAACCTAAACTTGATATGGACAAAGAATAAGGGATTTGTATAAGAAATAGTTGTAGAATCCAATTGAGGATGTGTGTGTTGCTATATAAATGTTGTTATTCATTGATGATGTGATTGTGTTCAGCAATGGGATGGTAAGAGAAGAACTCATGAATGGTTACTAAAATAAGATGCCTACTATGTGCATCAAATATGATATCATGAATATTTTAACAATGAACACCAACAAAGACACTTTATATTATGTGCATTATATATAATCTAAAAATTAGTAAGATGTCAACTGGGAAAAGCATCATATCGATTTCCACAATTGAGAAAGCTGTTAGAATTTCATCATTAATCTAGCATTATATTAGGATCTTTACTGAGAGAATAACAAGCACAGCAATCAAACACAAGAGACAATGAACACAGTGTTTATCCTCGGGGAAACCATAAATGGAAAAACCTCGCAATTTCCTCAGAGATAGAATCAGCACCAAAACAGTAAGTGATCTCCCAACAGCAGTAATCTTCTTCTTGTCTAATCCCAGTAACTTCTCCTTCTTCACTTATGCGCTACACTTGAGTGTGTATGACTTGTGTGTGATAAATAGAGAGGCTCACTCTCTATTTATATTCTTTCGTTCACTTGAAGTGCACTCCAACATGTCAGCCTCACTTTACAATTACTTACTAGAGCCGACATCTCTAGGAGTGTCTTATAACCCTAGTGGCCCGGAACTGTGGGCACTTTAACTCTTACATAATCGGAGAGTTACCCACTATGACTTGACATGACTTGTTTATATTATTGAACCTCCCGATCGGAACATTAGGGCAAGACAACATGACTCAAATACATAATAGATACATCCCAAAATAAACATCAGGTTACAATACATAAGATACATAGATGAATACATTCCGAAGTTACAAATACATCAACACTCCCTCTTAACTAGAAAGGTATTCTTTCGACACAATTTTTCAGCACTGGTCTTCTTCTCTGTATCAACTGGATCATCTCATCATCTACATCTTAGGTCTTCTTCGTCTTCAAGTCATCTTCGTCTTCAAGTCATCTTCAAGTCATCGGATCTGGATCATCTCTTGATCTGGATCATCATGGGTGTGGCTAGGGTTTTACCCCTAGCTTGTGCGAATGAGCACCTACTAAGGAGAAGGGACTCCTTAGTAGCAGTTCAGTAAATGTAAATTAAAATGCTAAAATAGAAATATAAATTACTTTAAACATGTGCATGAAACAGAAAAACAAGATATGAAGAATGGCTTTTGTATTAATGTTACCTCCAATGTGAAGGTTGGTGAAGCCCTTTGCAGTGATCCAAGAGGGTTGCTCCAAGCTCCAATTTGCTCCTTCTCTTTCTCCAATGGTGGAAATGGGCCAAAAGGGGCTCTCAAGGTGAAAGTAGCTCAAGGGTGAGCTAGGGTTTCAAGAGCTAATTTGGCAGAGTAAGGGTGCTTATGATTGTGGATGTAAAATAAGGGGTCTCCATCACCTATTTATAGTTTTTCAGTGGTGGAGTGCTGGCCCATAGTTTTGGAAACCACATGGTTTAGGGCAGCTGTATAGGGTTTTTTCCTCCTTTTCCTCATTATTTTATATTTTTTCTTTCCTTTTTAGGCTTTTTTGATGGTTTTATGGCCTTTTGGAGGCATTTTAGGCCTTTTGGAGGCTTTTTAGTGGGATTTTTGCTATTTTAGAGGAATTTTGGATATTTTTGGAGGAAAAAATGGGTTTTTAAGGGAAATATGGTAGAAAAATGGACAAATGAGCCATGTAGTGGGGTAAATGAGGTAGTGAACACTTTTTGGGTGTTAACAGATTGCCCCCTGATGTGCGAGGGCAGGAGCTCATCGTATGGTCGATGGACATCATAAGTCATATATGGTTTTCCTGGGGTGTGGAGAAGAGAAGAAACAAACTGAAGCCCGGAACAACAATCCCGAACCAACTGCAAGAACTAAAAGTACATAACCTCAATAATGGATGAGGAATCATCTGATCATATGGACGAGGTGGGCATTCCCATGCTCGTATCAGGATATAACATAATAATAACAATGGGGTCAAAAATACGGGGACTTGACATATACATGGCCTCAAATACTGAATGAGGAAGAATCTCAATATATGGACGAGGAGGGCATACCCATGCTCGTATCAAGATACATAAACATAACTGTGAGGCCCAAAAAGAGGGACCTATAGGATACATAAAAAACCACTGTGTATATCATAAGGGTCCAAAAGGGACACAAATCTGGGACATACTGCTGGGCTGACCATGTCTAATCTGAAAAATTGATGCACTAGAATGACAGCAGTGCTACTGAATTTGGTACCAAAGGAACTGATGAGCTGCTGGATTAGAGTGACAAGGGTCATACTCGCAATGGTACACTGAACTGGAACTGAACTGGGTACTCAAGGAAGCATGGAACTGAATGGCTTCTGAATACAATCGCCAACGCAGCCCGGACATCCACGGGAACATATAACTGGGCATTCCGAAGTGACTCACCAATGTGCTAGAGTCGGGGGAAATCCGGGGTCTTCGACAAATAATGGAAGGGATATAAATCATACGCGATTCTCAACGATGAGATCAAGGTGCTGAAGTCGAGCATGTGAGAAACAACCATTCGGAGAGGCAATGATGACTCCTCCCAAAATGGTCCATAGGCACTCACCACAGATGGTGATGGGTCCAAGGCGCAGGGGCCTATGGGTCTATCCTCTGGAATAGAGGGGCTGTCGTCGACAGAGGGAGACCTGTAATTATCAAGGCAATGATGTTTCCTTGACAAGAGCATGAGGTGGAAAATCGAAATGTGATAGTACTGATGGCAGGATTGATAAACTGGGGGGAATAACTGGGCAAGTAGAGTGGGTGGACTCAAACTTCCTTTGTTCAGAGTATGATGGCGAGGATGATCGGGCAGCATATGAACCTGACTGGTGGTAAGGGGATCATAGCTGTATTGGATCTGGGAGGGTGACTGGGATGAGGGAGACTCAAGCTGTGGTAAAATGGCAGGAGACTGCAGAATACTCTGAACAAAGGCGACCTAATTGGGGGTGCTGCCGAGAGGATCGATCATAGCGCCAAGAGGCACGGGGGGACTTCTTCATGGGTTAGGGAACTAGAAGAAGTGTGTATATAAAATGGTACTGTCGTGTGGATTTATACGAGCCCAGGACAGTTCATGCTCGTGGTTGCTTTCAATTTTAAGGAGTCTGAAAGCAATAAGAAGACTCTGGAGTAATGGAATGGTACTGTCGTGTGGATTGTACGAGCCCAGGACAGTGCATGCTCGTGGTTGCTTTCAATTTTAAGGAGTCTGAAAGCAATAAGAAGACTCTGAAGTAATGGAATGGTACTGTTGTGTGGATTGTACGAGCCCAGGACAGTTCATGCTCGTGGTTGCTTTCAATTTTAGAGAGTTTGAAAGCGATAAGAAGACTCCAGGGGGGTTGCTTTTTCGTGTGTTAGTATTCAAGGCCCGAAGAAGCATAAAAGGATGCAATGAAGAACTCTTCTAGCCGGTGTGACTAGAGTATGCCTTTTTCATAATTAGTCTACCAGGTCCGGAAAAGGGGTAAACTTATACCAGATAGACGCCCTTTCAGGTACTTTAACGAGCATGAAAGGAAGCAAGATTGCTTGGCGATCTTTTCATTGTTTTAGGAGTCAGAAAAGAGCTTAACAGAACCCTAAGTGCCTTTTTCGTATAGGACTTGTCCGGCCCGAAAAAGGGATAAAATTATACCGAACAAAAGGAATGGCCAGGCAAAGAGGAAGTGTTCAATCAAGGAACATTTATGATGACCAGGAACGAGGGTGGGGGGGACACTTGTGGGCCTCCTTGTGGGGTGAATGAATGGTGGCAAAATAACGAAACATTTGCAGTATGACAGGAGTGGATGGCTCATGTAAAAAGTGTGGAACAATCTAGTGGCGGCCGATGTGGCGTGCAAACCGAGGCGACTAGCGGTGTCTAAAATGGGCAAAAAATGACGTAGAAAAAATAATGCAACGAGGTGACCATCGGGACGGTCTCGTCGTGCTGATTCCAATGGTGGAAATGGTTCGGAAAACGGATTCAGAATGGCCAAAACAGGGAAAAGGTCAACGGACTATAAATAGTAAGTGGGCCCAACATGACAAGTGTCATTTGTACTATTTGACTTTGACTAGTGATCAGAGTGGACCAGAGCTGAGGTGACATTTCTGGACGATCCAACCGGCCGATTTCAGATCCGGGAGATACAGGTATTCTGTCAAACTCATACCTGCTTTGTCATTGGGTTCGGGGGGTGGGTAGTGGGTCCCAGGGTACTATTTGCACGGTCCACGTGGGGGGACCGCGGGTTAGTGGGTCGGAACTGCGGTCAAGGACCGCGGGTTTCTGGGGGGATCACGCGGTTGGGGACCGCGAGTTTAGCGCTAATAGACGCGGTTAAGGACTGCGACTGTAGGCCTGACAGCCGCGGTTGGAAACCGCGGCAGGGAGCCCTAAAGCCGCGGTTTTGGACCGAGCTGTTAGGGTTTTTCGGGGGGAGGGGAAGGACTTGTTTCTTTGACATGAGTCTGATGAGTCTACTTTGCGTGATTGACAGGATGCCGCAGGTTCTGTGGAGAGAGCGGGAGATACCAGATGAGATCATGACCGTCGTTCGAGAGGACCGCCAGGTGCGATCGATGCTGGGGCTATTCGGACTACTAAAGTTCGCCCAGGTACCCATGATGCGGTCAGTGGCATTGCTGTTGAACCGACTGATTAGTTTCTGGGAGCCGGACATACAGGATTTCAAAGTGCAGGGTGAGAGGGTGGACCTCACCCTGACAGATGTATACTTCCTGACGGGGTTGCCTTGTCTGGGTAGGGTGGCAGACACGCAGCCGCGGGTATCCGCGGACATAGATATGGAGGACATGCTGGAGCGGTACTGTGGTCCAGAGGCTCGGGTACATAGGAATGCACTTCTGGTGAGAGACCTACTAGAACCAGCAGTGCAGGCCATGGCGGCATGCGTGGTGCGCGTCTTGGGATCCCAGTCACCGGAGAAGGTGTCTGGGGGCCAGATGCAGCTAGTGGAGCGCGTACTGGGCGGTGTTTATTATGCGTGGGGCCAGATGTTCCTTACCTGCGTGCAGTGACAGCTGACAGCAGCGAAGGAATCTGGCAAGGGGTTTTGCTACGGTTCTTTCTTATGTGCGTTTTTTATGGAGAGGGTACCCACACTGCGGCCGCGGGTGCCAATCAGAGCAGGAGGTTTGAGGGAGCCGCGGATGGTGCGGTAGGGCGAGATGATGCGCCGCCGTGGTGGCGGCGATGTTGGTAGGTACTTTACACAAGAGTTGTACCTGCAGTGGCTCCAGATACCATTGACACTTGATGACTATCCATATAGAGATATGGATTACACCGAAGATCCAGAGGCACCACGGTCGCCGGGACAGGCATGGGGACCAGATGGTACGTATGGTTTGATTGCATTATCAAGTTTTATATATGATAGTTGATTGATATACTGTTACTGACAAATGGGTGATCTGCAGATGTGGGCCCGAGGCCGCCACCAGGGCATGTGGCACGGAGGGGGATTGTGGTCGTTCCAGCTCTGCCTGGGCGAGGGGAGGTGCGTCGCCGGGATGCGGAGGGGACGCTAGAGTCTGTACGGGCACTACTAGACCGTTTGCTGGTGGGGGTGACCGATGAGGGGTGGCGGGACGTCGATCCGGACGTGGTTCAGGATTGCATGAGGGCACCCCGGGAGTTCAAATCTATTGCGATTCGGGTGGCTATCTTGGCGGATAGGGCACGGGCACATGAGCCCGTAGGGGATGAGGATTTGCCGGAGGAGGAGCGAGGGGAGGATTCAGAGGCAGCAGATGCCGGCAGTGATGCAGGTTATGACTCTCATTAGGGAGTGCAGGGGACTCCCCCCGAGTTTTGTAGCTACGGCATGTATTTTATGAGGCTTTATGGGTGTACAGACATTTTTTGTATAGCTGAGTACAGGGGTACTTAGGACATGTATAGCACTGTGACATGTATTTTTTGATATATATATATATATATATATATATACACATGGATGCACCTTTTTGTGATGTTGTCTTAGTTGTACGCACGTGGATGCGCTTTATGATGTGTGATGTGTTTGTATTGCACGTGGATGCAAGTAGTCTAGGGTGTTGGGCACGTGGATGGCCCTTGTGTATTTTGATGTGATGCGACATGATGTATGTATGATTAGGCACGTGGATGCCCCTATGGATACAAATGTGGTTTTATGGTTTATGTACCTGGATGCAAACGTTGATGCAATGCAGTCTTTTTGGGTTTTGATATATTTGGATGAGATGCTATGGGATAATGATGCATGATGGAGGTGTTACATGGTGTGATTAATATGTCAATCTAGGATGTTATTTGCCATTTGATCTGCGACACTATTGTGAGCTCTTGGGACATGTGTGAATGTGATGGATTCAAACTGTCGGCTGAGTTGTTTTGTACGCAGGAATTTTCTGAATAGGCAGGGATCACGCACCTGGTAGCAGTTGTTGAGCTGGGAGTCCAGGAACACATGAAGGTGACATATGCCCATCTGGAGGGCGGCAGTCAGGAGACTGGTCACAGCATCGTACTCCGCCTGGTTATTGGTAGCGGCGCCTATACATATTCCGTCAAGGTGAATCAGTTCGTTGGAAGGGGAATATAAGACCCATGCTGCAGAGGCTAGGTTGGGAGACCAGCGGCTTGTGCCATCAGCAAAGCCAGTGTAACGAGGTGGAAGATGGTCCATCTGTGGGCATGCAAAAAGAACGATGAATGTAAGATTATGGTAAAGAAGGTGAAAAACAAAAAAGAGAGTAAACTGTACAATGCGGACCAATGAGGTCGCGGTTTTAGTTATGGGTAAAAACGTTTAAGATACAACCCATTACGGGGGTTGCGTAACGGGTGGCCTTCAGAGTCGGCTAAAATGTATGCCCCCTTGCCGAGGCAAGTCTGCACAATGTAAGGGCCTTGCCACATGGACTCAAACTTTCCTTTACCGGTTTTGTCGTGGGCTTGGTCATAGGTGAGGACGAGGTCCCCTTCGTGGAAAGTTCGAGGGTGAACATGTTTGTCATAACCGGCTTTGGAGTGGTTTTTGGCAGCTTCGATGTTCTGGAGAGTGGCACGATGATCTTCATCGGCTTGTTCGAGGGATAGCAGACGTTGCTCAAGGGGGGAGGTATCGGGGAGAAGCTCAACGGCGATATGTAAGGCAGGTATCTGACACTCGATGGGGAGGACAGACTCTACACCGTGAACTAAATGAAACGGGGTAAAACCAGTGGCGGTCTTGGTGGAGGTACGGTAAGCCCATAAGGCAGGGAATAGCATATGGTGCCAATTGGACTTATGCCGGTCAACAGTGCGTTGGAGTATGGTTTTTAGGATTTTGTTAACAGCTTCTACTTGGCCGTTCCCTTAAGGGTAGTAAGCAGAGGAAAATTGGTGTTCAAACTTGAGGAGGGTGGATAAATCGCGCCAAAGGGAATCTTCAAAGTGTGATCCATGGTCTGAGACCAACTGTTTAGGGACCCCGAATCGAGTGATAACATGGTTGAAAAAGAAACGGGCAGCAGTGTCAGCGGTACAGTTGAAGGTGGGCATGGCCTCCGCCCATTTGGTGAAGTAATCGACGGCGAAAATGATGTACTTATGTCCGTTCGCAGATGGGGGTCTACACTCCATGAAGTCGATGGCCCACTTACAAAAGGGACCAACGATGACGACTGGGTGTAATGGAGCAGGTGGTGTCCAGGCCTTGGGGGCAAAAAGTTGGCAGTTATGGCAATGCTTGACCGCAGTAATGCAGTCGGTGAAAAGTGTGGGCCAGAAGTATCCGGCACGGACGACCTTTTGGGCAGTGGCCATCCCTGAGAAATGGCCGCCGCAGGCACCGCTATGACAATCATTAAGGACGTGCTCAGCTTCCTCGTGTGTAAGGCAACGACGAAGAATTGTGTCGACCCCTCGCCGGTAAAGGACATCTCCTAGGAGGAGGTAGCGAGAGGCCTGGTGATGGATACGACGACGTCCATTGCAAGTGACTTTGGGTCGGAACTTCTGTGTGCGTAGGTATAACAAGATATCACCGTACCACGGGTCATCAGACGAGATAGTGAACAAGTGATTGTCGGGTAACTCATCGAAGATGGGTGGGGCCGGGAGAAAGGAAGGGAGATCAGTGATGAGCTGGGCAAGCGCAAGGGCTTTAGTGCTTTTAGGTGTTCGGAACGTGAGGTCATATTCCTAGAGGATAATGACCCATTTAGCCACACGACCTTGCAGAAGCCGTCGATTTAGGAGATATACCATGGGGTTGGAGTCGGCGACGACTGTGGTATGACTAAGTAAAATGTAGTGTCGCAATTTTTGGACGAAAAAGACCACTGCTAGGGCTAGTCTCTCCTCATATGGGTAACGTAGGGGTGGGTCGGACAAGGTCTGGCTAACGTAGTAAATGACATGCTCTTGGTGTAAGGTGTCTTCTTGAACCAAGACTCCGGACATAGCATGCTCAGATGCCGAGACGTAGAGAATGAAGTCCTGAGAAAAATCCAGAGGGGAGATCAAGGGGGCTTGTGAGAGAGCTTTCTTGAGGGCTTCGAATGCAGCTTCTGCTTACTCATCCCAGACAAAGGGTATGTGGGTACGGAGCAGGCGCAAGAAACCGTGAACGGTTGTGGCGTAATCAGGAATGAAGCGTCGAAGGAAATTGGATCGCCCTTGCAGACTTTGGAGTTGCCGGAGCTTGCGAGGAGAGGGAAGGTCTAAGATGGTTTGGACTTTTAGGGGATCAACAATAATTCCTTTCTGGGAAACAATGAAACCCAACAATCGGCCTGCCGGAACGCAAAAGACACAATTGTGTGGGTTCAAGCGGATCTGATATTTGCGACAACGCAGAAAAACTTGCCGAAGGTCGTTAAGGTGGGCTGATCGTTTCCGGGAACGAGCTGTAAGGTCATCAAGGTAGACGAGCAGGATGTGGGCCAAATCATGAAAGCAATAGGTCATGGCCCGCTGGAATGTGGCACCAGCATTTTTTAGGCCAAAAGGCATGACGCGATATGCGAAGGTGCCCCATGGGGTAGTAAAGGCAGTTTTGTACTGGTCTTCCTTTCGGATTTGGATCTAATTGTATCCGGAAAAACCGTCCATGAACGAGAGGACTTCATGCCCCGCACACGCATCGATGAGCTGGTCAATAAATGGCGTAGGGAAATTGTCTTTGGGGCAGGCGCGGTTTAAATCTCGGAAGTCAGTGCATACTATAATGGTGCCTTGTTTTTTGTTAACGGGAACAGGGTTTGAAACCCAGGTGGTATAGGCAATAGGATAAATGAATCCTGCCTTGCGAAGTTTCTCAATCTCTGCTTTGACAGCTGGGAGTTTTGAGGGATGAATGGGACGTTGTTTCTGACGAACGGGGGGTACATCAGGCCATGTGTCAATGTGGTGCTCTATAATGGCAGGGTTAAGACCGGGCATTTCGGTATAGGACCAGGCAAAGACATCACGGAATTCTTTGAAGAGTTTTTGGTATTCCTCAATCTCTTGCTCACTGCAAGAGGCTCCTAAAGTGATGAGTTCGGGGGTGCTTCCTGGGGTAGCGATATCAATTTGGATGACAGGTGAGATGTTGGCCATGTTACCCTCCTCGAAGGCATCAGGAGCAGGAATAGGGTCCTTGAACCAATCGACCTTGGGGGGAAGGAAGTCTTTGGATTCAACTGCAAATTGGGTAGCGGTGTTAGAGGAGGATGCATCTGGGAGGAAGTAGGAATGATGGTGCATGTCATCCCAGGGATACTCCGAGGCAGTGAGAGCCTCGAGGATCTCCTCGTCAGTACGGAAAGTTTGCGTCGTCAAATCGGTTGACGAGGGAGTAGTGGCAGAAGAGATCATATAAATGGTATTAACCTCTCCGGAAGGGGAAGAGATCGGGGGGTGGATCTCCTCAATGGTGGGTGGTGCCGTCTCAAGATCCAGATGGTTCATCTCACAGAGAGCTGCTCTGTAATCGGGGAGATCGGGACAGTGATGTGAGTAATGCCCATAAACACCGCATATGGCACAGGGGTGGTTAGTGCGCAGGGATTTGTCGCGAGGCTTAGGGGTTGGATCAAGTTGGACAACCGGTATACTGGGGTCGTCGTCAAGCATTTGCATGTGTTCCTGTACTGCCGGTAACTGAGGACATTGGTGAGTCGCATGGCCCAACTCATCGCACAACGAGCATTTGGGAGGAGCACGAAACACAGGGGGGTTTTTTACTGTCTTGGGAGGTGGGACAACAAAGTAAGGTTGGGGGCCTCTGCCCCTAGTTGGTTTGGTAAGAGGAGGGGGGGGGTTCGTGGAGGACGACGGGGTAGCGACACCGAGAGGTGGTTGACTAGTAGTGACAATGGGTTGCACCGGTTGCAGGACGACATCTGGTGTCGGCGGGGGAAAGGGAGGCGAAAGATACCAAACGGGTAATCCTAAGGTTAACCTAGGGAGGCTGAGGGTAGCCATGACCGGGGCGCTAACTACTCCTGAGGGAGGGATGAGGAAAGGAATGGTATGGATGGGTGTAACACCAATGTGACTAGGTACCAAAGGAGGTTTAGGCAACAAGGGCGGTTGATTAGTAGGAGTTTGCGTGTGATGGGACAGGGTACATAGGTCGGACACGTCAGTGGTGGGTGACGGGGGTGGAATAGATTGGAAGGTTGAGGTCATTGGCGCGTCTGAGTAAACTCCGGGCCCCATAGAGGAAACAAGTGAGGTGGTGGCACCCGAAACAGGTTGTTCAACCATGGGTAGAACATTTTCGGGTGCCGCGGGGGCATTGGGATCATAGTAGGTGAGTTGGTCGACCTTGACCACGCGTCCCTCATGGGGGAACATCATGGTTCGAAAAACGGAAGAATCAACCGCCCGCATGGCGTACATGTAGCTGTGGCCAAGTAAAAGGTTGTAATCAAGCTGTGCATTAATAACCTCGATGTCGATGAGGACGGTTTTGCCAGCCAGCTGGACGGGGACGTTAGTTAATAGGCCTTGTGGTTGAGCCGAACAGCCGTCGTAGGCTCGCAACGCAGTAGTGGACGGCTGGAGAGGGGGGGATCCCAATTTTTGCCAGATGGAGGTGGACATGACACATGTAGAGGCACCTTCATCAATAATGCATCGATGGATAACAAAATTCCGAACGGAAACAGAAACTTGGAACGCTAAAGTGGAAGGCATGCGGGGGTCGGATTGGTCCAAATCAAAGGCCATTAAATTCGAATCATTTGGATCGATAGCCCCAATGGATGAGAGTAAAGTCTTGCGCTGCGAAGGGCAATTTTTTAAGACTTCTAACGCAGACATGGCTGCGGGAGTTTAGGCTAAGTCATCGACAATGTTGTAGTTTGACGCAGCCCGCGCATTGGGGTTATTGTTGATACGGCGAAGCAGGAAACAAGGTGCTTTGGGAGCACCATCTAGTGGAGGTGGAGGTATACGTAACGCCTGATCAGTGGGATGAGCGTTAGTGGGTTTATCGATGGGAGGGGCTTCAGGGGTGGAGCCATATTGGTTCCGTCAGGTCTGGAGGTTGACCTCATCGGAGGACATCATCAACAAGTGGTGGGTACCTGAGTCAAACATGGGTTGATCAGGAGCAGCGTAAGTGATTTGTTGTTGGGTTGGCACGTTGGCTTGAGGGGGAGCCAACGGTTGAGTGTTCACAACACCTTGGTTTGGTAAGGGGTTTTGCAGCACCAAAGGTGGCTGCTGAGGTTGTGGGGGGTTGGGTGGTGCTTAAGGAGCCGCATGCCCTTGGCGGTGGGCATCATCAACCCAAAGTTGCCGAGCTCGCTCCAAGTGTGGGCAAGCATGTGTGTAGTGGCCATAGACCCCGCAAATAGAACAAGGATGGTTTGTTCGCAAATTGGGGTTTTTAGCCTGCTTGGGGGGGCGATCAGGGTTTTGGTTAGCAGGGGCCGCATTATTATTGTCGGGGGGATTAGGGGGTTGACCAGCTGGGTCTGTAGGTTGGTTGTTTCCACGATTTCGGCCCCTGTCGCGGTTTTGTTGGCACTGGTTGCGTTGGTTGTTCTGGTTTTGCTGCGGGTTTTGTTGGGCGTAAACTTGCCCTTGGACAGCAAGTGGATTCTGAGGTTGCGCAGGTGCAAGCTGCGGTGGATGATATGTAAGTGGAGGCTGCGCAGGTACAGCAATTTGAGGGGGTTGCTGATAGGGTTGCGGAGTGGGTTGTGGGTTTGCCGTAGGGGCTTCCTGTGGCGGGTAATAAGCGGGTTGGGCTTGTGAAGGCGCAGGAGCTGGTGCAGTCTGTTGGTGGTAGTAGGGCTAAGGTGCGACCGGGGGGGCGTAAGCGGGAGTCGCATGACCAAAACACTGAGGTGGACAAGAGGGTCCATGGGAATGGTGGTGATGTGTCATGGGAGCATACGAGTTGGTTGCGCCAGATTGTGAGGTAGCCTGCGAAAGGTCAGGGCCAGGGGTAGGACGTGCTATGGAAAATGGTTGAGGATGCGAAGAGACACGGCCAATGATGCCGTCGGCAGCATGGGATGCCCCTGGCGCATCGTGCTGGGAGGAATCGCCGCGAGGGGCGTCAGGTATAATGATATAGAGATAACCCGACTGGGCATAAATGAGGTCGAATTGTTGGGCCTTAAGGATGGCCTCTTCTTCAGACTGGGGTCTTTCGGATGCCACATCCTTAGCAATGACAGGAAGAAGGGATTTGAGGAACCAATCTAGGAAGATACGGTCATCTAATTTGATCTTGCATAAGCTATGGCGTCGACGCCACTCATGAATGTGGTCCGTGATGTGGGTAGCCGTGTTTTGTCTGCATGATAGGAGGATTTCAACGCCCGCGTCATAGCGGACAGGTAACTAGAAGAACTGCAGGAAGGTTGAGGCAAGGGAAGCAAAGGTGGCATGGGTTCCATGGGGTTGCTCGATATACCACTTGGCTGCAGAGCCAGTGAAGGTGCGCTGTAAGAGACGGAGGCGAATAGAGTCGTCCACTATGGAGTTGGAGGAACACCATAGATGGAAGGACATAATGTGGTTTTGTGGGTCCTCACCGGCCTTGCCCTCAAACTTAGGGATGTCAGAGGGGAGCTTGGTGGGCATGTGAGGCCACGCAGGGTCGTGTCGAATAGGGTCGTTGGTCAATCTGGCTAGGTTAGGCAAGTTGAGGCTAGCCATGAATGGCAAACTGGAAGAAGGATGTGACACAGTAGTGGGTTGGACCAAGTTGGGGCCAATGCCCCCAAGTGGAGGGGTAGTGTTAGGGAGGTTTCCCCCAAGTGGGGGAACTAAGGTGGTATGGGACGGTCCTGCACCGCCATGGGTAGTGTGAGCCACTGATGGAGTGGGAATAGGTGCCGTGAGGGGAACGGTAGATGGGGGCCCTATGGAGGGCGTACCCAAAGCAGGTGTGGTAACTGGTGTAGTGGTGGATGTGCCACCAATGGTCCCTACCAAGACGGGAGTGGAAGTCACACCAGCCATGGGGCTAGCAGGGGCAGTGTAAATGGGGTTCTCAGACTCTGGCTCAGAATCAGAGGTAAAGTAAGGGGCGTCAATATCTGGTGACGAAGTCCTATGCCGCTGATGAGTGGAGTCAAGTGATAAGGCTCGAGATCTATGATAAGTAGTATCAAGTGAGGATGATTTGTGTCGATGACAGGTGGTGTCAAGTGAACCGTGCTGTGGGCGCTCGCCCCTGAGGCGCCGAGAATGTCTCGGGGACTCAATGGTGACAGATGGTGTCAAATCTCTGTGGGTTGAGGTGGGTAAAAAACAGCTCAAAAACCCTAATGCAACCGAGTGTGCAGAAGGAGAGCTCGAAAAATAGGGCACTCAGGCCAACAACCAACTCAAAACACCCAATGTAACAGCTATGCTACAATAGGTGGAGTGTCAACAGAAATGGTCAGAATACCAACAAGTAGCAGGTTTCCTAAAAATAAAAAATGGTGGACGCACTAGACCAAAAGGAGGTAAGGGAACATGCAAACACCTAACTAAAAGTATTCTGACTCAACTAGACATATCCTCTGTAAGGTGATGAAATCCAAGTTAGACAATATGAATAGGAAAGCCAAGTGGCTAAGATATCCCCCTACCGGGAGGGACACCGGGTAGTCAATCCTAGAAGACTGGCAACTAAGATACCTCGTTCATGACACATCCAGAAAGGTGAATCTGTCGTTTGGTCCTTTTACCGCAATACCCCTATACAGGGATATACTGAGAACTGCGAAAGGTATCCCTTCAGTTATTGAATGGAGTGCGGTATTCCACTCAGGCCTCCGGAACCAGTCTCGCGACTTCAACCCTCCTAAAGGAGAGGCCCTTTGGTAAACTGGTTGTGACCGTGCCAAAAAGTACTAGGGGATTTTGGTTCCCTAATTGGACAATAGCTATGTCTCAAGTGTAAGTAACCGAGGGGTGTTATTGGAAGCCTATCCCCCCGATCCTACCTAACTACAAAGATTCTTTTGTGTTCCCCAAGTGGGGTTAGAATATTGGTTGAGTTAAGTAGTTTTTTAAGGCTCACTTGAATTATGTGACAGAGTGTGTGCTCGTGAGGTGATGAACCCAAAATAGAAGTGCCACACAAGGGGGCAACTTTCTAACTAACAATAATACTGAATTCACAAATTTAACATGCAAAATTTTCTGAATTAAAATGCTGAAATTTTAAACAGATTCTGAAAAAGGGAACAGAAATGATGTTGCAGAAAAGGCTGTAGGGAAGGAGGGCTGCAGGTAGAACAGATGGCTGTGCAGATGCAGAAAATATTGTAGCAAAGGGGCTGGGTTCAAAAACAGGAAAAAACATGCAGAAATCAGACCGCGGGTCTGTGGCGAAATCGAGCGGTCGGACCGCGGGTTTGAGGGAAACAAGCACGGAAAGGTCGCGGCTTTCTGGCCGAAAAAAGCAGTCGAACCGCATGAAATAGGGAAAAAAGCGCAGTCGAAACGTGGGAAAATGGCAAACAGACGTGGTCGGGTCGCAGCAAAGGGGCTGAAAGTCGCGATCGGGACGCGGGAAAATGGCCGACAGGCGCAGTCAGATCGCAGCAAACAGGCTGATTAGCCGCGGTCGGATCGTAGGTAACAGACTTGAATCCGTATGCAGGGCGCCGAAAACAGTCTGAGAGCCACGGTCGGGTCGCAGGTAAAGGCCTGAAAGACGCAGTCGGGACGCGACTGCAGAGGGAAAAGATGCGGTTTACGGCGGCTGAAAGGGACAGCCGAAAGGAAAAAACGGGAAATTATTGCAGAAAACTAAACAAGCAGCAGAGTCGCCAAAACTGTGGCTAGGGTTTTACCCCTAGCTTGTGCGAATGAGCACCTACTAAGGAGAAGGGACTCCTTAGTAGCAGTTCAGTAAATGTAAATTAAAATGCTAGAACAGAAATATAAATTACTTTAAACATGTGCATGAAACAGAAAAACAAGATACGAAGAATGGCTTTTGTATTAATGTTACCTCCAATGTGAAGGTTGGTGAAGCCCTTTGCAGTGATCCAAGAGGGTTGCTCCAAGCTCCAATTTGCTCCTTCTCTTTCTCCAATGGTGGATATGGGCCAAAAGGGGCTCTCAAGGTGAAAGTAGCTCAAGGGTGAGCTAGGGTTTCAAGAGCTAATTTGGCAGAGTAAGGGTGCTTATGATTGTGGATGTGAAATAAGGGGTCTCCATCACCTATTTATAGTTTTTCAGTGGTGGAGTGCTGGCCCATGGTTTTGGAAACCACATGGTTTAGGGCATCTGTATAGGGTTTTTTCCTCCTTTTCCTCATTATTTTATATTTTTTCTTCCCTTTTTAGGCTTTTTTGATGGTTTTATGGCCTTTTGGAGGCTTTTTAGTGGGATTTTTGCTATTTTAGAGGAATTTTGGATATTTTTGGAGGAAAAAAAAGGTTTTTAAGGGAAATATGGTAGAAAAATGGACAAATGAGCCATGTAGTGGGGTAGATGAGGTAGTGAACACTTTTTGGGTGTTAACAATGGGACATCATCACTGGATCTGGATCATCACCCGATCTGGATCTGGATCATCATCACTCGATCTGGATCATCATCACTGGATCTATCTGTTGATTCTTATCATCATCGAAACCTCTACAGAGCCATTCCTTTTTCATACTGGATGTATCATCTCAGAGCTGGTCCTTTTTCATACCAGATGAGGCAGCTACTCAGATATAGTCCTTTTTCATACCAGATGAGTCTTCCCAGAGCTAGTCCTTCTTCATACTAGGTAGGGCATCATAGAGCTGATCCTTTTTCATACCAGATGTGGCAGCTACTCAGAGCTAGTCCTTTTTCATACTAGGTAGGGCATCACAGAGCTGGTCCTTTTTCATACCAGATGAGGCATCACAGAGCTGGTCCTTTTTCATACCAGATGTGGTAGCTACTCAGAGCTAGTCCTTTTTCATACTAGATAAGCCTCCACAGAGCCAGCCCTTTCTCATGCTGGATGTGTCATCTACACAGAGCTAGTCCTTTTTCATACTAGATGTGTCTTCACAGAGCCAACCCTTTTTCATGCTGGATGTGGCATCCACATATACCTAACAATGGAAGGAACCAATCCTCTCACCATGTCACAGCCCTTACATCCGACCATGGAAGGAACCAATCCTTTCACCATGTCGAAATGGCAATGCACTTACATCTGATCATGGAAGGAACCAATCCTCTCACCATGTCAGAATGGCATAGTACAGACACATCACTTCCTCTTGGGAGGAACCTTGATCTGGAGAACACCAAGATTCTCCCTAAAGTACTCAAACTTCACCTTAGCCAATGGCTTAGTCAACACATCAGTTATCTGTTCATCCGTCGCAACATACTGGAGCTTCACTGCTCCTCTCTACACCATATCCCTGATATAGTGATACTTGATCTCAATATGCTTCGACTTGTCATGGAATACTGGATTCTCGAACAACTTTACACAGCTTTGGTTGTCACAGTATATACAAGTAGCATCTAACTGGAGATAAAACAAATCGGACAGTAGCTTCCTCAGCCATACTGCCTCACAACTAGCTGAACAGGCTGCAACATACTCTGCTTCAGCTTGACTCAATGCCACACATGATTGCTTCCTGCTAAACCAAGAGATCACACCTGATCCCATACTGAAGCAACACCCTGAAGTACTCGTCTTATCAATGGCACTGCCTGCCCAATCTGAATCAACATAACCCTCCAGGTTAATCTTTTGATTCGCATCATACTTGAGCCCATAATCAACTGTACCCTTCAGGTACCTCAGAATATGCTTTGCAGCAGTCAAGTGAACACTTCTCAGATTTGTCAAGTACTGGCTTAAGGTGTTCATAGCAAAGCAAATGTCTGGTCTCGTGTTTGTCAGGTACATTAATGACCCAATCATCTGACGATACATCGTAGCATCAACTGACTCTGATGAAGCATCACTCAATAGCTTCAGGTTTGATGCCATAGATGTGGTCAATGCCTTGCAGTCCATCATCCCAAATCTCTTTAGGATCTCTATTGCATACTTTCTTTGTCCAAGAAAGATTCCATCTATAGTCTGCCACACCTCCATACCTAGGAAATAGTGCATCATTCCCAAGTCCTTCATAGCGAACTTAGTAGCAAGCTTTCTCTTCGTATCAGCAATCAACCCATTCATACCTGTCACAAACAGATCATCTACATATAGTAGGAGTATCACCGGGTTGCCACCTTCCACCTTGTAGTAAAGGTTGGAATCTGCTTTACTCTTGGTAAAGCCCAAACTGGATAGAAAGTTGTCAATTCTGCCGTACCATGTCCTGGGTACCTGTTTCAGTTTGTACAGGGCTTTCTTCAATCTACACACATGAGATTCTCTGTCATGTGTCTCAAAACCGAGTGGCTATTCTACATACACTTCCTCTTCTACTACACCATTCAAGAAGGTAGTCTTGACATCCATTTGGTGTATCTTCCATTTCATTACTGTAGCCAGAGCAAGTATCGATCTGATGGAAGTGTATCTGGCTACAGGTGCAAAGGTTTCTTCATAGTCTATTCCTTCTTTCTGGGAGAACCCCCAAGCCACAAATCTTGCCTTATACTTTTCAATTCTACCATCTACAGCATGCTTGATCTTGTAGATCCATTTGGAAGTTACTACGGACTTCCCTTCTGGTCTTGGGACAACATCCCAAACATCATTCTTCATGATCGATTGATACTCTTGGATCATTGCATCCTTCCATTCTTTCTGATATGCCGCTTCTTTATACTTGGAAGGTTCTTTATCAATGAAGTCACATAGTAGAGCTACATAACTGGAACATGATCTGGTCCTTTTTCTTTCTCTGAGATTCTCTTCTAGAACCCCAAATCTTTCTGCACCTTGGATAATCTCTCGTACCCAAGCAGGTTTCCTCTTGTGAGGATTCTTCTCCTGTGGTGGATCTACAGGTCTTTGTGGTTCTTCAAATTCTCGATCTTCTTCGTGAGTTTCTTCGTTCATGATTGTATCATGAATATTGGGAGCTTCTGCTTCTTCAAGTTCTTCAGTAAGTTTCTTTCTGGATTTGATGTAGGCTGAATCTTCATCAAATGTTACATCCCTGCTGACATCAATCTTTTTGAATCCTGGGAAGTATATTCTGTAAGCCTTCGAGCTTTCAGAGTATCCCACAAAGATACCCTTCTTTCCTGAAGGATCTAATTCTATTCTCTTCTCTTTTGGAATGTGTATGTACACAGGACAACCAAATATTCTGAGATGGCTGACTTTTGGTTTCTAGCCGAAGAAGACTTCTTCAAGAGTCTTGTTCTCGAGTACTCTATGTGGAGTGCGGTTCTGTACATACACTGTTGTTCTGGCTACTTCTACCCAAAGATGCATAGGAAGATATTGATCATGAAGCATAGCTCTTGCAGCTTCCATGATGGTTCTATTCTTCCTCTCTGCAACCCCATTCTATTGTGTATTGTAAGGAGTAGACAACTCCCTCTTAATCCCTGAGTCCTTACATAATTCCTTGAACTCATTTGAAGTGAATTCTCCACCATTGTCTGATCGAAAAGTCTTGATCTTCTTTTTATTCTGGTTCTCGATCAAGGCTTTGAATTCCTTGAACTTGCTAAACACTTCATCTTTATTCTTCATGAATTAAATCCATGTCTTCCTAGAAAAGTCATCAATAAAAGAAACATAGTATACATACCCACTTAGTGAGCTTGATGACATTGGTCCGCATACATTGGAGTGGATGATTTCCAAGATTCCTTTTGCATTACTTTCGCTACTTGGAAATGTCTTCTTTGTATTCTTTCCTTTCGCACATCCTTTGCAGACCCCTTCATGTTTTGCTTGTATTTCTGGAAGACCTTCAACAGCTTTGCTTGCAAGTGGTAGTGCTCTGTAATGCACATGTGCAAGCCTTCTATGCCATAGTTCATTTGGCTCTACTGTGTCATGAACCAAAGCTTGATCTGGTTAGCCCTTCAATTTGTATAAGCCTCCTTCTTGTTCTTCGATCACAATTGCATCATCAAAAGTCTTTCCTTTTGGCCACATGAGAACTTGGCCATCTACAAAAGCAACCCTCATTCCTTTTGCATCCAATGCAGATATGGAGAGAAGGTTCTTCTTTAGACCTAGAACAAATAGAACATTCTTCATCTTCAAAGACTTTCCAGAGTCTAGTTTATAGAAGGATTCACCACTACCTTTTATTGGATATTGGTAGTCATCCCCAAGTTTCACTTTGTGAGGTGACTCATGTTCAGACAGCTTTACAAAATATTCTTTGAATCCCGTCATATGCTTGGAAGCACCAGTGTCTATAAGCCAATCATTGCTTCCATGTGAAACAGTTCCCGTGAGAGCGGAGATCAGTACATATTCATCCTCACTTGAAGAGTCATCACTTTCTTGTCTGTTTCTCTTTGAAGAAGGTTCATCATCCTCTGCAACATGGGCATGATGTTTTCTCTTGTTTCCCTTCTTCCTTAGATTTCCTTTGTTAGGGAAAAATCTGGATATGTGACCTTTTTCATCACATGTGTAACATCTAATGGTACTTAGATCTTTTCTAGAGTGTGAGGTCTTACCATTGGATTGATAATTGTTCCTCCTATTTTTCTTGGAGTGAACTGTGAGGGCTTGATCTTCACTACCCATGTTCTCTTCTCGAGCTGCTATCCTAGCTTCTTCTTGAGAGAATTCTTCCCATGGCCTTCTGAACTTGACTAACTTCTTTCTGGCACAAATTCCTTGAATGAAAGAGTCCCATGATCTTGGGATACCATTCAAGGTGGTCATCACAATCTCTGCATTTTCCACTTCTTCATCTACTGCTTCTAGCTGCTCTTTGATCTGAGAAACCCTTGTAAAGTAAGACTGAATAGTCTCAGCATTCTAGATCTTCACATTCTTCAATTGGTTTCTCAAGGTCATCTTCTTGTTAATGTTCTTCCCTTCAAACAATTTGGTTAGGGCATCAAACATAGCTTTAGGTGTCTTAAGAGATGATACCTGTGGTATGAGATGATCCTTGATAGAATCAGCAATGATTCTCTTTTCCATAACCATCTTCTTCTTATGCAAGGCCTTAGCCTCATCTCCCTCTGGGACTGGAACCTCCTCATTGATATAGGGGTCTAATTCATTCTCTTCCAGGAACAGGGAGATCCTATACTTCCAAGCTCGAAAGTTTTCAGCTCCCTCAAGCTTTTCATCAAGCTTGGTATGATGAGACATCTTCAATGAGAACCTCAAATGGAAATACAAAATATTTTAGATCTTACCAGGTTCAAGATGTCAGATCTAAAACTTGAGCTAAAATCCTGTAGAGCTGGTTCAGAAGCAAATTAGGGTTTTGCTTTTTCGGAGTTCTGTCCTTTCAAATGATTTGAAATTTGTCCCTAACTTCGATTTTGAAGAGGAGATCAATCCAGGCCTATTTCGATAGAAAGATGCGCCCTAAGGAGGAGAGTTATTCCACCTTACTTTTGCTGAAAATTTGTGGAGAAAGATCCACAAACTAGGAAGCCCTAGTTCCCGCAGCTGCACAGTGTCTTCTTCTCAGGTTAGCTCTGATACCATGTTAGAATTTCATCATTAATCTAGCATTATATTAGGATCTTTACTAAGAGAATAACAAGCACAGCAATCAAACACAAGAGACAATGAACACAGTGTTTATCCTCGGGGAAACCATAAATGGAAAAACCCCGCAATTTCCTCAGAGATAGAATCAGCACCAAAACAGTAAAATCCCCAAAACAATAAGTGATCTCCCAATAGCAGTAATCTTCTTCTTATCTAATGCCAGTAACTTCTCCTTCTTCACTTATGCGCTACACTTGAGTGTGTATGACTTGTGTGTGATAAATAGAGAGGCTCACTCTCTATTTATATTCTTTCGTTTACTTGAAGTGCACTCCAACATGTCAGCCTCACTTAACAATTACTTACTAGAGCCGACATCTCTAGGAGTGTCTAATAACCCCAGTGCCCTAAAACTGTGGGGACTTTAACTCTTACATAATCGGAGAGTTACCCACTATGACTTGACATGACTTGTTTACATTATTGAACCTCCCGATCGAAACATCGGAGCAAGACAACATGACTCAAATACATAATAGATACATCCCGGAATAAACATCGGGTTACAATACATAAGATACACAGATGAATACATTCTGAAGTTACAAATACATCAACAAAATCCGCAAGGAGGTAGATGAAGTTGAGGGGTTTCTCATCTTATTAACGATTGTTCCGTGAAGATATTTTGAAGGGGCATTCCATCACTTCATCAAGTTATTAATTATTGTACATTTATTCTATAACATAAACCACATGAAACAAGAAGAGTGCACTTAGGATGCCAAATTATCAACATTTACCACTATTAACTCTTCCTATAAAAGTTCTACTCATGGTGTTATACTGTATTTAGTTTTCACTAGCCTATGACCCCATTTTCCTCATAACTCTATCTTTGCCATTAGCTACTTTGCATATATAGCATTTTAATAATGGTGTAAATTTTTGGAAGGATGCACTAGCATACTCATGAACATCAAACTCATTGCTACCCTTCCATTTCAACATCTCCTATAATTTAAGGTTGTGCAGACTTCAACCTTTGTTTCATTTTCATTTATAAACTACAAGCATGACACATCTCATCCATACTAGGATTTAGACTGCACCTTGTTTCTCTCAGTACGAAAATGACAAAAAAAAAGGCTCATTCTTTCTATTACTCACATTTTCTTTTCAGACACCCTCCCCCCACTTTAATTGTTGTTGGAAACTATTACTAAAAGTATTAAATTCCTAAACCATATGTTGGCATTCTCCTTTATCCTTCTTCCTTCTTTTTCTATCATTTGACTTGAATTTTTAACATTACCATTAATAATTTTAGGATGTTCCAGTGATTCCAACCTCATTGAAATTAATATGAAGAAAGTAGAAATACATATCCCATTTAGAATTCAGAAGACCTGATAAGGCCCACAAAATGTCATACTTTTTACCATGTTAACACAAAGTCAGTTTCATAGCTCCCTGTGCAAAATTTAGAAGAGTTTACAAATACCAAAACAAACTCTTAAATAGTACCATTGATCATTTCTCAATAATTAGGGGCCATTAATATAATTTCTTTCTTTCTTTGGCATATACTATTTGGCACGTATAGCCAAGATTTTGCATCTGAACAGTGAATGGTTCTCTTGGAAAAACCCCAGTAAGGTCACAAATCATGACATCCATATCTACCACATTCTATCCATATGCCTTTCTATTATAAAAGCTTGCCTAGAAGCCACTTCCAAAAGGAAAAATTAGTTGGGCAAATATAAACATAAGCCTTTCAGCTTATCACACATCAGCTTTGATGCACCATAATTCGAAACAAGAATATAATTGTTGTTATTTAACACAATATGGTCTAAGATGTCATATCGCATTGAAACTATGAAAGAACGTTGTTCACAATGAGCACATTACTATAGTTAAACATTATTTGACACAAATAAAGTATTGAACTTCAGTTTTTCTAAACCAACATAATGCTCCTTGTATTTTATTACTTTCCTTGTGTTGTTATATGACAAAACTAATCATTTGTTCTAGGTAAAGATTTTATGTAAGACAACATGAAATAAGAAACTTGAAATCTATTACAAAGTGACGAGTCTAAATTTGGTCTAAATTTTATGCGCCTAGAATGAAGAAAATACACACTATCATATTCATGTTGTTAAGGAAGGCAACCCACTAATTCAGATTTACCACCTGGCTCTTCTTCACAATTTTAGGAATGTTTCTAACAAACTTCACATTATTTCCTTGCAACATATTCAAAGTTTAATCCTTGATAATGGATGAGGCAACCTATAAATGGGCACTTTCTTCAAGTAAGAGATGGCTGGAAAGTACGATACAATAATTTGTAAGATATAATAAGTGGCAGCCAACTATAGCAAAAAGTATTCAAAGTGTTTGTCAAAACTTGGGAACCTTACTTATAGAGTCATCTATAATGGTAAAAAATCAATACATTCCTTTGAGTATCTAATGGTTAGCAAAAGACGATAGATTGTATAAGTTCATAAGATATTATCAAGCAAGCTTTGAAAGCCATAAATATTTTTGAGGAATTTTGAACAAAACACAAGAATTTGGCTAACTGAGATTGCAAAAATCACTATTCCTTTGCAACCATATGTGTATCACTATATGAGACCTATCAATAACAATCATCTTAGTGTGGATTCCAAGGCTAGAGTAGATAAGCATGATCATCCTGAAGCCATGTATGAGTGGAACGAAAAGGAGAATCAAAAGAGAATGATCAACCCAATAGTTAGTGCTTCACATGGATCCTATCCACCATAGGATGAGTAAAGTTCCTTCTTCCACCAAGTTAATGACTAGTCACAAGGACAAATTGTCAAGATATATTGTGAGGCCAATTCATAATGTTTATTTGCTACCCAAGGTGATGTTTCACTAAGAGAACCACATGATCCCTATCAACATTAGACTTAAACAATTCATGGGGCCATAAAGTAAAGGATGAAGCTAGATTTTTACCTTTTTCCTTGAAAAATAAGGCCACCAAGCATGCTCTAAAAAACTGGGAGAAAGAATAGAATAAGATACACTTAATAGATTACAATCATAACATGGCACATACTCTACACTATAAAATTTGTGTAGAGGTTGGAAATGGGTATAACTTCATAAGGCCTATGAACAAGATCCATTTATATATGAATGCAAAACTTGCCTGCCAAAGAAATATTCGATTACAACGAGCTGACTGTTTTCGAGAGAAAGCACTCATGCCAAAGTCTTTTATAGTCAAAAGTCAATGTTTATATTGTAATTCTTATGTTATCTTATATAAAATAGTAGGGCTTTATAAAATAAAATATTGGCCTTAAAAGCCAATATCCAATTTGATCAAGCACTCATGTCAAAGCTTTTATAGCCAAAAGTCAAAATTTATATTTTAATAAAAAAAAATTGATAAACACTCATGCCAATTTCTTTTATAGCCAAAAGTCAATATCTATATTTTAGTTCTTATGTTATCTTATATAAAATAGTAGGACTTTATAAAAGAAAATATTGGCCTTAAAAGCAAATACTCAATTTGATCGAGCATTAATATATTTAATTCTTATGTTATCTTATTGCGCCGAGAGGCGCTCTACAGCCCAGTATGGGGGAGATCTTGTAACGTTACGTAACGTTATTTTTATTAATAATATTTTTTTTAATTATAGGCCAAAATAAATGTCGGCCAAAAGAACAACCTAACATGGGGGAGATGTTGTAATCTTCCTACCTAACAAAACAATAGAAATTACGAATTTTTTCTTTGGGAAAAAAAAAACAAAACAATAAAAAAGTAAAAATTTAATTATCCGTAAAACAAATGTGGGTCACGAAAAAACACAATATGGGAGAGATGTTGTAATGTTCCTATCTAACAAAATAATAAAAAATAAAAAATTGAATTATCCTCAAAAAAATGTTGGCCTTGCACATAAACCATGTGCATGGTTTTAAAACTATGTGAACATGGTTTTAAAACCATGTGCAAGATCTTCAAAACTACCCATGGTTTTATTGTACATGGTTTAGGAGGGCCTTGCAAACCATGTGCAAGGCCTCCTAAACAACCCATGGTTTTATTGTACATGGTTTAGGAGGGCATTGCAAATGGTTTTAAGACCATGTGCAAGGCCTTCTAAACAACCCATGGTTGTAGGAGGGCCTTGCATGTGGTTTAAAACCATGTATGGGAAAATGTTGTAATGTTTGTTCCTAATAAAATAAAAAAATAAAAAAAAATATTATATGTCAGTCATAAATAATATTAAATATTAATAATAAAAATATTATATGTGAACCTTAAATAAAAAGTTGTGTCTTTTGGTTTGAATCAAATCAATGGATATCTAAGAAGAGATTCGATCCCTCTCGGCGCTTGATAGAGCCTAGGATTTGGATCTACGCTGGTATAAAATAGTGGCTTTATAAAAGAAAATATTGAATATCCAATTTGATCAAGCACTCGTGACAAAGTGTTTTATAATATCCAATTTGATCAAGCACTCGTAACAAAGTGTTTTATAATATCCAATTTGATCAAGCACTCATATATTTAATTTTTATGTTATATTATATAAAATAGTGGGACTTTATAAAAGAAAATATTTAATATTTAATTTGATCAAGCACTCATGCCAAAGTGTGTTTTATAGTAAAAAAAAAATATTAATATTTTAATTAAAAAATAAATGTTTTATAGCTAAAAATCAATATTTACATTTTATAGCCAAAAACCAATATTTATATTTTAATTTAAAAAAAAATGTTTTATAGGGAAGAGTCCATACTTATATTTTAGTTAAAAAACAAGTGTCTTATAACTAAATATCCCATATTTATATTTTAATTAATAAAAGGTGTCTTATAGAATTTTTAAAAACAAGCGTTTACAGCTTAAAAAAAATTAATATTTATATAGCTAAAAAGTCAATATTTATATTTTAATTAATAAGAGGTGTTTAAAAAAATAAAAAGTTGATATTTATATAACTAAAAAGTCAATATTTATATTTTAATTGATAAAAGGTGTTTTATAGGCCTAAGTCAATATTTATAAAGTCCATATTTATATTTTAATTGATAAAAGGTGTTTTATAGGCCTAAGTCAATATTTATATTTTATTAAAAAAATAAAAAAGGTGGTTCTTTCCTTTATCGAGACTCAATATTCAATCAAACAAGTCGGTGCTCAACTATCATCATGAAGCAACGAGGACTGAGTTATATCATATGCCAAGGAATCGATAGCAGGTAGATACAAGATAGAATATAAAATGCTAGTTTATTTGTTTCTTTGTGTATATGGGACATATCCCATAAAGGCAAATAAAGCGCCTAGGTACAAACGCCCAAGAACCCAAATGTTAGCCATGAAAATCATTCCTTATGTCGAGAGCATCAAAATCTGTAGTTCAAACTCTTAAGCATCGAAGGAAAGCACTCAAACTAGTGTATAAGTGGAGATGTGGGTGTTGAGTTTTATGTTATTCTATGGGATGCAGTTACCAATTCAAGCGGCAACAATTTTAAAACCCCTGGTGGCACTAGATGCCAAGAAGAATGCCTGAGAAGTGTCTTAGTTTGAAGCACTCACTTGTAATCCAAAGATGGATGTGTCTTCATGTTTTGTATAGGATGAGAAGATGCGGCCAACTAGTTAATATATCACGTCCAAGTGTTGAGGACAATGTTCAAGGACAGAGCTCACAAGATGATCTCTTAATGAATGAACTGCCATTATTGAATATTTATGCTTTTTATATTCCCATTCCATAAATTTAAAATGAAATAAAGCACTGAAAGTTGAAGATGAACTCCAGCATTCTAGTTTCTAGAGCTCACTAATGGCAATTGGGCATTTGAATGCCGAGTGTTGGGCATATAAGTGCATATGCCAATGCGAAAGTATTAACAAACCATCAAATTTCAAATACAACCAAACATCGAGAGAAAATTCACGCACTAAGCCACAGTTTGAGTCCCATTACACTTGGCATCAGTGGAAGTAATACAGATGACTATATATGCATATTGATTTGTATTTTCAATTTTTGCATTCAGAATTTATCACTTACAAAATTTTTCTCAAACCGTCATGTGCCACATCATGCTAATGGAATCGATCAAACCAAATTGTAATGTTAACAAAGCATTATTAATTGAAAGAAGCTAAACTGTAACATCTTTTATGATGTTCTCAAGAAAGCATGATTGTTTGAAGAGATTCTTCAAGCTTAGTAGATTCAAATCTCTTTAGAAATTTATATATAGCCCAGGTGACATACAAGCATCATAAGTGTCAACACTGAAGATGATATGTGCCCTGTTCGAATGCCAAGAATTAAATACTTTCAAATTCCATGATTGTTTGAAGAGATTCATCAAGCTTAGTAGATTCAAATCTCTTCAAAAATTTAAATATAGCTCAGGTGACATACAAGCATCATAACTGTCACCACTGAAGATGCTATGTGCCTTGTTTGAATGCCAAGAATTGAATACTTTCAAATGCCAAGGTGAATGGGCACCAACAAACCAAGCAATCAATGCTAGAAATTCTATATACCACCGACTACTATATGCACAGTCAGATGCCAGCAAAGCACTTGAATGAGAAGTTTATTGTCAAGTATGAATTCCAGGGAAGGAAGCAAGTTGTAGGCACTTGAATGAGAAGTTTATTGCCAAGCATGAATGTCAGGGAAGGAACCAAGCTATAGGTGGTGTTAAGAATATTTGGTGCAATAAATTGAATCTCTCATTATAGTAATTGAAATGTCGAAGAGGTTCATTCAAGCTCATCTTATGAGCATTAAATACCAGATTTAAAAGCATAATATCAACACAGAACCAAAACAAATCTCAGGTGGCAGAGTATTCGAAAACAAAGTAAATCCAATTTAAAAGCACAAAATCAACAACCAAACAATATTCATATCACCTCCAGATTTCAAGGTAATAGTTGCATAGTCACATCCACCTTTCCAAGCAGAAAGCTCACAACAAGTTTCATATTTTTAGCAGCAAATAAACATCATTTCCAGATGTGAAAGTGACAGAGCATTTTCAATCAGCATTGGAGCAGTCAAGGATATAGGTATCAAAGCATTTCCAGGAAAAGACCTTGAATCAAAGAATTTATGCCATATTTTCAAGGAAAGGATAAGCAATCCCAAATCAAGATTATTTTATTTTAGTTTATTTGATTGGCTCTGTTTCAGGGAAGTTTGCAATAGTTTGTTTATTGTACTCTTCTAATTAAGTTATGATTTGAAATGCAAATAGAGATAACGTTGTCATGTTGGGTCGACCTCCGCTTTATAACAGTTTCAACAGGTCTCCAGTCTTCTGTCAAGAAAATAAGTGTGAAATAACAACTTAAGACAAGTTTTGTGGTAAAGCTAAGATTTCCCATCGAAACCAGTTGCCCCTGCTCTTCAGGGATGACCATAAATACAACAATTTCTAGTCCTTAAGTAATCATGTTTATGCTTGTATTTAACCACCACTTTCATTTAGCTTTTTGAAGAATGAAAAATGCATAAAAACAAAATGCAAAGAAAACCTTGTTCCAAGAAAGACATCAATCTATTAAAAATACCAAGACTTCAGCGTGAGTTTCCTAAAGTGTCTAAATATGTAACATGAAATTGAGGTGAACACAAATGGAAGAGTATATTACTAGGAACCCACAAGCGTTGTATACCAGCATGGAAAAAGAAAATGGTTTTTGGTTGCGAACAAACAAAAACAACATTTGGATACTTGTGGCGTGTAACAAAGGTTTTCAAATAAAAGAAATGCACCCACATCTAATAAATGTCAATACACTTACCTAGGGTAAGTGTCAAGTAAAAGGAAAATACAAATTGCAAAGTTGAGGGTCTCCGAGCTTCCTCACATGCGATAGTGAGAAGATTTAATGAATAGACTAAAAAACACTCTCAACAAATTCAATGGGATTACTAAAAATTAAGAGTTGCAGAAATATTCACCTGTTTCTCCAAGGGGATGACCACGGACCACGGGCGATAGCTCCTCCATTAACACTTTCTTAGGGTTCAAATCCAATTTCTGAGTACAATAGGTGAATTGCGAGGAAAATTCCTGACAAATAATTTTATAGGATAAATTAATCAAGCATATTTGATCAACTAGAAGAATTCTTCAACAAATAATCCATTGTGACAATACCAAAAAAAAAATCACCGCACGACATGAGAGCACATTGCATTTTGTCAAATAGTTTGTGTGCAAAGTCTAATTGTTTCCTTTGGTATCCATATTCAACAAAGTATCCAAAATAAATATATGATTTAAACTTATTTCTCAACATTTAACTATGGACACCTTTAGCTTCTCGCAGAGCTCCCAAAACTTCGTTCAAATTAGTGCTAAAGGGTAAATCATACTTCAAAGAAAAAATCCAGATCTATGAGGACGGATAACTGACAAAATAAATGCATGAGACAAAAGCACAGAAACCCAAATAAAATTGTCATCGTAACCCTAATAAAAACAAAGAACGACCCAGCTGTTATAGTAAATTAAACCTTTCAACAGTGTCAAAATTTAGACAGATAATAAAAAATGTTTGAAAGCAAAATTGCTAGTTAAGAGGATTTGAACCTAAACCTCCACTGCTCAAAATCTACGGTTGCAAGATGTGTGTTTCCTTCTTTGCAAAGAATATTGAAGGAATCATAGTCAACTTTGCACCCAAAGTAGTCCATAAAATCGAAACTACGGGGGAGCTTTGAGTATTCCGTCCCTGACATATCTCCAAATCAGAATTGCAAAGGTTTGGGATGTAATAAGACCTTGTTCTCTCCTGTGGCCAGCAAGAATTCAAGATGAGACTCTAAACCACAATAATGAACTTTTTATTTATCCTTTTCCCTCTCAATTTCATTTTTAAATTTAACCATTTTTCTGCTCATTCTCTTTTTCATGTTCTTCCCTCTTTTTATTTATTTTACCTCTTTATTTTTATTACTATTAATTATAATAATTATATAATAATAATAATAATAATAATAATCTATTTTTAAGGTCATCGCCAAGAACTTGTGACCTCCTAAGAGGAAACACATGCTCTTAACCATTAGGCCCCCTCATTGTATACTAGATCGATATATTTTAACATATATAATAACATATAGTATTAAATTAGGCTTCAAGTTCACATTAGTGTAGCTTATATTGCACCAAGAGTACGAGTACAAAGGCATTGATCTACAACAAAGTCAATGGAGCATGTAAAATACCATGGAGCATTCTTCCCTTTCCCTTTAAGGCTGATGGTTTATAAGTATTGGGAATTACAATACTTTGGGGTTAAGCTTTATGGTTGAGAGAGTTTATGGTTTTCGATTATAGAGGCTACTAGTGGTATCAAGGATTATTATGTTTTAGGGGTTATGGGGATGAAGGATCATGTTTAAGGTTCAAGATCCTACCAAATGACATGGTTGTGCTTGTGCTCCTACATGTAAATGTGTGCTAACTCATGCAACAATGATTGGAAACATACACAAGTCTTGGGTGAATCATAGCACCAAGTGGAGAGACCTAACACTATGTTGGATGTTTTCTAGGTGCAATTCTCAGCTCTATACTTGGTGCTATGTCGGATTTTTTCTTGGTGAAATTCATGGAATAATTCTTGATGCTAACCTTGGCTCAATATATGGTGCAATGGTTGGTGCTATTCTGGACATTTTTTTGAAGGCTATTTTGGGTGTTATATGGGATGTTATTTTGGATGTTAGTTGGGATGCTAAATTTATGACGTTATTCCAGACATTATACCTGGCTCTATACCTGGTGTAGTGTTGGATGTTTTCTAGGCGCAACTCCTAGGTCTATACTTAGCGCTCTGTCAGATGTTTTTCCTGACGACATTCATGGTGCAATTCCTAGTGCTAACCTTGGCTCAATATATGGTGCTATGCTTGGTGTTATTCTAGACGTCTTTTTGGAGGTTATTTTGGGCGTTATATGGGATGCTATTTTGGACGTTAATTGGGACGCTAATTAGCGTCCAAAATAGTGTCAACTTTTAAAAAGGGATGCTAATAACGCCATTAAAAGCGCCATCCCATGGAAAAGCATCCACTTTGTCCAAAAAATGATGAAAAGTACACTAAAAGTGAAAGTGGACACTAAAAAGGAATCTAAAAGAGACGCTAATCACAGAGTTTTGTTGTAGTGCTAGCTTGCAGCTAGACAGAAGGAAATTTCCACCTTAAAAAGCAAAATCTTGCATCCATCGCTTGAGTTTAAACACAAAAAACACAAACTTGCATCTGTCGCTTGGGTTTAAACACTAATATATGATATAGAGTTTAATTTCTCATGCCGAGTTTTAGAGAATCCCCGTGCAGCAAAAAGGTTTTGCAATTATAGGATTAAGAAGAAAATATCGGCACATATTGGGAAATCAAAAAAGATTGCTGATAGCCATTGCAATTGACGCAGTGGAAATGAAACCATATGAAAATCTGTAAACATTCACACAAACCCTTGGATGACAATCGGGTATTAAAACAAGGCACAAGAAGTACATAATTTGATGTGGCAAATGCAAATAACAACAACAACATACATCACATACATCAAATAAGGGCAAACAAATGGGGATGAAAAATAGACTGACGTACCTTAGCAGGCCATGCTAGGAATCCCTTGACCTTGGCGAGCATAAGATATCTGAGCCTCCATTGTCTACAGGCAACTGTTTTGCCTCCTCATCTTTTAGCAGGTGCCATGTCGTAAAACCCTGATGGCAATAGCAAACGTAACCCTTATTATTATTCTTGTATGGCATACCTTGAATAAGAATTATACCCTCCCTGTCCTCCTCATCTACATTTTCCATAACACCATTAATTCCCAGACACCACAATAGTGTTAATGCCTCTAACAATTGGTTACCTGTTAAATTATCGATTAATATTTTACAGTGGCAATATTTTTCGTGGCTCCTTGGAAAATGGAGGAATGGGCTCACGATGGAATTAGTTGGCCGCAATCGATAGAATAAAGAATGGAACACCAATTGCAAGCGAAGATTGCGATGGAGTTTAACAATTTTGACGGTCCGCTCAATCTTGACCCAACCCATTTATATCTCAAGATTTAACATCTCCACCCTCCCATTGATATATAATTTCTTCTTTGGCATGTTTATGTATAACCAATAGGGAGTTTAATACCCTCCCGACCACATAGGATTTCATCTCTTCTTCTTAAAGTTGTATTTTCTTTTATTTTTAAAACTAATGAGAAAAAAAAGAAAAAAGGTAAAAAATTAACAAAATAGATTTAAGAAAATTAGCAAAGAAATCGATTGTTATATGGATGTTTTCACCATAACATCGTGTCTGATGTGTTGTCATTGGCCCTAGTCTATAATGTCATCTCTATGTGGGAAATATTTGGCTTACAAGCAAGAAATGGTCATTTCAAGCTTTGTGCGACCAAGAATAATTATCATTGATTGGGCCATATTATCAAGTCAAAACATAATGTCTAAGGGTAAGGGGCTCATGGGTCATGTGTGATTCCCTAGATAATTTTATCCAATGAGTAAGATATGGCGGTCATTTTGAGGTTTGACATAGCAAGTATGGATTTTAGTCCCTAGGCCATGATTGGATGTGAAAAGAGTTATTGGGCCAAAACATTTTTTCCTTTAGGCTCATAAACTATGTGTGGGGCCTTAGGACACCACAAAGCCCTATAAAGGGAATATTGGCATGTGAGAAATATATAGTACCTCTTTTATGAATTTTGGTTAACCATGGATATTTTTTGTAACTTAAGCAATGGCAAGGTCAAAAGACATAGCCTTAGGCCATAACATTTGCATTTATCCTATAAGCAAAATATGGTCATAGAATATTCTACACAGGGCGCAACAGAGAAATAAGAAAATACAACAATGATGGAGAATCCTTTGCATTTGTCCTTAGAAATCACAATACCTGACATAAAATTATAAAGAAGCCACATGAGTTGATTCAATACCCAATTCTTTCCATCTTTGGTATTTTGATTCAATCCCAAATTCTCTCCATCTTCAATGATCCTATTGAATGAAAATGCACTGATTTATTTAACGAAATGTGGAAGTTGGAAGCTGGGAGGTCATCTAGAGGCTCCATGAGAAAGCATTATCATGACTGGTACTTCAGTAATATGCAGTTCGAGAGATGCTTGTTACAAATCCAAAGCTTCGCAATGTTGCGCGCTCGATCCGTTAGTCCCTATAATAGAGTAGGCTCACCCAGTTCGTTCTCAACATCCAACGAACATATGGATTTGGCCCCTTGTCCCCATAATTTATGTACCCTCATAGAGTTTGAGGTATGGCTACTCACATTAGGTCTCCTGGCTAGGTCTTATCTTGGATAGTCCTAATTAGTCCATCTGTGTGAATCTCTCTCATAAAGCATAGTTGTAAATGCCAATTTGTAGTAATACAAAATCCAATCGTGAGATAGCGATCTAAATTTTGGTGACCTAGCATCAATAGCACCACCAGCATAGGTATATATTATATAGTATCTAAGAGAGAATCATCTAAGGTAGAGATAGTAGAGGCAGAGATAGTAGAGGCATCAATAACGGTAGAGCTCCTAGTTTACTTTGATCCATCCCCAAAACCCAGGCTTTGAACGGCCTGGCCTGAGAATCAAGACACCCATGTTGCCAAATGGGCGCCAAGAGAAGTCCTCATGGGCGAAATAATATTAAATCCTCTCTTGACAAAATTAAATCCTCTCATGGCCAAATTGGGGATGGACTAGACGGACCAAATTGATACTCATAACCCTGAATCCATAGATTGATTTAGCAGAAGCCCCTTTGGGAAATGGGTAGTTGTACATAGATCTATATTTGAAAAATCCTTCATGTTTTGCTTCACCTCCCTATGAAACTTCATAGGTTTTAATCTAAATTTTAATTTGTATAATGTATAAGTAAATAATATGTGTATATATTTAATTATATTAAATCACATAACATATGAACTATATATATTTATTTATATTAAACCTTTTAACATATGAACTATAGTAACATATTTATATAAATTATATATTATTATTATATTTACATATTTTACCATTATTAAGGTGAAAGAAGTTTATATATCATAAGGGTGTTTATAAAATATTTACCTATTTTATAAATTCTATTCAAGTATTATATTTACATTTATTGCAAGTATAGTATGGATGGACTATGAATGTATGGGTTTTGACATAATTCCCTAAAATGAAGCATGTTTTGTTGGGAGAAAGAAAATGGGAACAATTTCAATATTATGTTTCCCTTGTGGTTTGATTTTTGTACTTTGGTTGGGTGTTTTAGAATAATCCCACATGTTATGCATGCTTTAAATGGTAAACATATCCCATATGCTTTAAATGATGATAATGATGATGTTTTCGATGATGACGATGATGGAAATGATGATGATCATGATCATCATCATCATATTTGTCATTGTCATCATGATTATCACAATAGTCATCATCATTAGCATAATCATCATCCATTTCATCATCATCGCCATTGTCCTTAACATCATCATCATCATGATTATTGAAATTTTCATTAGTTATTCATCATTACCTTTGGCATAAGAAATAACATCTACCCAAAATATGTGATTAGTGGAAAAGGGTCATGGAGGACACACACGATTTATGCATGACAGATAACAACTTATTTTTTAAGATGATCGACATCATCATTCTCATTGTATTCATCATCATTGTCATTTTCATCATCACCATCATCATCATTCATTTCATTGCCATCATAATCATCGGCAATGTCGTCCTTGCCATTATCCCCCTCCTCATCATCATCATCATAATAGTCATCATCATCATCATTGTCATCGTTCTCCTCATTATCATCATCATCATAACCATCCTCAATATCATAATCATTATCCTCATTTTCATCTTCAACATCTGGGCGTAAAACTAGATGCAAAAGTGGATAAAAACATGGATGCAATAAAAGTAGGCGCATAATGGTGTGCACCAAAAATGGATGCAAAAGGTGATGCAAAAGTGGATGAAAAAAATGATGCAATCATGGAAGCAAAACATGATGAAAAAAGTGGCACAAAAGTGGATACAACCATGTATGTAAAATTGGATACGAAATTGGATGCGAAAGTGGATGCAACAAAAGTAGATGCAAAAGTAGTTGTAACACCCAACGCAAAACCCGATGCAAAAGTGGATGCAAAAATGGATGCATAAAGGGATAAAATAACTGATGTAAAATTGGATGCAAAAAATGATGCAAGCATGGATGCAAAAGTTGAAGATTGGGACGCCACAAAAGTGGATGCAATAGTAGATGCAAAAAAAGACGTAAACATGGATGCAAAATGGGATGCAAAAATGGATGAAAATGTGGGTGCAAAAGTGGACGAAAACATGGATGCAAAATGTTGATGTAATTGTAACTTTGGAATGTATTCACTTGTATTTCTTATGTATTGTAACCCGATGTTTATTCCGGGATGTATTTGTAATGTGCTTGAGTCATGTCATGCCTCGAGGTTCCTATCGAGAGTTTCTATAATGTAAACAAGTCATGTCAAGTCAAGGTGGGTAACCCTCCTATTTTCTAAGGGTTAAAGTCCTCGCCGTTCCGGGGCACTAGGGTTATTAATCTCACCTAGTGAAGTCGGCCCTAGTTGGGTTTAGTCAAGTTGGGAATTAGTATAAATATAGCGCTAGCCTCTTTATTTATCACACACTCACTCACACTCAGTTGTAGTGCATATCTAAGGAAGAGAAAGAAATTGGGGCAAGTAAGAAAGAGGTTACTGTTGTCGGGAGATCATCTTACTGTTTTGGGTTTCACTTTTGGTGCTGATTCTATCTCTGAGGAAGTTGCGGGGTTTTATCCATTTATGTTTTCCCCAAGGAAAAACACTGTGTTCATTATCTCTTGTGTTTGATTATTGTGCTTTTTGTTCTCTCAGTTAAAGATCCTAATGTTATGCTAGCTTAATGTTAAAAATCTAACATGGTATCAGAGCTAAACTGAGGAGAAGACATTGTGCATATGTGGGAACTAGGGCTTCCTACTTTGTGGATCTCTCTCCACATATTTTCAGAAAAAGAAGGGTGGAATAACTCTCATCCCTAGGGCACATCTTTCTATCGAAACATAATCCAATTCTGAGGTTTTTCAGTTTTGGACCCGACATTACTGCCGGAAATTAGGGCTTTTCACAAAAGTGGAATTTTTCAGTGTGCCCAGGCCTGGATTGATATCCTCCCCAAAATCAAAGTTAGGGATCAAAATCAAAGCATTTGGTTGGACAAAACTTTGGAAAAGCAAAACCTTAATCTGTTCTTGAATCAGCACTACAGGATTTTAGCTCCAAATTTAGATCTGACATCTTGACTTGGTAATATCTAAATCTTTTGTATTTCCATTTGAGGTTCTCAGTTAAGATGTCTTGTCATACCAAGCTTGATGAAAATCTTGAGGAAACTGATAACTTCTGAGCCTGGAAGCATAGGATCTCTCTGGTCCTGGAAGAAAATAAGTTGGACTCTTATACTAGTGAGGAGGTTCCAGTTCCAGAGGGAGATGAGGCTAAGGACTTACATAAGAAGAAGTTGGTTATGGCAAAGAGGATTATTGCTGATTCAATCAAGGATCACCTCATACCACAGGTGTCCTCCTTCAAGACACCTAAAGCAATGTTTGATTCCCTAACCAAACTATTTGAAGGGAAGAACATCAATCGAAAGATGACTCTAAGGAACTAGTTGAAGAATATAAAGATCCAGAATGAGGAGACCATCCAGTCATACTTCACAAGGATCTCCCAGATCAAAGAAAAACTGGAAGCAGTATATGAAGAAGTGGAGAATGTAGAAATTGTGATGACAGCCTTGAATGGTCTCCCTAGGTCATGGGAGTCTTTCATCCAAGGAATCTGTGCTAGGAAGAAATTAGTCAATTTCAGTAGACTCTGGGAAGAATAAGAAGCTCGAATAGAAACTTGAGAAGAAAAGATGGGAAGTGAAGACCAAGCTCTCATAGTACACTCTAAGAAAGGAAGAAGGGAAAAGCATCATCACCAAGGTGAGCATTCTCATCATAAAGGTTCATTCAAACTCATATGTTATACATGTGATGAAATAGGACACTTTGCTAGAAATTGTCCCGTGAATAAGAATGGACCCAAGAAGAAGAGGAACTCCAAAAGAAGACATCATGCTCACACTGTTGAGGATGATGATCCTCCTAGAAAGAGAGTAAAACAAGAAAGTGAAGACTCTTCAAGTGAAGATGAATATGTTCTGATCTTTGCTCTCACAGGAATTGTTACTCATGGAAGCAAAGATTGGCTTATTGACAGTGGGGCTTCCAAACACACGATAGGTTTCGAGGAATGTTTTGAGAAACTATCCGAACATAATTCACCCCATAAGGTGAAATTTGGGGATGACTACCAATATCCCATAAAAGGTAGTGGTGAATCCTCCTACAAACTAGACTCTGGAAAGTCTATGAAAATGAAGGATGTCTTGTTTGTACCAAGACTAAAGAAGAATCTTCTATCCATATCGGCATTGGATGCAAAAGGAATGAGGGTTGCATTTGTAGATGGCCAAGTCCTCATGTGGCCAAGAGGAAAGACTATTGACGATGCAATAGTAATTGGAGAATAAGAAGGAGGCTTATACAAATTGAAGGGCCATCCAAAACAAGCTTTGGTCTATGACAGAGTAGAGCCAAATGAACTTTGGCACAGAAGGATCGCACATGTGCACTATAGAATACTGCCACTTGCAAGCAAAGCTATTAAAGGTCATACAGAAATCCAAGCAAAACATGAAGGGGTCTGCAAAGGATGTACGAAAGGAAAGAATACAAAGAAGAAATTTCCAAGTAGTGACAGGAAGGCAAAAGGAATCTTGGAAATCATCCACTCCGATGTATGCAGACCAATGTCATCAAGTTCACTAAGCGGGTATGTATACTATGTTTCTTTCATTGATGACTTTTCTAGGAAGACATGAATTTACTTCATGAAGAACAAAGATGAAGTTTTTAGCAATTTCAAAGAATTCAAAGCCTTGGTCGAGAACCACACAAAAAAAAAGATCAAGACCTTTCGATCAGATAACGGCGGAGAATTCACATCAAATGAATTCAAAGACTTATGCAAAGAATCAGGGATTAAGAGGGAGTTATCCACTCCATATAATCCACACCAGAATTGGGTTTCAGAAAGGAAGAATAGAACTATCATGGAAGTTGCAAGAGCAATGCTTCATGATCAAGATCTTCCCATGCATCTATGGACAGAAGCTTCCAGAACAACAATGTGTGTACAGAATTGTACTCCACACAGAGTAATCAAGAACAAGACACCTGAAGAAGTATTTTTTGGCAAGAAACTAGAAGTCAGCCATCTCAAAATAATCGAATGTCCTGTATACATACACATTCCAAAAGAGAAGAGAACAAAAATAGATCCTTAAGGAAAGAAGGGTATATTTGTGGGATACTCTGAAAGCTCGAAGGCTTATAGTATATACTTCCCAAGATTCAAGAAGATCGACATCAGCAGGGATGTAAAATTTGATGAAGACATAGCTTACAACAAATCCAAAAAGAGACATGCTGAAGAACCCGAAGAAGCAGAAGCACCCAGAATCCATGATACAACCATGAATGAAGAAACTCAAGAAGAAGATCGTGAATTTGAAGAACCATAAAGACCTGTAGATCCACCTTAGGAGAAGAATCCTCACAAGAGGAAAATTGCTTGGGTATGAGAAGCTATCCAAGATGTGGAAAGATATGGGGCTCCAGAAGAGAATCACAGAGAAAGAAAGAGAACCAGATCCTGCTCCAGATATGTAGCTTTACTATGTGACTTTATCAATGAAGAACCTTCAAATTATGAAGAAGCGATAGAACGGAAAGAGTGGAAAGATGCTATGATCAAAGAGTATCAATTGATCATGAAGACCAATGTTTGGGATGTTTTCCCAAGACAAGAAGGGAAGTCGGTTGTAACTTCCAAATGGATCTAAAAGATCAAGCATGCTGCAGATGGTAGCATAGAGAAATATAAGGCAATATTCGTGGCTCGTGGCTTCTCGTAGAAAGAAGGAATACATTATGAAGAAACCTTTGCACCTATATCCAGATACACTTCCATCAGATCAGTACTTGCTCTAGCTGCAGTGATGAAATGGAAGATAAACCAAATGGATGTCAAGACTGCTTTCTTGAATGGTGTAGTGGAAGAGGAAGTGTATGTAGATCAGCCACTCGGTTTTGAGAAACATGATAGGGAGTCTCATGTGTGTAGATTGAAGAAAACCCTATACGGTTTGAAACAAGCACCCAGGACTTGGTAAGGTAGAATTGACAGCTTTCTATCCAGTTTGGGCTTTACCAAAAGTAAAGCAGATTCCAACCTTTATTACAAGGTTGAAGATGGAAACCCAATGATGCTCCTACTATATGTAGATGATATGTTTGTAACAGGTATGGATGGGTTGATTACTAATATGAAGAGGAATCTTGCCGCTGAGTTCAAAATGAAGGACTTGGGTATGATGCATTATTTTCTAGGCATGGAGGTGTGGTAGAATGTGGATGGAATCTCCCTCAGACAAGGGAAGTATGGAGTAGAGATCCTGAAGAGGTTTGGGATGATGGATTGCAAGGCCATGACCACACCTATGGCATCGAGCCTAAATCTATTGAGTGATGCTTCATCAAAAGCGTTTGATGCTAGGATGTATCATCAGATGATTGGATCCTTGATGTACCTAATGAACACGAGACCATATATTTGCTTTGCTGCGAACACCTTGAGCTAGTTCTTCACAGATCTGAGGCATGTTCACTTGATTGCTGCAAAGCATATTCTGAGGTACCTAAGGGGTATAATTGATTATGGGCTCAAGTATGAGGTGAATCAAAAGATTAACCTAGAGGTTTATGTTGATTCATATTGGGTAGGTAGTCCCATCGATAGGAAGATCACTTAAGGGTGTTGTTTCAGTATGGGATTAGGTGTGATCTCTTGGTTTAGCAGGAAGCAATCATGTGTGGCACTGAGTACAGCTGAAGTAGAGTATGTCGCAGCTTGTTTGATTTTTTTGATCTCCAAATGGATGCTACTTGTATACATTGTGACAACCAAAGTTGCATGAAGTTGTCATAGAATCCAGTGTTCGATGACAAGTCGAAGCATATCAAGATCAAGTATTACTATATCAGGGATATGGTGTAGAAGGGATCAGTGAAGCTCCAATATGTTGCGATGGAGGAACAAATAGCTGATGTGTTGACATAGCCATTGGCTAGGGTGAAGTTAGAGTACTTCAGGGAGAAGCTTGGTGTTCTCTAAATCGAGGTTTCCTCCAAGGGGAAATGATGAGACCCAGAGCCATTTTGACATGGTGAGAGGATTGGTTCCTTCCATGGTTAGATGTAAGGGATGAGCCATTTTGTCATGGTGAGAGGATTGGTTCCTTCCATGTCAAAAGTGAGTGCTGAGCCATTTTGATGTGACTGTAGGATTGGTTTCTACATGATCATAAGTAAGCGCTGACTGCCATTATTGGAATGGAGGCACCTGGAACCTGGTCAATTACTAGGAAAGCTTAGTCTGGGACTGAGGGCCATTCTGATATGACTGTAGGATTGGTTCCTACATGATCAAATGTGAGTGCAGATCCCTTCTGAAATTCATGTTGGATTGGTTCCTCTCATGTGCAGATGTAAGTACAGAGCCCTTTCGAACATGTATGTTGGATTGGTTCCTCGCATGTGTCGAATGTAAGTGCAGAGCCCTTTCGAACATGTATGTTGGATTGGTTCCTCGCATGTGTCGAATGTAAGTGTAGATCCCTTTCAAACATACATGTTGGATTGGTTCCTCACATGTGTCAAATGTAAGTGCAGAGCCCTTTCGAACATGTATTTTTGATTGGTTCCTCGCATGTGTCAAATGTAAGTGCAGATCCTTTTCAAACATGTATGTTTGATTGGTTCATCACATGTGTCAAATGTAAGTGCAGAGCCTTTTCTAACATGCATGTTGGATTGGTTCCTCACATGTGTCGAATGTGAGTGTTGGGCCTTTCTGACAAGGTTGTGGGATTGTTTCCCACATGATCAGATGTGAGTGCTGAGTGTGCCTTTCTGATATGATTAGAGGATTGGTTCCTACATGATCAAATATAAGTGCTAGGCTGGCCATTCTGACTTAGGGTCAGATATAAGCGCTGAAGAAGACCTAGATGGAGGCTAGGCCTACAACCAGCATGAAAAAGGGCTAGCTCTGTAGAACTTCCTATGACGAGAAGAATCATGAGATAGCACTTGTGATGATCCAGTGATGATGATCCAGATCGAGGGATGATCTAGATCCAGTGATGATCATCTAGATCAAGTGATGATCCAGATCTAGGTGAAGATGACTTGAAGATGAAGGTGACTTGAAGACAGAGATCACTTGAAGGTGAATATGACAAGGACTTGATAATGATCCAGATGATACAGAGAAGAAGACTTGTGTTGATAAATTGTGTCGAGAGAATACCTTCCTAGTTAAGAGGGAGTGTTGATGTAATTGTAACTGCAGAATGTATTCACGTGTATTTCTTATGTATTGTAACCTGATGTCCAGGATGTATTTGTAATGTACTTGAGTCATGTCATGCCCTGAGGTTCCTATCTGGAGTTTCTATAATGCAAACAAGTCATGTCAAGTCAAGGTGGGTAACCCTCCTATTGTCTAAGGGTTAAAGTCCCCGTAGTTTCGGGGCACTAGGGTTATTAGACTCACCTAGTGAATTCGGACCTAGTTGGGTTTAGTCATGTCAAGAATTAGTATAAATAGAGAGCTAGCCTCTCTATTTATCACACACTTAGTCACACTTAGTTGTAGCGCATAGCTGAGGAAGAGAAAGACACTGGGGCAAGGAAGAAAGAGGTTACTGTTGTCGGGAGATCACCTTACTGTTTGGGTTTCACTTTTGGTGCTGATTCTATCTCTGAGGAAGTTGCTGGGTTTTCTCCATTTATGGTTTCCTCGAGGAAAAAAACTATGTTCATTGTCTCTTGTGTTTGTTTGCTGTGCTTGTTGTTCTCTTAGTTAAAGATCCTAATGTTATGCTAGATTAATGTTAAAAATCTAACACAAAAGTGATGCAAAAATGGATGAAACAAAACAAGATGCAAAACTAGACTCAAAACAAGATGTAAAATTTGATGAAGAACTTGGTGCACGAAGGGATGCAAAAAAAAAAAGCAAAAGTGGATGTAAAAAAGGATGCAAAAGTGGATGAAAGAAAGGGCATAAAAGTTGAGGCAAACATGGGCGTAAAAGGGGGCACAACAAGTGTAGATGTATAAACTAGGCACAAAATTAGGTGCAAAAATAGGCTCAAAACTTGTCGCAAAACCTAATGCAAAACCTAGAGCATAACCAGGTGCAAAACCCAGTGCAAATTACGCCACAATTTGCGCCAGGTTTAGAAAAAGGATGCAAAAAATGCCTAAAATAGCACCAACCCATGAAATTGCGCCATTTTGTCCAAAACATGAAGAAAAATACACTGAAAGATGGTCTAGATGCAAAAAAGGATGCAAAAAGAGACGTTAAATCCAGTTTTTGTTGTAGTGAAATCCATCCATGAATGAGAAGATGACACTTATAGCACAGTTGTCGATAGTCTAATCGATATGCGAAGTCGGAAAGTTGTCTTTAGGGAAAGCTTTGTTTACACATCAAAAATCAATACAGACTCTAATGGTACCCTTCTTTTATTTCACAAGGACAATGTTAGACACCCATTTTGTCAGGGGTATAGGATAACTAAATCCTTCCTTCAAAAGTTTTTCTACTTCGCCTTTAATAGCCGCAGCTTTCCAAGGATGGACTTGACGCAATTTCTGCCTGACAGGCTTTACTGTGGGATAGGGTCTAATTTCATGAACCACAATAGACAGATCTATCCCAGGAATCTCTTCATAAATCCAGGAAAAAATATCTCAAAATTCTTTGAATAATAATCTATATGATTCAGTTTCTTTGGTTGAGTAGTTCTGCCCTACGTGAACATGCTCAATTGTTCCAGGTTTAACTGATATTTCCATGGGGGTTGTTTTAGTAATGTTGCATATATTTCCCTTGGATTTAGTATTTTGCAACAATACAAGTGTTTGTGGATGGGTGACAATATCATTACTGATAAGTTATTTAAATTCAAAACATACAGAAGTGGCATTGGGGAGGAAAGCAGATCGATGATGATGGTCTTCGCATATGGGTTCATTTCCACTGATGATTTATAGGATGGACTAGTTCGATGGAAAAGTCTACGTGAGATAATCTAGAGTGGGAAGAGAAGGTTCTAACCAGTAAGGTAGGTGGTAAGGGTTCAAGGCCATGAGGTGAAGGTCATCAACATGGTCATCAAAAATGGATTGGATAGCATCATACATTGCTTCATACGAGCCAAAAGAGGATGACTCAACAATCTGTTTACCCTTGGTACTATAGCCAGTTGTGGAAATCATGTTTAATTTTTCCACTTCTGTATTAGGAGGGGCTAATGGAAACACACCCATAAGGGTGGAGTGTTTCAGCATTCCTACCCCAATCGACTGATAAGGAGGAGGGGATTGTCCTAGCATAGGGATGTTATTTTTTGTAGGGCTCGTAACATTCGTCGTACAATAGTCAAGTTGATCAATAGTCATAATATTCCCCATATGTGGAAATTGGAGAGTTCAAAATACTATCGAAGCAAAAATGGTCATAGCGTAAAACCAATTCCTCCCCAAAATAATATTGTAGTCTAACAGGGCGTCAACTACTTCCACCTGAAAGGAAACAGTATTGCCCCCAAGTTGGATAGAAAGGGCTAGAAATAGACTGTGGGGCTAGAAACCTCAGCCATCAAAGGATTTTAAAGTAGTCATTGATTTCATCACCATAGGAGAACCGATGGCCCTCCAATAGGCAATAGACAAGACCGAGGTTGAAGCTCCTTCATCTGAGATGGTCCAATGGACCTTTCTCCCAACTACTCGAGACACAATCTGAAAGGAGAGCTGGTGGGGTAACCTGGATTTATAGTTCTCTATGTTGAAATGAATCAAGTTCGTATTATCTGGGTCTAATTCCCATAAAGATGTTAGCAGGTTTTTACGTTGCGTTGGAGAACTTTGGAGTACCTCAAGAGTAGACATCGCACAAGGTGCCTGAGCTAAATATTCAACAATGTTATAAAATTGTGCAACTTGAGAATTGGGATTGAAAATTGATTTCCTAAGGGTGTCCTTAGGTGGTCATAAAATTGAATCAAGATTAGTTTTTTTGATCATGAGACGACCATTAGATGAGGATGGAGTAGAACTAGTTGAAGGAGATTTCTTGGAAGAGGGATTTTTATCCTTATTTTTGAATGGCTTGTCATATGATTGACTACGAGTATTGAAATTGATGGTATTAGAAGACATCATCCAGATTTATTCCATGGAATTAGGGTTTCCCTGATTAGACATGTGATCTATCAGTTGTTGTTGAGAGGGAAAAGGATCAGAAAGGACTTCGGGTGTGGGGTTACTCTTCAAAAATTTATTAATCTCATCGTGACAAGGACATTCTTTTGTGAAGTGATATCGTCCACACAATAAGCAAGGATATTTGGCTTTCCTCTTCCCTTTATCATTCTCATTGGTTGTAGTCTTAGGATTCTCCTCTTGGTTTCCAGGTTTCTTGTTTTTACCTTTTCCTTTTTTCTTATTAAGGGGGGTTTGTGTGCTTTGAATGTCATTTACCTCAGTGGAAACCATAGTATTCGAAGAAGCAATGGTAGAAGCATTAGGTTTCTTGGTAGTTTTTACCATCAACGAGTGCTGGATTGAACCAACCACCCCATCAACAGGAGTTTTTGCTGGCAGCTTAGCAGGATCTGTGCTGGGGTGAGGAGCTTACAGGATTAAATCATACAACATTATGGATTGGGAATAGACCAAATACAGATACTGAGTGGGACTAATAGCCCGCTCTTTAGTAACAGCACCACCCATAGCCACATCTCGGGTGAAAGGAGGAAACAATGACTTAGTGAACCAATCAGCTAGGAGTTGGTTCAGGATGGGAGATTTAATAAGCCTTCTCCACCTTCTCCACTCATGGATATGGTCGGATATGTGCGTGGAGGTGTTCTGATGGATTGAAGTTAAAATATCCATACCCATTTCATAATGGATGGGTAGCTGAAATTGTGTAAGGAAAATAGTTTTTAGGGAGCTAAAGTCCACAAATGAATGTTGTGGAAGTTCAATGTACCATTTTGTAGCCGTACTAGTCAATGTGTGTTGGAATAGTCTCAAACAGATAGAATCATCCATCAAGGAGTTCAAGGAACACCATAGATGGAAGGTCATAATATGGTTTTTAGGATCATCTCCCTGCTTTCCATTGAATTTTGGAATGTCGGATGGCAACTTTACTGGAATCGCGGGCCACGAAGGTTTGTGTCGAATGGGATCATTTATCAATTTGGATAAATCAGGTAAATCCAAAGTTTCTTGGAAAGGTAACTGACGATTGGGTTCTACATACTGGTAGTATTGATAAGGCATGTATCCATTAGTAGGACCATATGTTGACTAATATATAGCTTGTTGAAATGGCTGAAGAGATGATGTACTTCCCGAATATTGAACTCCAGGATTAGGGCCTCCAGGACCACCAAAACCATTAGGACCATTAGGAGGAGGACCACCAGGACCCCGGGACCACCAGGACTACTAGGACCGCTAGGACCTCTAGGAGGAGGACCACCAGGACCACCAGGAGGAGGACCCCTAGGACCACTAGGAGAAGGACCACCTGGCCCCATGGGGGGAGGAACTCTGGCACCTCCAACAGTATGAATAGGTATTCCTCCCATTGCTGGCATGTAAGACTAGCTGGGTTTCCTCCACGGTGTAAATGCATTCCCAGGGTATGAAATTTCCAATGTAGGACACTGTTGTAGGGGTAGGTTGATAATTCATGTTCCCTATAAGCATTTGATTTGATGGGTAACATTAACCCCATGAGGGTTGATTAAGTGTAGGTTGTGCCACTAATGGATGACCTAAACCGAAAGGAGGATTTACCATATTTGTATTGGTTGGAGGAACATATACTGTAGATTGTCCTATAGTAGAGGTTTTCCTATTATTGGTAACAATTCCACTAGTGGGTAATGTATGTCGTGTCGGGGGTTTCCACCCGATGTTAGAAGGTATAGACACTACTGGACCTAAAGGTTTCCCCCCAGCCATAGAATGTATGGGATGACTAGAGACAGACCTAGAATTCAAAACTGTAGGAGAGGAATTGGAGGTTTGACCTGGATTATGAGAAGTCTCACCATATGCTGGATGACCATCAGTGGAAGATCTAATTTGATCCATAGGAAAAGGATCTATGTTACAGGGTGATCTAGCTGATATAGATTCGTTATGAGGTGCAGGTGCAACCAAAACTTTGTCTAGAATTTGCATTCTCTCTTGAAAATATCGTGCACACTGAATGGATGCTCGGATTTGTATATATTATTCTTCACCTAGAGAAGTTTGTTTAGGAGAGGTTCTATTAACCCTGAATGAGGAAATTTCCTAACCCATAGAATTTCTCCAAAACAGAGCATCATGGCCATACTTAGGTGCATCAGGACTATCGGTGCAACCTTCAATATGCGGATGAAAGGAAGTATCGGCCATAGGAGGCTATTGAGCCAAGGAATTAATATAAGAAGTGAATTGGTCTCCACTTTATACAACTATATTTTCTTCCTCATGGGAACTATTTGTAGCTCCTTCGTTGATGGATTCCATTGGACTTTCTCCCGTAATAGGAGGAAAATCAGCTGGTAAGCCTTGATTCCTTCTGGATCGTCTCAACTAAAACTAAGGCAGATTGTATCAATCACTAAACTAAACTAGGGTTTCAAAAACTAAGAAAAATCATGCAAAAAATTCTCCTACTCAAGCTACAGGCCACAAGCAAACTTAAGTGATAGGATGAGCTCAAAATAGTCGGTCTCTCACCAGGATTTTCAAGCAAGTGCAACTCACGATATACTCAAGGTACATGCGTAGTAGTCTCCCGAGTGCTGTTCTCAGTGTATTGCTCCAAACAAGACGACTAAAGGGTTTTTCTCAGTCAGACAAGGAATCCTAGTGGGGTCTCTCGATATACACAAAGTATGTGGGAGCTCAAATCGGTAGTAGTGTTTTCTAATGCACAACCATTCACAAGGGGCCTTCTGATATACAATCAAGTATGTGAAGTACCTTTCTATATACCTTAAGGGTATGTGTCAGACCATTCAATATACTGAAGGTACGTGGAAGAACCACACGAGTCCCGGGTTGTAGTGAAGACAAAGTAACGACAACTCCTACTCTTTATGAGGCTCAAACACGTCACTAACTTATCACTCAAATTTCTATACAATTTTAGACCTATAACTACTGTTAATTTTATCTTCAGCGGTTAGGTGAATGCATGAGATTTTGACAGAAATGTAAAGCCATGCAAATATGAAATGCATATATTTTCACTTTACTTTTCAACGCATGCCTACCTATGGGAAGGAGAGAGTATTTTTCTTTCAATTTTCATTTTGAAACCAAACATTTCCCAAACAACTACATTAAACCAAACTTTTCGTAGGAAAGAGAACAAGAAACAAACTTCAAAATAATTTTGAAAGAAAGTAGAGTAGGGTGAGATCTCTTTTTCTAATAAGAAATACCAAACACACTCAAAAGCATAATCAATTTTTCAGTTTTCTTTTAAAACTAGAAGGATCTAACTTAAAACTATTAAAATTTTCTTTTGATGAGATGGAAATGTAAAAGAAAGAGAAGAAATATGGAAGGCTAAAAGCTGATGAGGCTAATTAGGTATCCAACAGTTCGTTCTCCAACAAGGATATAAACAATTCTCAACAAAAAAATTTCTTTTTCCAAAGTTAAAAAGAAGTCCTTCACAAACTTTTTAATGAAAAATGAGAAAAGGTGAACAATCAAGAAAGTCTTTCTTTTCATATTGATTTAATGATAAGAGTGGGATCTAACTAAGGCTAATCTCTCAAACAACACTTCATTCGAAAAATCCGAAAACAAGCATACAAGCTCACTAACAGATGAACCTATACTATCTCTTCAATTTCAACAAAACAATATTTTTACCACATCAAATTTGACATACAAGCATTGATCTTTCATACAAGCCCAAACATTCAGAACTGAAAACAACTAACCAAAATGGGAAAGGCCTACCTAGAACTGAGTGCACAGAGTCACTACCATAGTGGTTTTGATTGAGAACTGCTTCCTGATTACTGGTCCAAAGCGGTGGCACCACTTCCTGCTAACTGCCTTCACTATGCAACTGGAATTTAAGACATGAATTAGCAATATTTAAGAGTACAGAGAGTCAATAAAAATCAGATCTAAACATATTTTAAGATACCAAACTGATGACCACTAGATCATCTAGTGGATTTGATTGAACTGATGAAGGAGGGGAGCTTGGATTTCAGACAAGTGTTCCTGAAAAAGGGACCAAGGAAGATTATATCAGCTGAAGCTCTTCCCCAGCAAAGCTGCCAGATTTGTTTGTAGAAACTTTGTTGCACCTTCTATGAACATAAGTTGTTCCTCTAGTCTGAATGGTTTAGATCCAAAACAAATGGTTCACAATAAGGCTGGAAGACTAAGGAATTTGACAATAAACATGCAATATTATAGCATAACAAGTATATCAGAAAGGAACCAACATTATATTAATAAAATGAAGAAATATTTTACAACCTATGCCTTAATGTTGGTATGCGCTTTCACAAAAATAACATCTTTTCTCTGATAGCTCCAACTTGCTCCCTCAAGCTCTCTTGAATGACTTAGGCTAGAATATCAAAGCAATAGCATAACATTACTGCCTCCTCAAGCATGGAAATTGAGCCTACTTTTATAGGCTTGGAATGGATAGGGATGGTTGAGAAATTGGTGGGTGAGGTGGCTAGGACATCCTACAAGGATGGATCTCAAGCCCAATTGACCCTAGTGATCAAGAATAAGGGTTCCATGAATCCTTATTTCAAGAATCTTCGTGAGAACCTCTCTTTTTCACTTTTTACCAAGAGCACCTCTCCTTGTTCACCATGACAGAGCGATTCTAGGAAGAACTGTGCCTTGCTTAAAGGGTAAAAGAGGTGTCACTACTTACTGCCAACTGAGTTGAGGTGGTGTTGAAGAAGGTACCTCCTTTTTACTAAAGGGAAGAGGTGGTACTAGAATTTCATATACAAAATTGATATTTGGACCAATGTTCTTGCTTCACAATTTGGGATCGAGAGAAATACCGAAGTTTGGGATCTTATCACATGTTGATGATGATATTTAGGTATAACACTTTCCGCAAAAGACTCATGGAAAGGAAGCATAATGGATAGTTGTATGGTATTCAAAATGATTCTATGCTACAAAATGAAATCCAAAAGGCTTTTTAGAGTCAAAATTCTAGAAAAGCAAAAATATATGAGAAGATATACTAAAGGCATAAATCAATAAAATGATTGGTTTCTCAAAAGGTTATTCTTCGTCTGTAAGCTGAAGCGAATCATCAGTCACAAAAAATGACACTGTGGATGGAAGAACATAAATCAAATTTTGAAATCCAAAATAACAATCAAGGAAGACTCTAAAGAAAAAAGTCTTACAGCATCAAAGAATGAAAAAGGCATGCGAATGAGGAACAAATAAATGCACCTGTCTAATTCTATCACGGTCCTATGTTGTCATGTACATGAGTAACCAAATGCATAAGTAAAATTAACTTCACATTCTGGCCCCAAAAAATTATTGGGAATTTTTTTAAAACCTGGTTACCATACCCCAAGGGACTACAATCAATGACATGCTCTGAATCTTCCATTCATAGAGAAGTCTATACTTTTAAATAATATTGGAAAATACTGAGAGAAGATACTCTAATAACATACCATGAAGCAACTTGTGTTTGAAATGTATTTTTTTCATAGATTTTTGTTCACCATCCAGTCACCAATTGTTGTAGCTACAACCACTTCACCCCAAAAAATTATGTTTTTAGGGCCCCTCCTTCTAGTTCTATATTTTGATTTTTCCTTGAGCTTTGTTTCCCCTGAAGACCTTTATCATGACTTAGTTTTATTTTTCATGAGTCATAGAAGCATTTTGTTGAAAGTAAACACTCAGGTTTTTAACCCGACACATCGACGGAACTCATCGAAGCGGGCTGACATGTCGGAGAATCTCATGCCTTTTGCCCAACTTATTTCTTTCTTTATCAAGTTGTGGAAAATGTATGTGAGTCTACCAATACATCGACAAGACTCAGTTTTTTCAGTCAATATTCTTAACGTGATAATATTTTCCTTTCTGATAGTTTGTTTGAGCACCTTTGTGGAAGCCTCTTGAGAGTTTTTAGTTTATTCTAATTGATAGTATTGGGCCAGCTCGGGGAGTCAAGCCAATTTGACTGGAGAGGTTTGATATTCTTATCCGGTAGCCTCTTGTTGGGAGTTTTTTGTAAGTTCATCGACAAACCTTTCGGGAGGATGTGCCAATAGTGTCGATAAGACTCATGTGTGCAAGCTGATGTGTTCAGATGCATTGTTCATCGGAATTCGATAACTTTCAACTAGTTTGGTCGATAAGGTTTGTGGGAGTTCTTATGGGATCCTGCGATGGTATCAAAAGAAATCTCGTAGTGGATGTGATGTTTCCATGAATGTTTTTTTATTTTTTCCTCAATACAGTATTGAAGGAGCTTGTTGATAGGCTTATCATCGGAAGGATTATCCAATTACATCGGGTCCATCCAAAAAGTCCACCCAAAACTGTCGATTACTCTTCATTTTGTCTTTCGATTCAGATAGTTTTTTTTAGAAGATTTTTAACTTTGGTGCCAAAGGTGTTTTCCATTCATAGGTCATTTAATCACTCATCTACCACATTAATGTTGTTCTATGGTTGTTTCAATTTAAGCCTCGAGGGGTTATGTTTTATGGTTATTTCCATTACCGTTTGGGAGCACTCCGAGCTGTTGATTGTGACCTGGAATTTGTTGACTGCGAAAGTGTTTTCTCACCAACCTTCGAGCTATCATTCACCAGGTAGGATTTGAACTCATTCATATTCACATTCTTCCTATATTTATTGGGTGAACGGGTGTTCGTTAGGGGTTTTTCTTATGGGATTAGGGTTTTCCCAGGTTCTTGGTATTTACAGTCCTATTTAAACCCATATAAAGCCTATCCATTTGGTTGTTATAGTTCTCAGACCTGGAATGTTCCCCATTTTTTGTCTTCACACTGTAAACCTCGGTATGCTATTTCTTATTAAGCTCTCAAACCTCATAAGGGTTTTCCCTGGGTTGTTCCACCCCATGAACCCTTTCTCTAGATTGTCATTCTTGCTAGAATGGCCATAGGGTTTTTTCCTCACCTACTCCGCACCACCCGACCCATCGCTCAGGATGTGAGCATTGAGTTGTCAGGTTTTTTCATTAGAGAGGCGGCCATTCAAGTATTTTGCCAACTGAGTCGCCTCTTGTTTAGGTTATTATGATGTGATAGGGGAAGGTTTCATCATTGGATGATGTAAGGTTGAATAGGTTTACCTCAGTACAGATTTCTAGTGAGCTCGTGTTATCAAAGCTCTGAACCGCTGTAGGGTTTGTCCCATTGGTGTCCATAGGGATAATCCCTGGTTGGTTCTGTAGTGAAAATGGTTACCCAGTCGTGAGGTGTACAGGATAGTGTTAGCAGAAAACCTAGGGTGACTTTTGTTTTTCAAAACCTAGAACCTAAGAATCACATGGCATGAGGGGTTTTTAGCTTGGCTTAATCTAGCAGTAGCTTGTTGTTCAACTTTGGGTTTAGGGTAGCTAGAGAATTTTCTTTTTGCATCACAAAGACCCTTTTGAGATGTTCCAGAATGAGTTGGTAAAGGCTATTCGATTAAATATGGTCTTATGTTTGTTTTTTATGTTTCATTCATCATTTTGCATCTCAGATATAGTTGTTATGTTCAATATTTTATCTATAACGCATGCATACCAGAAGATCAAAATAAGTCTAATACATATTTGGTGTGTTTGTTACAGTCTCAAGTTTCAACCTTCATACAACAACATGCCTAAGGAAGGGAAGAAGAATGCCCAGGACCTAGGAGATGACCCAGAGGTAGAGATATTACCTAAGTTAGAAATTATTTAAGAAGACACCAAATCCATCACAGGGGTAGAACCAGAACTAGATGGGGTCATATTTATTAGATGATTAAGGACTAGGAGGTTCTAGATGCTGATTTAGAGGACATACCGGTGTATGAAAATATAATGAAATCCAATATCATGGAAGTCTCTACACCTCCGAACTCTTCCCATTCTCTGAGGTAATAGGTTGGATTCTACCACTGGCATATACGAATACTATGATCCTGACAAACAAAGATAAACATGGTTTTGCTACTTTCATCCCTGCGTATATAACAAAAGCATGTAAGCTATCCACACCCCAGGTTTACATGACAGCGAAATGGATAAAGGATCTGGACTTAAACGTGTTTGACTGTGTGAAGAAAATGACGGTGTCTGGAAAGCAGTTTCAACAAAAACCCTCTGGAGAATATGAACTGTTATTTTATGCACCCTGTACCGTCTCATATCCCTAATGCTGAATTAGGTCTTTGGTCTGGCCAATGGAAAATTTTATAAGGTAAGATGGATACCTTTGATATATTACTTGGCCACACAGAGTACTATTTTCAACTGGGCCAACACCGTGGCAAACAACCTATCCTCATGTATAGCTGCAGCACTTGGGGGTCTGACTCTGAGGAAGTTAGAATTTTATATGAGCTCTTTCTTAATTGACTGCATCTTATGCACACATCCTTTCTCAGCACTAAATTGAAAATGGGATCCTGCCAAGACTCCTATATACTCTTCATATCAAATCATATGGGAACATAAGTATTATAGTTTCTATAAGAACATCTGTGAAGATTTTCTGATGCCACTGTACAAGCTAATATTTCTTAAATATTGCAGTTGCATGTCTAAATGAGAATTACATATAGTGAGTGAATATGAGGAATACTTCTTATCTGAGGAAGGTCCATATTTAAGAATGTATGGGGGATCCAGAGCTCCTTCTTTACTACCAAAATATGCTACATACTATGTTATTCATAAAGACATAGTAAGGAAGCTATATATAGACAAAATCAGAAACTTTATGTTTGACATGAAGAAAGATGTCTATCCTCCACTACCATTTTGTATTGGTAGTTATATGTTATCTAAGGTAAAGAGCACTCCCGATTTCATAAAAGAACTCAAAATTTTTCATTTTTGAGAAAAACATTTCTGTAGGAATGATTCTTCGGACAAGGTCTCAAACTGTGCAACAATAGGGGTACACTTTAAATACACTAAACATTGGGATAAGGAAAAGGAAATATATCACAATGCATGTCACATGGCTGTGTTCATCAAGAGATTCAAGAAGAAAATCGTAACCGTAGGAGGAAAAGGAAGCAGTAGTGGTACTACTGAACAAAAAAAGAAGAATGAAGAAGCTACAAAGAAAAGGGAATAGGAGGCCCAAAGATTATTAGAGGAAGCACATAAATGATTAGTTGAGGAAGCACAAAAGCAGTGAGAAGAATAAGAGCAGAGGAAGAGGGAGGAGGATTAAAGGATGCAAAAGGAGGCTGACAAAGTACGAGAAGAAGTAGAAAAGGATGCTGAAGAGCTTAACAAGAAGGAACAAGAAGATCAAGCCAAAGAGAATCAAGAGCAGGACTAAGTCAATGATATTCCATTGGATTCTTCTATCCCATTGGGTAGTACGACAATAGGAAACCAAGTTTCCTCAGTAGAGCTTGGATTGATACCTTTTATTCCATCCTGAGAGCAGGCTATAGAAAACCTTGACACAATATTTTTTGACCAAGAAAAGAAAATAATTGTGAGGAGGATAGAAAAGAGGATGGAAACCGGTGATAAACCTGTGGTAGTCATGGTGACTAAAAAGACAATTATGCATAGAACAGATGAATATCCTTGTCTTCTCATAATTCCAGGCGTAGAAACATCCCAAGCCAACACAATTAATGTCGGTAAGATGGCCGAAGATACTGAGCAATATAAAGAAAATATTTCCCAAATTAAGGAAACTTTGAGAATGGAAAGAGGAGAGGGAATTTTTTTAAAAAGGAAACATGATGATATTCTCTCAGAATTGGAGAAACTCAAGGAATCCTATCAAGTACTTTGAATCGAACAAGGATGCACTAACACTGTCAATTGCAATCACTGCAGGTGAAAAGAGATATTGAAAGCAAGGTTTCAGAGTTGGAGAAGCAAAAAGTTGTAGCCCACAAGAGAGCAGAACAACTAAAGAATTAGAATAGCCTGCTAGAGAAGAAGCTCAAGGTGGAAAATAAAAAACAACTCAATGTAACTCCATTCCGAAATCAAGCATGTTTGTTACAAAGAAGAATAAATCAGATTCAATTAAAGTTGGAAGAGGAAATGCATAAGATTAAACAGATAGAAGCTAGACTAAAGGAGATATCCCATGACTCATCGGAGTTTAGAAAAAGGTTATCTGAAGTTGCAAAACTTGTGCAGAGTCAGCTGACTTGGATCAGAGCTAATTCAACCTTTCCAAAGAACATGCCTCAAAATACTACAGGAGGATTGAAGATGGAATTGGCCGCTATTGAATTTTAGCAGCAAAGCAGCAACAAGGTTGAACATAGCCATTGATAAAACTACAGAAAAGTGTAATGAGTTGTACAAGAGAATGTGCTCAACTCACAATAAATGCCAAAATTCAGCAGCAAGTCAAGTCCAGGATTTCCCAGACAAAGACCAACATTTAAAGAACATCGAGAACATGCTGCAGAAAGATGAGGAAAGCATTCAGAAGATCGAAAGTATTGGCGAGGAAGCAATCGGATTTTGGGTTGTGCAAGATTTAGTTCATAAGCATATCTTTGAAGAATTTTTGATGCAGAACACACCAAAGGTGAAGGAGATAGAATCCCAGCTATCCAAACATGAAATGGTTGCATGTTTGTTGGAGGCATTAGATTATCGAGTCATCAGTGATGAAGCTCATGCATGGAGTGCTTTTATTAAAAACCTAGTTGGGACCACATCAGAATTTGTTTTATCTCCATGTGGAACTTTATGTAATATTTTGTATTTATTCCAGTTTTTCCTAGTGGTTACACTAGAAGAAAAAAATTTGTAATCGAAGAGTTAAGGAATCCCAAGAGGCTAGGATAGAGGAAAATTCATATGTAACTTGTATAAATAAGGGTAGAATAGAGATTAGAGAGGAATTTTTCTAGCACACATATGTTGAAGCTTTTTGTATGAGAACTACTTCTTTGATAATAAAGACAACCAAATTTTTGATGGAGGAAGGACTGTATGAGTTTCTAAGTTGGTTGTGTGGATCAATGAATGATGAATTATTTATGTTTTAGCATGTTGTACAATCTGTGAGATTGTTCGTAACCTACTGAATTATTTATGTGTTATGAATGATTTCATTTTCGTGTTATGAATCATGTGAAATAAATGAGTAACATATGTTTTAACTTAACAAAGCTATATTTGTGTTATAGCTTTGTTAAGTTAGGTATGAATAATTTAACAACTACTAGGTATGAAGAATTTAACAACCACATGTAGGATTCGACATGCAAACAATACAATATATTACTCATTCTGATGTAAAATTTTCTTGCTGGGGATAGCTAGAATAATTTAGAATAGATCAGTTGTTTCTTTGCTTTCATAGAGGTGATTGTAAGGCAGGAGCAGTAAGACGGGGGGAATACCTGCGCATCTCACCAATCACTTGCATTTAGTATAGGGACTTGCATCTTAGATTAAAATATAAAATACATAAATGGTGAGCCACGCCGCAAATGGTAAAACATATTTAAAACTTTCTTTTAATTTACGGTAGTCAAGCCGTTGACCAGACGGATTCACCATACCAAATGATAAAAGATCTAGTTGGGAATGGTTATTGGGGAGAATCCCTACTATCAGTACCTAGGATTTTTCCAGGCATCCAAAGGTCCTAAGATCGAATCTTGTCACTCAAAAAGCTTAAGAAAGGAGGTTTTTGATGAGTATAGGTACTTCCTCTCTAAGAATCACAAGTATAGAACAATCAAAAAAAAATATTTGTAGTGGGAAGCAAGAGACTGCATTAAACCACAGAGAATGACACCTCACCTTTGGAAGTTGCAATATAATAGAAATCGACAAGTTGGTACGTATGGATCATCATATATTAATTTTTATGTAAATTTTTATTGTGTGTTGTTTACTGTAGTGGCCATAATTGATTTTTGTAATTTATTTATAAACCAGTATTCATGCTCTCCGTCGTGATTATGAAGGCATTAATGGGCTTCCATGAAGAATGAAAAGTTATCCTAAACAATTCAGCGGGTTTCCCTACTATGAGCACCTACAAATTGATCATATATTTTATACAATGCATATCAGAAAGAATGTGGCCGAAACATTATGGTGATTATTGGAGCTAAGGAGCGACAAAGAAAAAATTGTGAAATTTTGCAAAGACATTCAGGAAGGAAACCATGCAATGAAAGACGTCATTCAATTTCATAGCAACAGATACCAAATTAATATAAACTCAATTCCATGGATGTTAATGGAGCAGCAACATAATGTTGTAAAAGAAGTCATGTGGAAAATTTAATTTCCCACTGGATTTTGCGCGAACATGAAGAATATCATACCAAAGAAAGGTGATTTTGCGGGGGTGAAAATGCATGATTGGAACATATTCATGAAGGTAATTATTATTATATCCATATAATTATTGTTTTTGTAATTCCAGTGAATATTGTTGTTATTTTATGTGTCTACTCTTTATTTAAAATATTATGTGGTTTGTATATTGTTACAGTATGTCCTACCTCTCTCTCTCCCGGACAACTTCGACAACAATGTCAAACAAGTTATATATAATATTGGGAAATACAAGAGGTAACTAGTGATTATTTGCGTGTTCTTAGTGTTTCTTTAATTCATTGTATGTAATTTAATGTTTTTTTTGTTAAATATTGTTATTGTTTTGCTTCACTTGTAGATGGTTTTCAACTAAAGAAATCCATAAAGAATATATAAAGTATTGGAGGAGAGGAATTCCTTGTCTCTTGTGTGAAATGCAGAAGCATCTACCTTCAACATTTTTTAATGCACAAGAACATTACCTCATAAACCAAGTTGAGGAGATTGAATTGTGTGGACCTGTGCACTCAAGGTGCATGTGGATGGTTGAGAGGCACTTGAAATTTATGAAGGGTTTGGTTAGAAAATGAGCACGTGTTGATGGTTTTATGATGGACGGATATATGGTATACCAAAACATGTTGTATGTTAGTGAATATATTCCTAATTTAGCGTCAAAACTCAATTTATGTTGCATTTGTGATCCAGACTCCAATAACAATTTTGAAGAGGAGTACCTGTAGGGGAAAGATAGATCGAGGAAGGTGAAAGGTAATTATTAGCTAGTGGATGTTAATTGATATAATACATTTGACTGTTAACTTTTATGTATATATATCATACATATTCTATTTGCATATTCAATATATTGCATCAATTAAGAGCATATATTTTGTTAAGATAATTTACATCTGTCTTGAATTTTAATTTTTATTGTCATCAAGAAGTTGGTCGAGAGTGGGATGCAATTCATTTATACATCACAAACAATGTTGATTGGATGAAGGTATGGATTGGACGATGCAAACAATCGGGTCATGGAATATCATGGGAAGGTGTGGCTTCATTGGTTAAAGAAGCACATCGCAATAGACATACCAATCTTACACAAAGTTAAATCAATTTATCATATGGTTTAAAAGATAAGAAGGTAAGCATATTAGTCAACACTGTAATTGTTTTTTTTGCAAATGACATATTGATGTACACGTTGTTTTTTTCCATGTATGCCTGCATAAACATGCACTTAATCATAAATATTGAACCATTATGTAATATTTTTGTGTATCTCTTGTTGTAGGTAAAACACCATAAGGATATGGTGTGCAATGGATGTAGATATCACATCAAAAATTTGCATGAAACAAAGAAAACATCAGATTGTGGGATATATGCAATATTTGAGGTGACCAATGTTTCGTCTAGAAGTGATAGAAATCCAGGACTCACAGAAAATTGATACTATGGGTATCTAGAATATATTATTCAATGTGACTTTAAATCCTTCAAGGTAGTTATGTTCGTTGTCAAATGGTATAGGTTATGATTGAATCAACATGATCCCGACAGAGCTATTAATGAACATGATAATGGATTTATGATGGTAAATACAAGGTTGTTTGAACAAGGAACATAGCCCTATCGTCTTCCAAGCCAATGTGAACAGGTATTTTACTCTGAGGTTCCAGGTAAAGCGGTTTAGTCATTTGTTGTGAAACACAATCCAAGGGGGAGGTCAGTAAAGTATAACCTAGAGGAAGGTAATGAAGAGGGTCTAGAAGAAAAAGACGATGATGGAGATAATTATCAACATGAGTTATATGATCATGATCCAGAAGAATATGTCGAAGAATTAGTTGAATCAGATGATGTAGCAGAAAATTCCCATGAATATGATATCAACGATGACATGATGATCATAACCGACTTAGATAACGATGATGATATGACCAATCCTTACAATGTTGAATCTACTGGATCAAATGATATAGATGATGAATTGGATGAAGAAGATGATGAAGTCTATTGAAGTGTATGAGATACGTAGTAATATATCTACTCTATATATTTTGATTGAATCTTGCGATATAAATATTGAATTTTATTGGTACTCAAAATTCAATAATTTTGAAATATTATTTTATCTTATTTATTTTAAAAAGAGTAACTAACATTAATGAGATCATATTTTAGAGAGGAGAAAAGAGTTGAAAAAAAAAATCCGTGACAAGTATCCAAATCGCATACCTATAAGATCCAAGTATTGTTATATTATAAATAAGTTACTTTTTAATATGTTGAATTTTAAATATTTTACTATTATTATATATTTTTCTTTGCAAAAGAAATGAATTTCATCAAACAGAATATTCAAATAATATTTCATTTTGATTGTAGTTGAATAGATCATCATTTTGTATTTGCGGATATATGTTTCGTCCAACTTATTTTACAATGGGATAGTTTGAACATATATGCAAGAGAATAAATGTAGGTGTAGAGAAAGCAATATTTATTTTTGTGAACAATGTGCTTCCACCTACTGGTAAGTTAAATCTCATCAATTTTAATTTGATGTTCAACTTTGCATCTAATATTATTTGGAATTTTCTTTTTCAATACTTAACTCCACTGTATTTTAATAATGATGGCCTAGACATGAATATACATATCTCCACCATATTTCAATAATGATGACATGGCGATCGAGTATTGATCTTTGTTTTTTGTGGCATTTCACAGATCTCTAAAATGAATCGCAAGACAAATAGCTATTAGTTCGATGTTATGTTCTAATCATATTCAATGTAATTCTTTATCCTTTCAATCAATTTAAGGGTTTTGGTGTGAATTAAGGTGGTTATTAACATAATTTAGAGTTGCCCTATTACAATCAACATCATCATCATCACCGTCATCATCGTCATAACTAACATCATCATAATCAACGTCATCATCATAACTAACATCATTGTAATCATTGTCATCATCATCGTCGTCATCATCATCATCATCATCGTCGTCATGATCATGATCATGATCATCATCATATTCTTCATCATTTCATATGACATCAACATCATGATCACCATCTCCATCATCATCCTCATCATCAAACATGACTAACACTAACAATTCGAGCAGACAAAACCATACCTATATATTAAGTAATATGCTACGTGGGGCCAACGTTGAATTTTTTATATATGTGTTGGCTTGGTATTAGATTTGACATGATTAGAATAGATGCATGCATTGATGGCGTGGAAAGTTTTTCTGACTCAAACATCATCATCATCATCATCATCATAATCATCATCATCGTCATCATCATCGTCATCATCATCATCATCATCATCATCATCATCATCATCATCATCATCATCATCATCATCATCATGACTGATGCTAACAATTCGAGCAACAAAAACCATACCTATAGATTAATTAATGTGCTACATGGGGCCAATGTTGAAATTTTTTATATATGTGTTGGCTTGGTTTGAAATTTGGCATGGTTTGACTAGACGCATGCATTGAAGAAGTGGGATGGTTTCCAGAATTAAACATTATCCTCATCATCATCGTCATCATCATCGTCATAGCTAACATCATCATAATCATCATCATCATCATCGTCGTCATCATCATCATCGTCATCATCATCATCATCATTATTGTCAGCATCGCCATCATCATCATCATCATCTTCATCATTTCATATGAAATCAACATCATGATCACCATCTCCATCATCATCATCATCGTCAAACATGACCAACACTAACAATTTGAACAACAAAAGGAATACCTATAGATTAAATATTAATGTGCTACATGGGGCCAATGTTGAATTTTTTTTATATGTTTCGGCTTGGTATAAAATCTTCCATGGTTAGACTAGACACATGCATTGATAGTGTGGGAGGGTTTCCAGAATAAAAAATCATCATCACCACCATCATCATCGTCGTCGTCTTTGTCATCGTCATCATCATCATCATCATCATCGTCATCATTTCATATCACATCAACATCATGATCACCATCTTCATCATCATCATCATCATCATCAAACATGACTGACGCTAACAATTCAAGCAACAAAAACCAGACCTATATATTAATTAATGCGCTACGTGGGGCCTACGTTGAAATTTGTTATATATGTGTCAGCTTGGTTTGAAATTTGGCATGGTTAGACTAGACGCATGCATTAACGGTGTGGGAAGGTTTCCAGACTCAAACATCATCATCATCATCATCGTCATAATCATCATTGTCGTCATCATCATCATCATCATCATGACTGACACTAACAATTCAAGAAACAAAAAACATACCTATAGATTAATTAATGTGCTACGTGGGGCCAACATTGAATTTTTTTATATATGTGCTGGCTTGGTCCAAAATTTGGCATTGTTTTACTAGGCACATGCATTGATAGTGTGGAAGGGTTTCTAGACTCATCATCATCATCATCATCATGGATGACATTAACAATTTGAGCAACAAAAAACATACCTATAGATTACTTAATGTGCTACATGGGGCCAACATTGAAATTTTTTCTATGGGTCGGCTTTGTCTGAAATTTGTCATGGTTTGACTAGGAACATGCATTGATGGTGTGGGAGGGTTTCCAGAATCAAACATTGTCATCATCATCATATGTGGCCTCTATGTGGAATATGGGAATCGTTATGAAATTTTGCATACTATAGATGAGTCTTGAGGTGGTCCTAAGGAAATGGATATGATCAAGGGAGGGGATTATGGGGGGAGAATAATGTCCTTAATGCATAAATTAATATGATAGGTATTATGGGACATGATATATCCATTAAATCACCACTAGAAAACTCTATAAAGTACATTTGGTGGGATATGAGTTTCGTTAACACCTTTTATATACTAGGCATAAAAAAATTAACAATTAATACATAAACATAATAATACAAAATATATATGACCATGGATGTTACAAAGGGCACAAGGAAGTGGAATTTGAGTGTGACTACAACATATGCAAGGAAAACAATGGCCCTAACTTTCCTAATGTTTGCCTCCATTGTATTTTGAGCATATGGATTGCTCAATATAATAGGCGCGTAAGGTTTTTCATGTGTCATTAAAAGTGATGGAACATTCCAAGTTTGTACTAAAGTAAAGATTAATTTGTTGGTAGAGTTGAGGTAAGATAATAGAAGGGGGGGGGATATACCAAACATGTATCCCAAGGGTTATCCTTGGAAGGGCTAATGAAACCATTATGGTGGTACTAAGAATTCTAGGGATTGGGAAGAGAAGGGTATGTGATTTATAAGGATACTTGGATGTGAATAATACAAAGGAGGGGTCCAACTAGTGGGTGAGTTTATCTCACTTTACGATAATGTGGGATAAGAGGGAAACATGATCTCTTCTTGCATCAAAAGTGGAACATCATGGGTGGGTTGCACATTGTATACTATTTATGATGCATTGGGTTCCTCATGTGATGGTGCACATGGGAGAGAATGAGGGAACCATACCTTGATATTACCTAAGTAATGTAGAGTATTTGAAGATGTTGGGGCCCATAATGATGTAAGATGAGATGTATCAGTTAGCTTTGATGGTGGCAAGACATTGTCTAGGTTGGTAGCTAGCATGGGTTCTTAGTATTTAAAATTATCCAAAGAAATGACCTTTACCTCATGGGAAAACATCATAGTGTGAAATACTAAGGATAAAATCACCTCATGGAATACATATAACTACACCTAAGAAGAATGTACTCAAATAAAGCATCTACAAATTCTATGTCAATTAAGATCATATTGTGAACCTAGTTCAATGGGTACATTTTGAAGAGCCGCTCAAGCAAGGAAGGATGGTCATTGTAGGCCCAAAGGTTAGTTTTGGAGGGGGCTATCTTATGGTATACTAACTCTCCCATACGATTGTGGACATGACATAAGCAGAAGCACTTTCATCAATGATGCACTAATGCAAGATCATGTTTTTTTTATCATGAATAGACTTTGAAATTAAATAGAAAGGGGGAGACTTAACTCAAATTTATCTAATTTGAACTCCATTGAGGATGAATGTGAAGGATCAATAGCATACACAACATAGAGTAAGGACTTTAGTTGAAAAGGATAGGTTTAGAGGATCTCAAGGGATGACACGGTGGCAGGTGAGTTGGAAAAATCATCCATGATACTATAGTTGGGTCAAGCACACACATTTAGGTTATGCAATGTATAACATAAATGTTCCTTGGGTACATAGGGTGTAAGGGAAACATTAGGTTGAGAGATACACAAGGTATCATTAATGGATGGTTTGGTGTCATTGTGTTCCATCATATTAGGTTGGGGCACGCTATATGCCCAATTGCAAGTCTAAAGGTGAACATTTACTGTGTTCATATAGATGTTTTGATATGATGGATCTTATGATTGTGAATAAGTACATTGTCCCTATTGGGTAAAAATTTTCCCTTATGGGGTATTAGGGGCATTTCTACCTACTAACATTTCATTTTGTGAACTTTGACAATTTCATAGTAGTGATGGGTGTAATGACGATATACACTACAAAGTAGGCAAGGAATTTTTATCCTAAGATGGTTCTTTTTTCCTTACTTTTGATTGTTCATGGGGTGAGGATGTGGATCCTAATTTGTAGCATTAAGGTTTTCCCCATTTTTAGTAGTATGATTGGGTGGATTTGCCCTAGGCCCTTGAGGTTGATTTTGGTTTTGGTTACGCTTATTTTTCTTCCTCTTGTTCTATGACGTTAAGGGATAGGCAATCTCTTGTTGGGAAAAATATTGGCTATGTTGGGCGAAAGAAATATAATAATATTAACATCGAATTTAGAGAATTTTTTTTTACGAATTCCAGCAAATTAGAAAGGCAAAATCGCATTTAGCCTCCTTTATTATGAAATTCTTTGAAATTATAATTTATTATTATTTTAATTAAAATTAAAATTTATTTATTTCAGCATAATACCTTTTAACAAATAACAAATAAAAAATTATAAAACAAATAAATAAAAACATAATAAATTAACAAATAAAAAATAAAAATAAAAAACAAACAAATAAATAAACAAACAAGCAAAAAATAAAAACCTAGAAAACTACCCCATTTCCATTTTTCAAATACCTTACCTGCACCTAAGTTCCCTCCCACTCATTACAAAATTTACCTTCCAATACTTTGGAGTTCCCTCGTAGAGAGTCAACTGTTACTTTGGGTTTCTTAACTGGTTTCTTCACTGCTCAATCGGTTTCACGTGTTTCTTCACTGCTCTATCTGTTTCACAAATCCATGGGTTCCTTCACTTATTTCTTCATTTCTCTATCAGTTTCCTTCACAGGTTCCTTCTTTTCTTTGTCGGTTTCCTTCACGGGTTGATTGAGCCACCATGGCTAGTTTTAGGACATCGCAATTTCTCTAAGGAGTTCATTAACTGCAAAAATGTCTTTTGTAAGTACAATTTTCTATGCGAAGTAAATTTAGCCATTTTTTTATGTCAATAATTAATTTTTTTTATGGGGAATTTTCCCTTCGCGGGTATTGAACTCCTAATCACCTGGTAAATTAAAATGAAATATACTCTATTATACTTCATTAGAACATCCTTGGTTAGCTCCTGGATATGCATATTGAACCTGGTCGGTATAGTATTTATGTGCTTCCACTCCCTAAGGTGAGCTAGTTCCTCCTCGCCCGTGTGAAAACCTATCAATGACTCAATAGAGACACACACATAGATAGGGTAAATCTATTAGCACTTAAGCCACAAGTGCCCAATGCTAACCAATTTACCCAACATTTTTATAATTGATGTAATCGATTTTCTAGGCTATTACTTGATTAGCATAATTCCATCAGCAATATAGTTCCAAATTGACTTGGTTATTATAAAAAACATGATTACAAAACAATTTACCCATGAATATACACTTCCATAACGCACATGTAAATACAAACCATTTGTTGAAGGCATATGTTGTTGCCAAGGAGGCTATAGGTCACTTTCAAATCTGGTTGAATCCCTTGGGGTTACCAATGGCTATTGTGGCTGGTGGTTTAACTTCTTTATCAAACCTACCAGCAAATATTGTGGTTGGTGGTTGAGATTCTCTACCATCCTTACCAGCAACTATTGTGGTTGGCAGTTGGGCCACTCTCCATTCCAATATTTTGATGAGGAGGGATTCTGTCTAGTTTTCCTCGGAACCATCAATGTAGTTATTTTTCTTACTTTTTAGATACCAAGGATTTTCACTCCATTTCCTATCTACAAGGAATTATAATATTTGTCTAGTAACTTACCAAGACTTTATCAGTAAAGCAGAGCAATTTGTATTAGAAATGAATACAAAGCACTACTCAAAATTCGGTAATCTTACTAATAAAGCAAAAAATGTTGTTTGACAACTAAAATAGTATTTAAGTACATTTTATGCTTAAAGTATGTACTTAATGATGGTTGCAAGGAGAAACATGTAGATTCTTATCAATTGGGAGTAGAAAATTATAAACTAGTTGAACTAGTTGTGTAACATCAAACCATACTTTGAATAGAGTATTGATAGTTAATGTGTTTTATGATCAATGTTTGTCATACAAGGACACTGTTAAATAATGAGGACAACTATAGCTAAAGAAAACATAGAACAACACTAAGGATATATATATATATATATATATATATATATATATAAACTTGCAGCTCTATTTTATTGCTCACATTAAACACATATCTACATAATTGTGGTATAGCTGAAACATTCAGCATCCCATGGAATAGCAAAATCCACTTTATTTACAAGAAAAATAAACTCAAATCGCAAACTGGTTGGATTTCTAGCTGTAACAATTTTCAATGTAGCCATTCAACTAGTAAAAGTTCTCGCACAACAAATCTCCCTCATAATTATCACAGTACCAATTTATCTAACCACCTCCTCACAATAAAAGACTATCAATGCATTTTATCACCCGTGAAAACTCTCAACCTGCCAACATCGCATGCACCTCTTCCTCTAGCCATATCTACCAAATATGTCTGCAATAGGCTCGCCATCTCTTCCACTAGTGGAAGAAAGGGTTTGTAGTTTGTCCACAACTACAAAACTCACCTAAGAAAAAGCTTTAGGGACCGAAAATGGTTATTGATACTTGGATTCATATCTGTCACCTTTCCAAATGTACATCACCTAATACTCTCACATCTTCATCCTTTATTATTATTCAATGCATAATCAAACCATGCCAATAAATTTCAATCATAAATCATTTCATTTAAACCCTTCTTTCTTCAACACAACAACAAACTTTTACTTTGCATATAACTTGTCATAGCTTGTAACTTAATTGCAAAGAAGCATTTTCTTGATCACAGGGTCTTCCTTCTCCGTCAAGTTTTCAAAATTATGAGCCATGCTAGCGAGTTTGCAAATTCATATTGCAGACTCTCCCCCTAGTCTGGCTTTGGTATTATGTTAAACAATGGGAAAAATTGCAGCTATAACAAATAGAGTGAGATATAAAGGAACGTGTGCACACACACACACACCTATATATAGATATATAGATAGATACAAAATAAACTTGCAGCTTTGATTTATTGCTCACATTAAAATCATATATATACAGATGTGGGATAGCTGAAATATTGAGCTCCCCATGGAATGCCAAAATACACTTTATTTACAAACAAAATCAAATCAAATTGCACATTGGTTGGATGTACCTCTGTACCATTTTTCAACAGGTGCTTAAATTTATAGATGAAACTCATATTCCATGCTTGTACAAAAAATTTAGGGGATTGTATCTAGCCTCTTTGTGACTTCCAAGCATTCAAAGATAACTCAGCAAGTTGCATCTATTGAGGAATTAAGAATATTATATCTTCACACCAACAAGCATTCTATTGTCTCCATAAATTAACATTGAATGTGTAGTGCAATTTCACATGAAGACCATCCCTATTTCCAAACAACCCATTTTAATGAAGATAGAGATTTTCTAGGCCCATAGATATGATAAATATTACAATTCCTCTGCTTGGTTATCAGGCATGTTACATTACTTAAGGATAATTAGTTTCAGCACTAACTATGGGTACATAGAAAAAATTAACGAGTAAATAAGTCAATCATAAAAAACTAAGTCAAGACATCACTTAGTCATGTATGCATACTAATAGTAATTTTGTCAAATAGTTTACTTATGCCACTTGGTGTAATTAACGACAAATGACAATAGGAAAAAGTCAATCAGTATGTAAGTTAGATTAATTATGTAAATTAGTTTAACTATGTGAGTGAGAAGTTTGACATTTTGTTATAAAAAGGCTTGTAAGCATTAGAATGGATTTTTCTGGGGGGGAGTGTGCTATTATAGGTACACTTAAGAGACATTTTGGGGCAAAGAGTGGCATCCATACTACCTTGGATTTGGCTTGTGTTGGCATCCAAACTTTCTTAGAATAGTTCTAGGTTTATGTGTTGAAGGTTTGCAAGGATTCACGTGTTGTTACTCATATGCTAGTGTGACTACAACACAAGCTTGCTATTGTGAGTACCAGTTTTCTCCTTGCAATCTCAAGCCTGCTAGGTTGTGCAACAACACAACATTAAGGATGAAATTTCATAGGGAATAGATATGGGAAACCTTAAGATTGAGGTGAAATTTATGAGAGTGGAATTTCACGTAATCATTTCCATCTCCTCTTGATTTTATCCTTTCTGCGAGCATTTCCTATCACAATATCTAATGGAGGTGTGCACTAGTTGCGGTTGCGACTCGAACGACCTATTAAAGTGTCTTGTGGAAATCATTGAGATTACTATTAGTTGGGTTATTATTAATGGAATCTAAGTTATTTGAATTCCTGCATTGTTTTCTCTTGGGTATCCACATGGCCTAGTGATTTGGCATTCCTTTGAGGTTTCTCATTGCTTTCACTCCATTTCCTTAGTGTTCCTATGATCTCCACAGGTCCTTCATTTATCACTCAGTTAGAGCTAGGGACTCTTCTCTCCTGCAAAGTTTGGTATTTTTTGTATTCATAAATTAAGGTTGAGTCCTTGATTGTAGTCTCCCTCCCCAAGGTCTTGCCATTTTGTTAGTAGGGGTTCCTCTCCCAAATCAGCATCAGTGCCAAAAGTTAGTCAAAAGAGTTCTATTGCATTCCAATTTTGGAATTTTGTTTGTTGATTGATAATTGCAGCGGCTCTAATTCTATTAATCTAGATGGTTGATCGAGGAGGTTAATAAAACACAATTATAATAATGCAAAATAAGTGTTTAGGTTTGTGTATTCAAAATTTATTGGTACTTTAATTGCAATTTGATTTATGTGTTTTGGAGATGCTTTTAGGTGTTTTTTTATTATAGGAAGTTTTTAAAGAGGAGAAAATATGTTTCAAATAAGATAATGTTTAATGATAGCATTATGTATAAAATTTTAATTATTTGAAAAATATCATCTTTAATTTAATTTTGAAGTATTTTAAAATAACAGTTTATTAATTTTAGTGAATTTCTGAAATAAAAATTGATGATTGTTTTTAATAGACCAAAGTAATAAAGTTTTCAATAATTAAAAATAAAAAAGTTAAGAAATAAAAAACATATTTTCAAATTGAATAATTAATCTATAGGTATGGTTTTTGCTGCTCGAAATGTTAGTGTCAGTCATGTTTGATAGACCTTAGTTGTTTCATAGGACATATTATTGTGAAACTCATTAGAAACCAAATTATATATCATTTCATGGTCCATTATACTTTAGTGGTTGACAATGGAAACTTTCTCATATCTAAATAAATAAAGAGACTCCTAACTAACTATAACATCAAACATAAGTTTTCCACACCCTACTATATACAGAGAATGGGTAGGTTAAATCCATAAATGTTACATTACTATTCATCCTTAAACACATCGTTAATGCTTGAGGTGACCATAGGCACACCAAGCTTTATCCTACACTATGGGCTTACAAAAATTTCATTATAATTTAAAAGGTCCTGCTCAGTGGAGATTACATATCTCCATGCTGACCTACTCATTGGTATATAGAGATAAAGTTGTGTTTCCCCAAGAGGTCTTAGTCCCATCACTTAGAATTGCACTACATGATGCTATAACTGATGAAGAACTTGTCACCACACATATGGTAGAGTTAGAGACCCTAGATGAAAGGAATCTCAAGCATTGGAGCACATGCATTAGTACCATAGTTACGTATATAGGGTGTGTAACAAAAAGGTCTTGGATTAAAACTTTACCAAGGGATATATTGTTTTATGTCTGAACTTTGAAGTCTAGGAATAGACTATTTTTAAGGACTAATCCAACCTCTAACTAAAGTCTATTACCTTGGCACTAAGACCCAACAATAGTATAACTACACTTTCAGATACTTAGTATTAGTATAACTACACCCATGCTTATAAGTCCTCAAGATAATGTTATCAGTTCGTTGGATATCCTACCTCTATGAAGGAGACTTCGTCGGAGTTCCAACATCTATGTAGTGAAATTTTTCATTAGATATCCATTAAATCCGACATATATGCTACACTATCGATGACTTCAATTCTTGGGTTATATGACTTTAGGAATTTCTACATGGGGCACACTATGAGTGCAAACCATTTATCCAAGGAAGCATTGAATATGAAGGTTGGACTCCTCTCCTTATCAAAACTTTTAGAAGGAGAAATCATTGAGGAAAGCATGATACAAGTCTTTTAAGAGCGTTTTTATTTATGTGGCATACTCTTTTTTGTTTCTTTTGAGTATGGGATACATTATCATCTTTCTTGTTTTAGCTGAGGATATATATTTTCTTTTCATCCCCCATGGTGTGTTTTCTCCACCCTTGATGCCTCCATGGATAATTTGTTTGGGCTCCTTATGTTCTCCCAGTGGTATTGCTACTTTATTCATCTTGGGATTGTGGGTTATGTCCCTCCCCTTGGGAAATTTTTTTGATTCTTATCTCCACTCGCATATGGAATGACTTATTGTCAAGACTATGTACAAGTTACCTTTGATTTACTATTGAATATCAAGGAACACCTATTTTTCTTCATGAAAAAAGTTACAAAATCTTAGAAAATGATTTTATTATATATCTTGATATCCGTAAATTGGGTATTTAATATTTTGGTGAAGAAACAAAATAAATTAAAAAAGCTACACCTACAAAATCTGTCAAAAATGTAGTTTGTATTTTGAGATAAATTGGTTGAAGAATTTGATATGGAACCACTTGATATCTACCTCGTGTTACAAGGCTATGTGATGTACTGTTATAATAGGGAATTATTAATATTATTCAAGATAATGATATCACCATGATGCCATGGTTATAAGTCTATCAAATTTGTTTCTCAACAGATTGATGTCACTAAGATGCTATTCTTATAAGTCCTCAAGATAATGATATCAATTCATGGGTTATCCGACCTCTATGAAGGAGACTTCGTCGGATTTCCGACATCTATGTAGTGAAATTTTTCATCGGATATCCATTAAATCCAACATATATGCTACACTACCGACGACTTCAATTCATGGGTTATATGACTTTAAGAATATCTATAGGGAGCACAATATGAGTGTAGACCATTTATCCAAGGAAGCACTGAATATGAAGGCTTGCCTCCTCTCCTTCTCGTAACTTTTAGAAGGAAAAATCATTGAGGAAGTCATGATACAAATCTTTTAAGAGATTTTTGATTTATGTGGCATATTCTTTTTTGGTTCTTACGAGTATGGGATACATTAGCATCTCTCTTGTTTTAGCTAGGGATATAGATTTTGTTTTCATCCCGCAGGGGTGTGTTTTCTCCACCCTTGATGCCTCCTTCGATAAGTTGTTTGGGCTCCTTATGTTCTCCATGTGGTATTTCTACTTCAATCATCTTGGGATTGAAGTTCTATTAACCCAAAATCCCTTAACTTTTATAAACCCTATTCGGTAGAGAAAAAATTATTCTCGAAACAAAGAGGATTTGATTAATGTATTCTGATTTAGACTTATTCAGTCTTGCACAAATATTTGATGGGTATCCAAATGTACTTTTATATTTAAAGGAAGATAACATATCTAAACTAAATATTTTTCCAAAATTGTGAATCTTGAAATTATGAATGTACCTAATGAGAGAACTCAATACTAGGTCTCTAAAGTGTTAATTATGCATTTTTTAGTAAAATTGATCAAGTTTATAAATAAAAAATTTCTAAAAATAACAAGATCAAGAATCTAAAAGTTCCCATCTTATTTTGCTCATCCTCCCATGCATCCTCCAAGATCTAAATGTCAATTTGATGCATGGAAAAGATGTTGAGAAAAGGTTTCGGAGCCCAAAGTAAAAACTTGGTAAAAATATATATTTAGAACCTCAAATTGAAAATTTCCCAAACAGATATACAATGAAAATCTAAAACAAAATCTGGTGGAAACCAAGATTTGCAAAAATGTACCCATGTGACCCATGTCTTGCATGCAGCCTAGTTAACTCTATAATGGCCCACTACTTGAATGTGACATAGGTATGTGTAAGTAGTGTGTCACATGGAAATTATGGGGTGAACTAACATGAAAGTAGTGGGTAATTGTGGATTTGAAGGTGATTTGCATAATTAGGGGATACTTTTATCATTGTGAACCTAGTTATCTTAAGTCTTCCTTCTAGTTCTTTTGATCCCTCTTGAGTCCTTTATTTCCATCCTTATTTATCATACCAATAAGGTTTAGGTTTTGAACCTCAACATATTTGGTTTCTATTGTTTTCATTCTTCTTTCCTATCAAACAAAGTCATCACATATTTTTTCAAATGTGGGAAACTTATCATGAGAACATCCACCTCAAACAAACATGCCCTAAGATGTATGGAACCCTTTCACAATTATCCACAATAGCTCACCCTCATGCACCAAATCTCTTATGGTTGCGAGTCAATTTCTTAAATTAGTGATATTCATTACATATCTCACCACCATATCAATATTGATTTTGTGTAATAGGAAGTTTATTTTCAAAATAATCCCATGGAATATGTTCATGTTCTGATATAGATTGATTAAAGCATCACACACATCCTTCACCTTATTCTTATATTTTTTGTGAGGGATCAAGTGATCCTTCATTTAATTAAAGATGAATCACTTCACCCTGTCCAACTTCTTAATATGTTCTAACAAGCCCTTGGGGTTAGAGGGAGGCATGACATCCTTATCCACAACTTATACATACACACTTTATTTGGGTACTTTATTCAACTTTAGAAATCCTATTCTATAATTAGGGTTTGGTAGGCCTCACAGTAAAATATTGTGGGCATGCATCCATTTCCAATAATGGATGGGTATGCTCAAAGAAATTGTTGAAAGTTCAACACCTTCAAAATTATAGTTAACTGCCAACATTTAGAACCATTTTGAACCAAAGAGGTTGGTGGCCACTAGTATCCTTTCTCATAGCAACAAAATGATCAAAGAAGCACATATAGTTTCTAACTTGTTCATAAATCTTCATTGTTGACCTCCATCAACTTGTATAGTTCTAGAATACCTTACAACCTTGAGAGTTTGATCCATCTCAAGTTCGTATGGCCTCATCCTTGTCTTCTTCGAACAATAACTAACAGTAGAAATTTCATGTCTCTTTTAACCATGTCATGGATGATTTTAAGGCTATTTTTATAAGCCCTTCTAGAATTCTATTTTTTACAATACATTTTGTTGGTATTTTTTTTAAATTTATTTATACAACATCAATACATTGATGATTTTTAGTCATTAAAGTTGTAAAATTCTATTGTTAGTTTAGCATTGTCATTACAACATTTTCTCTTTGTGTCGATACATTGATGCTTTTATGTCACAAAGTGAGATAGTTATTTGTTGCTGGTACAACATTCTCATCAAAATATATGAGGTTTTGTTGGCTTGTTGAGGTTATTTCATCGCCATATCGATATAACAAAAATTAACCCAATAGCCCTTAACTTTTATAAACCCAATCCTATAGGAATTTTTGTAGGAGCAGTAATACACCCTTAGTACATAGTTTTTACCTTAGGCTAAGTTTATTTTTCCCACATGCAATGATATCCTATGGTTTAGAATTAGGAGAGTTAATTGTGCTAAATATCTGGTTATTTTGTCCTATTCACACCTACAAAAACGCCCTATTTTGGTCAACCCAGACCATGTGCTCCCCCATTAGTGAATTGGGGTGATACCTCCTTGATTTGTGGGGTCCAGTCTTGACCAAGTGTGCTAGTGGTGTATTTGTCATGTTTTATCTCTCCCATGAGCATTTATTTCCACCTAGAGCACCCCACTCACCTCAATATTCTCACCCACACTTGTCTAGGACTCATTAATGACCAAGAACACCTCACCAATGTTGACATGAGGATTCGTGACTGTTTGGGATGAGTTGGGTCTCCATTGGATGACCTAGGGGGGATTGAGGTCATTTCTCACCTTGACACATGTACAACTCCAATTGGATTCGAGAGCCACTTGAATTTGTCCAATGTATTATAAATGATGTATGATAATAATATGATAAGCAATCAGCACCTTTCACATGTGTTTTTCCATCTATTTTCTGTCTCTTTGTTTTCTTTTGCATATTTTGTCAAACACTTTGATGGTGAAATTGTTCTAGCACCTAGATCTGAATTGAGATGCAATTCTCACATGGTATCAGAGATAGTTGGAGCTGCAAAAAATCCTCTGAGGTTGAGTTGTTGTTTAGGGCATATTTCCATTTTATATGAGTGTTTTTCATTGTAGGTTTTTACAACAACTTCATGGACTTGAAAGTTGTTTCTCTCCTTTCCCCATTCAACTATTATGAATGGAATTCAAAGATTTGTGCATATCTCAAGAGACAATGTCTCTATGATGTGTCCATTGGTGTTGTGAGAGAACTAAAATCCTATCAAGAGAAGGATGCTTGGCATAATGACAATGATAGAGCCTATGGAGCTATATGTCTAGCTATACCTCCTACAATGCGCTACCTCCTTGATTCTGTTGATTACCCATTTGAGCTTTGGAGAAATTTGGATGAAGATATTGGCATGCAGCAAGAAGATGTGAGCTACATGGAGAGTAAGAAAATTGGTACCTCCTTATGTGTTCTTTCTCCTATGATCTCGGACTCATGCATTTCTTAAGAATTTGTTAGAAATGAAGAAGAAGTAGCCAAAGATTCAGCAAATGATCCAAATCAAGTTTCTCCCTCTATGGATTCCTGTCCTTGTCAAGAATCTATGTTTCATGAAGAGAGCATATGAGTTGCTACCATCACTACTGCTGACGATTTATCTATCCATTCTACACCCTTCTCCTCTATGTCTTCTGTTACGAATGGGAAAGATGTATTGCTAGTTGATGTTCATAGCGAGCCTTCTCTAGAAGATGGTTTTTCCTCACATGAGAGTATTAATTCAAAAAATGGAGAGATTTAGATGTCAAGTGAATATCTCTCATTGCTTCACACTATTTTTCCCATATATCCCTCCACCATCACTAGTAGAGTTCCTTCAAGTTCATATGGAGATAGAGAAACCTTTTCCATCACCATGACACATTTGGGACTCTTGTTCTACATTATTGCAGCTGATTACAACCTTCATTCTAAGTTTTTGCTTCAAGATCCTCATGACTCACTTAGGGTCACCTATTCTCAAGCATTTTCAGTCTCTTTCAGGCATGGCATCCTATTTGGTTCAAATTTCAAGTCTAAAGAGAACCATTCGCTCTCCCATTAGTGCATTTTAGTTGTTCTACATTGTCTAAGGATTCATCATGCAACTTCTCTTGAGTTGGTTGAGCACATTCCACTTCTTTCCAAGAAGAATATTCATCCAAACATTTTTATTTAGTTTAGAGTATATGCATATTTTGTTTTTGAGTCATAATCCATTTTTTAGGGGAGGTTTTGTACCATGAGGTTTTCCTCCTTACATGTATTACATGGATCAGTAGAATTTTGTTGTAAAAGGTGTCTTCTGCCTTAGTTTCCAAGGCCTTAATAAATCATTAAATTGTACTAAGTCCAGATTAAGGGGGGGTGTAGGAGCATTAATAAACCCTTAGTACATAGTTTTGACCTTAGGATAAGTTTATTTTCCAACATGGAATGATTTCCTATGGTTTAGACTTAGGAGAGTTAATTATGCTAAATATATGGTTATTTTGGCATGTTCGCACCTACAACATCACCCTAGTTTGGTCAACCCAACCCATGTGCTCCCTGATTAATGCATTGGGGCGCTACCTCCTTGATTTGTAGGGTCCAGGCTTGACCAAGTGTGCTAGTGGTGTATTTGGAATGTTTTAGCTCTCCCAGGAGCATTTATTGCCACCTAGAGCACCCCACTCACTTCAATATTCTCACCCATGCTTGTTTAGGACTCATTAATGACCCAACACCTCACAAACATTCACATGAGGATTCATGACTATTTCGGCTGAGTTGGGTCTCCATTGGTATACCTAGGGGGGATTGAGATCATTTCTCACCTTGACACATGTACAACTCCAATTGGCTTCCAGAGTCACTCAAATTTTACCAATTTATTATAAATGGTGTATGATAATAATGTGAAAATCAATCAGCACCTTTCACATGTGTTGTTCCAGCTATTTTCTGTCTCTTTGTTTTCTCCTGCATCTTTTGTTAAACACTTTGATGGTGAAATTGTTCTAGCTCCTAGATCTAACTTGAGACGCAATTCTCACAATTTTAGTGGAATATGCAGAAATTTAAGAGCTACACACCCTACCATTTTTGACTTGTCGCTCAAATTGGCCATGGTGAGAATTTGGTTGATGGTGCTGGTCAATGGTTTTTTTTTACTAAATATATTGTTTATTTATCAATCTTTACTTATGTGACATTTTCTTGCTTAAAATTGGTATTGGTTAGAAGTATTTTTAACATGATGGTATTTTTCTCTTATTTGCCAATTTTTTCCAACCATGGTGTAGGTGGAACCAAACAAGTATTTCCCAAACCTGTCTTCCTCAAGCGAGGGGAGTTTAGGAAGGCTAGAGGAAAGTGAGACATCCAGTAGGTCTACAAGGGACAGATCAACTAGATTTCAGAAGATTAGAAGAAAATTCAATAAACGCATGGATGTTTTTTCTTGTAGGAGGGGGGTCATGTTCCTATGATGATGAGACAATAGGCGACATCGAGGTGCCCTTAAGGTACAAACATCTAGTGAAACAATGGGTACCTAGGGATCTTCCTCAAGTCAACACAATTTTTTGTGTGAATGAGAGGATATATAGAATTGCACTATCTACATTACATGGATTGGGGGCTTTTTGCATGGATGGAATAAAGGTCAAGTACGATAAATGTACAAAATTGATAGAGTATGTTGGACCCTCTTACTACTACAAATATTGGATGCACCTGGTCCAATATACACAAAGTATGCGTAGATATGGTTTGTAAATGTAACCCCCCGGTTTTGACCCCAATGCATTAAATATACATGATATATATATACATTGTAAATAATCATGGTGTGGAGCTAAAGGCCAAGGCCCCAGCATCGATTTGGTTATGTTATGTTTCAGAATGGAATTGTCACCGATGGTATATCGGGACAGGTGGCATACATATTAAATTGTGACATCATGTAAATGTGGATTTTAATTAAATAAACCCAACCAGCTATGTTCACTGCAACCAAATTGAGAAGGGGCATGATTTCCTAAGGTTAAGGGGGGGGGGGATGTTAAACCTTGAACCTATGGGGGAAAAGCCATGTGTCACCACCCTGTTTGACTGCTCACCTTCCCTTGTCTCATCCAACCACCACTTTAATGTTCTGCTATTGGTTGGGGTAGTTAGTGCTGGCAGTGGAGTGTGGAAGGACTGCCATGCCTTGCACACACACACACTCCACTAGGCTAACCCCCACGTAGGCAGGGAAAACCACTACGCCCACGACCCCATTCTTGGGACAACTATACTCTCTACAGCGCCAACAGTTTAGTTTCCTCACGTGGGCTGAGATAAAAGGATCCATGATCCATTGTTTGGGGGTTGGTTGGTTCTCCCTTTTCTCTGGGATTACTAGTCTGTGAGATTTTCTTCCTCCCGTTAACGCAGAAAGATTGTTCCCTTTTTCCTTTTTTGTGCTTCTGATCAGATAGGGTAATGTATTGGGTGTTCATTGATGAACTGTGACTATTCGTTGCATCTCTTCCCTCACGTACAGAGTGGTATTCTATTCCTTTCCCATTTTTTTGCCTGTGCAAGTTCTCCAGCGATTGCATTGAGGATCAGGTGCTGTGGGTTCATGATTGTTTGTGGGATGATCTTGCCCACGATTGCTTGGCTGTGTTTTTCCTTGTGATTTGGTTGCTGTAGGTTTCTATGGAATTGTTTTGGACACGATAGGGCCAAGGACGATTCAGGGAGTTATTTTACCCCTGTTAAAGCTTTAATAGCTAGTTTGCTGCATGTATGCAGTGGTTTTGTCCTCGGACTACATTGGAGTGGTGATTGAGGGCCTGATGTGCTTGATAAACCTGGTGTTTTGAGAACCACATAGACAGAGCTAGTGGGTTGCTTTATTCTCCACAACCCCTGAATAACACTGGAAGGGAGATAAGGGTCTGAGGGACTGCGTTGCAGAGAAGGGACGGATTTCCTTGTGTTGGGTGTGTGTGGGTGTTCTAGAAGCCAGGATGGTTCTGGTGTTGGTGTCTGTAGCTCTTCAATGAGATCACCAGCTAAGCATATAGCCTTTCCCAGCTCCTGAATGGCCTGATAAACCCAACTTGGTTGGCTTGGCTGATTTGTTGTTCGCCTGATAAAGCCAACTGTGTTGGCTTGGCTGAACTATGTACCCTTGTGGTATTGTTATCCTTGGCTATGTGTAAGCCTGTTAGTTCCTTATTCCTTGAGGAATCATGCCCAGCTCGGGGGTGGCAGCATTGCTGAGAGATTAAAGACCACGTGGGCATATGGTTGGGTGGAATGTTGCAGCGACGTAGCTGGTTATGGGACAAGTTCTCTATAAGATAAGTATTTTTGTCTATTTTACCTCTGCAGTATGTTTATCATTAATGAATTATGATGAACATGTATATGAATGAATTCTGTTTTGCTTCCACTGAATATATGTGTGATTAAGCATCTTAGTATTTTTTATGTTTTTAAGCATTTTGCTTCAGCTTTATATGTATGTTCATGTCCATGGGGCTAGATGCCCAGATGATTTGATGTATGGTAGCATCCTCTTCGCCGTTCGGAGGGTCGGGGACGTTATAATGTAGTATCAGAGCTTTAGTTGCAACATTGGCATGAATGGGCTGTGAAGATGCAGTGACAGAGCTTATGTTGTAGCATTTGGGGCTTAGAGGGCCATGAGAAACAGTCAACAGAGGCAGTTTGCCTACTGCCTAGAAGAAACCAGGAGAAATGGGTGATGACAAGAAAATTCACAAATTTTTTTTAAGTGCCAGAATCATTAGCCCATTGGAGAACTTAGTGTGAAGTTCCTCCAACACGGTGGAAGTGTTAGTTTGAATCCCACCCGATGACAGAAGGTTTTGCGAAATTTTTCTTAAGTGTTAAAATCGTCGACGCATTGGAGAACTCAGTGAGAAGTTCTTTCGATGCAGCGAAAGAATTAGTCTGATGACCACCCGACGGAGGACAACTGGTAGAAAAATTTCACAATTTCGGTAAGGTTTGTCGACCGTCGATAGAGGATAGAGGATGGGGGAGCCGCAGTTTCAATGGAGATCAGCCTAAGACCACCGAAACGATGGCTCCACTTAGCAAAAATAACCTCTGATGTTTTGATTGTCGAAGATCAACCGAAGAATAGGAGATGGTTGAGCCGATGAAGTAGCAGAAGAGAAGACTAAATAAACATTTTTGGAAATTTTTCTAAGTCTTAAAATCGTCGGCGATCGACGATGATTAGTTGATCACATTGATGATGCCTAGAGGATCAAGTTGCCGACGCGAAGAAAAGTTTGGCGACTACATTGAAAGAAGTTAGATGATCTTGCATCGTCATTGTGGATTGCTAGACAACTATGATTCCGATGGATAGAGCCTTTGACCATTGATGTCGCAGAAGATAGTTTCTCCGACGGTCGATGCGGTGGAAGACAAGGCAGGACATTTTCAAAAATTTCTCTAAGGCACGAGATCATAGGCCATCGAGAAATTTATTTGTACGGGTTACCGATGAACATCGAAAGGAATTAGTGGATCAGATCACTGATCGAAAAAGGTTCAATGAAGGTGAACCATAGTTCTGGCTGCCTAGTCAACTATCCATCCGATGCCGCAAGGAACAACTGCTCTGACCGCCAACAAGTGCCCCACGGAGACCATAGTGACTCTGCTACCCACCATTGCACCCACATAAATATCTAATCACCTGACAAGAAGTGCATCTGAGCGCCGATGCCGTGGAGACTAGTCGCTCCGAACGCTGACAAAGTTGCGAGCCACAGAAGACGCTGAAAGATCGTTGGCCGTTGTTGGAGAAGCTGAGAGGACTAAGCATCTGACGCGTAGCACGCCCAACCACTGATAAAGTTTGAACTATTAAACAATTACGGACCCGACGCCGTAGAGAAAACTAATATTTCTGGCCATCAAAACTCCAATAGGTTAGTGAAGAAAGGGCCCGATGAACAGTCGATTTTCTCGTCGATCCAGATCAGGAGTTTAGTCGATTTGCCCAACGAAATGTCAAAGAGAAATAAATGAACAGACTGTAAATGAGCTAGGTGTTTTAACCACCAAATTGTCAGAAAGATATTTGGGAGGAGGTCCTATTGGGCCAAAGGAGATTTGGGTTTTCGAGAGAACTTTTCAGTGATTTTTCAAGCAGTTTTCAACTACCTTTCAGTAGGCTTTCAGCAGATTGTCAGTGGTCATAGGGCTGAAAAGGAAGAAGAGAAGATTTTCTGTTTTTAAGAAAAACTGTTATTATTATGTTTCTCCAGAGGAAGGTAAGTGGTTTTGATTTACATTAATGATATGCATCTAACAGTATGTTACTAACACATTTGCAGAACTATAGACACCTCCAAGAGCTGTATTCTAGAAGAACAGTGTGGTAAAGCAAGAGGTGATTTAGTCATGAGAACCCATGATGGATATGATGCTCGGGATTCTTATGAGCGTGTAGGAGATTCCATGGGAGAAAATGTCCGTAATGGAAATCCTGACATAGAGTCTAATGGAAGAATATTCCAGGAGACATCGTCCGAGGTTGCAGCCACCATGAGAAGCTTGATTAAAGCCCAGGAAGAGTAGCATCAGTTGAATGCTTCCATGTTGTAGATTTTGAAAAACTTGTAGAGAAAGATAGATTATGGATGAGGTACATCAAGAACTGAAGGCAGTAAGAGCATCACTAGGAGGAGGAGAAGGACTTCCAGTGGTTCATCTGACTCCAAAGAATCCAGTGGAGATACAAGTTCATCTTCTCATAAAAGGAAAAGAAGAAGGCGCCATAGGTGTTAACACCAAAAAAAGGTTCAATACCTCATCTACCCCATCACATGGCTCATTTGTCCATTTTCATACCATATTTTCCATCAAAAACCCATAAAACCATGTAAAATGCCTCCAAAAGGCTAAAAATGCCTCCAAAAGGCCATAAAACCCTCTTTTCAGCTAAAAATATCCAAAATTCCTCCAAAAAAGTAAAAATATCCAAAAAGGAAGAAAAAATATTAAATAATGAGGAAATGAGGAAAAAACCCTAAATAGCTGAAACCCTAACCCTAAAACTGCATGGTTTTCAATTATAAATAAGGGGTGGAAACCCCTTATTCCATATCCACAATCATAAGTATCCTGCCTCTGCCAAAATTGCTCATGCAACCATAGCTCACCATTGAAGCTACTTTCACCATGAAACCATAGCTCACCATTGAAGCTACTTTCACCGTGAGAGCCCCTTTTGGCCCATTTCCACCATTGGAGAAAGAGAAGAAGCAGCTTGAAGCACGGAGCTACCGACTTGGATCACCGCAAAGGGATTCACCAACCTCCACATTAGAGGTAACATCAATAAAGATCATTATTTACTATTTACTATTTTTTGTTTCATGTTATTTACTTTCTAATGTTTTTCTTCATGAATGTTTAGATTAGCTTTTATTTCCGTTTAAGCACTTTTAATTCACAAATCATTGAACTGCTACTAAGGAATCCATTGTCCTTAGTAGGTACTCATTCGTACAAGCTAGGGCTAAAACCCTAGCAACAGTTTTGGCAACTCCGCTGTCTTTTTTAATTTAATTTTTCCGTACTGTACTTTCGGCTGTCGTTTTCGGCCGCCGGAAACCGCACTTTTTTTTTCGCAGTCACGGCCCGACCGCGCATTTCAGGCCCTAACCTGCGACCAACCCGCAGCTGTCGGCCTTTTTTCTGCGTCCTGTACGCGTCTCTGAACATTTCGCAGTCGCGGCCCGACCGCGTTTTTTCAGCCCACAGTCGCGATCCGACCGTGCCTTAGAAACCTGCGCCCCGACCGCGCCTGTTCCTTACACAATCGCGATCCGACCGCCGAGAAAACCGCGATCTGGGTGCGCCTGTTTCGCCCAAACCCGCGGTCCGACCGCCGCTGTCAACCAAAAAACTGCGATCTGAGCGCGCCTGTTTTGTCCAAACCCGCGGTCTGATTGCTTCAATTTTTTGCTATATTTGACACCTGCCCCTTTTGCTGCCACATTTCTTGCCCTTGCATAGCCATCTGTCCTACCTGCAGTCCCGCAGCCTTTTCTGCAACATTATTCCTGTTACCTTTTTACAGCATTGTTTTCAAAAAAATTTAGTATTGCTTATTCAAATAATTTTGCATGATAAAACTTTTTAATTCAGTATTATTGATATTTACGAAGTCGCCCTGGCACTTCTTTTCTGGGTTTATAACCTCACAAGCACACAATCT
>LPNX010803592.1:1373537-1429207 GCA_001517045.1 Pseudotsuga menziesii
ATGCAACCATAGCTCACCATTGAAGCTACTTTCACCGTGAAACCATAGCTCACCATTGAAGCTACTTTCACCGTGAGAGCCCCTTTTGGCCCATTTCCACCATTGGAGAAAGAGAAGAAGCAGCTTGAAGCATGGAGCTACTGACTTGGATCACCGCAAAGGGCTTCACCAACCTCCACATTGGAGGTAACATCAATAAAGATCATTATTTACTATTTACTATTTTTTGTTTCATGTTATTTACTTTCTAATGTTTTGCTTCATGAATGTTTAGATTAGCTTTTATTTCCGTTTAAGCACTTTTAATTCACAAATCATTGAACTGCTACTAAGGAATCCATTGTCCTTAGTAGGTACTCATTCGTACAAGCTAGGGCTAAAACCCTAGCAACAATAGGGATCACTCTCAAGATGAATTTAGGAAAGCTAAACCTCCTACATTTGATGGTGAGATAAAGAATGGACAAGAGGCTGAAGCTTGGCTTCTTGGGATAAAGAACTACTTTCAAGTGTAGGATTATTGGGGAAACATGAAGGCAAGAGTTGCCATATTCAATGTAAATGGAAGAGCATCCATTTGGGGGGAACACTTCAAGCAAGTAAAGAAGATCAATGAAAGGAGACTCAAGTGGAAGCAGTTCAAGAGGTATTTCAGACAGAAATACCTCTTTGATAGGTATTATGATGACAATATTAAGGAGTTCCATGAGATGAGATTGGGACAGCAGACCATGGATGAATACGCCAATAAGTTCTTGGAATTGTTGAGGTATGTCTGGTACATTAGAGATGAAAAAGTGAAGGTCCAGTGGTTTCTGAGTGGATTGCCTCAAGCCTACAAAGATAGAATTGAGTCTTATGGACCAAGAACTCTTGAATAAGCGATAAGGAAGGCTAAGTATTCCTATGAACAAAGCAAAGGTAATCCTGATTACCATAAGGCATGGAGGGACAAGAAGAATGAGAAGTTTGACCAAAGAAGGAAAGGCTTCAAACCTTCTAGATTCAGGAATCAGTAGAAGCATCCATCCCAAGCTGTGAGTAATCCAGTTGGAGTGATTGGTGGTAAGCCTAAAGAGCCACATCAGGATAAAGGTCCACTCAAATGTTGGAAATGTGAAGGACCCCACTTGCGCATATATTGTCCACTTGAGAATGAAAGTGCAAGGCCAACTTATAACATTCAGGAAGCAGAAACAGTGGGTCAAGTAGCAAGGGAAGTCCCTAGAATTTATGCATCACTGGAGGACTGCCAGGAAGATCACTAGCCAACTGTGGTTGAAGTTGCAGGCAATATTGTTGAACAATCTGTTTATATTTTGACTGACCCTGGTTCTACTCATAGTTACATTACTCGTAGAGTAGTGGATATTTGTGCTTTTAAGAAGGTAAAGCATAGAAAATCTTGGTTAGTTCAGCTAGCCACTGGGAGTAAGAGAAAGGTTAGTGAAGTGGTAGAGAAATGTCCATCAGTTATGAATGGATTGATCACTTGTGTGGATCTGAATGTTCTACCACTTGGTTCCTATGATGTTCTCATTGGAATGGATTGGTTAGAGGCTCATAGAGTAAATATTGACTGTTACAATAAGAGTTTTGAAAGCGTGGATGAAGAAGGGAACCTAGTAGTTGTGAAAGGTATCCCAAAGGTAATTTCAGTAAGGCAGGTTTCAGCAATGCAATTGAAGAAGTTCTATAGGAAGGGTTGCTAGTTTTATGCAACTCATATTCTGGAACCAACAGGAGATGAAACTCCTAGGTTGGAGGACTATCAGGTGCTACAGGAATTCAAGGATGTGTTTCCTTATGAGATTCCAAGGATTCCTCCAAAGAGGGACATTGATTTCACCATTGAACTTGTTCCAGGAGCAGCACCAGTGTCTAAGACACCCTACAAGATGAGTACACCATAGATTCTAGAGTTGAAGATGCAACTACAAGAGTTCTTGGAAAAGAAGTATATCTAGCCTAGTGTGTCTCCTTGGGGAGCACCAGTTCTGTTTGTGAAGAAGAAAGATGGTACACTCAGGTTATGTACTGATTACAGACAATTGAACAAGGTTATTATGAAGAATAAATATCCTTTTCCTAGGATTGATGACCTCTTTGATCAAATGAGAGGAGCAAAGGTATTTTCCAAGATTGACTTGAGGTCAAGTTACCATCAGGTGAGAAGCAAGGATGAAGACATTCATAAGACAACCTTCAGGACAAGGTATGGACATTATGAGTTTGTAGTGGTACCATTTGGTCTCACAAATGGCCCAGCTACATTTATGTGCCTTATGAACAATGTCTTCAACAAGTATTTAGACAAGTTTGTTCTTGTTTTCCTTGATGACATTCTTGTTTATTCTAATAATTAGAAAGAACATGAAGAGCATTTGAGATTGACATTGCAATTGCTTAGGGAACATCAGCTGTATGCAAAACTGAGCAAGTGTGACTTCTATAGAGATAAAATACAGTATTTGGGTCACATTATCTCAGAAGAGGGTATATATGTGGAACCTGAGAAGATTGAATCCATTATGAATTGGCCTACTCCAAGAAATGTGACAGATGTAAGATATTTTATGGGACTTGCAGGATACTATAGGAAATTCATTGAGGGATTTTCCAAGGTTGCACATGCCATCAATTCTTTTCAAAATAAGGGGATACAGTTCGAATAAACTTCAAGGTGTGAAGAGAGCTTCCAGCGGTTGAAGAATCTACTCACTAGTGCACCAGTATTGAAAGTTACAGACCCAGAGAAAGATTTTGTGGTATGTACCGATGCATGCAGACATGGGCTAGGAGGAGTCCTTATGCAAGATAACCACGTGATATGTTACGAGTTAAGAAAGTTGAAGGAGCATGAGAAGAAATATGCCACTCATGATCTCTAGCTTACAGCCATAGTACATGCTCTCAAGATGTGGAGGAATTACATGATGGATAGAATATTTGAACTCAAAACAGATCACTATGGACTGAAGTATTTGTTTGATCATCCAACTCTGAATGCTAGGCAAGCGAGATGGCTGGAATTTTTATGTGAGTTTGATTTCGAAATCAAGCACATAAAGGGAAAATAAAATAAGATAGACGATGCACTCAGCAGAAAGGTACATGAAATGCATGTGGCATCTCTTAGTAATTGCCAATCAAATTTGAGGCAGCAGATTGTTAATCATGTTGCCGGAGATGAATTCTATGAGCAGGTAAAAGACAAATTGCAGCAGCAAAGTCTTGAGAAGAGGTATGAGGGATATAAATTGGAAGAAGATGGACTTCTTACTTATAAAGGAATAATTTATATTCCGGCTGTAGCATATTTGAGGAGAGTTGTTATGGATGAAATCCATCAAGCTCCGTATTCTGGTCACCCCGGATATCAGAAGACAACTGCTACAGCTAGAAAGCAGTACTTTTGGCCAAGAATGAAAAAGGACATGGCTGAATACATTTCAAGGTGCATGAAATGTCAACAGGTAAAGGTTGAGCATCAACATCCCGCAGGTTTGTTGTAGCCTTTGCTAGTTCGGGAATGGAAATGGGAAATTATTTCCATGGATTTTATTACAGGATTGTCGATGACTTGGAGACAACATGATTCCATCATGGTTGTAGTAGACAAGTTGAAAAAAGTAGCACATTTTATAACAGTAAATTCTACGCATAAGAGTGATGACATTGCAAAGATATTCATGAAGGAGATTTTCAAATTGCATGGATTGCCGAAGGCAATAGTTTCTGATAGAGATGTCAAGTTTACTTCCAATTTTTGAAAGGGGTTGTTTGCAGATTTGGGTACAAAGCTCAAATTCAGCACTACCTACCATCCTTAGACAGATGGGAAGACAGAAAGAGTGAATCGGGTGCTTGAAGATATGCTTCACATGTATGTGATGGATAAACCAACCAAGTGGGAATATTACTTACACTTGGTAGACTTTGCTTATAACAATGGAAAACAAGCATCCTTGGGGATGAGTCCATATGAATATTTGTATGGAAGAAGGTGTAGGACACCAGTGACTTGGGATAATCCAGTGAACAGGGTTGTGCTTGGACCAGAATTGCTCAAGGAAATGGAGCAAGAGGTTGTAAAGATTAGGCAGAATCTGAAAGCAACACAAGACAGATAGAAAAGCTATGCAGATAAGCATAGGATGAACAGAGAGTTCAGTTTTGGGGATCATGTTTACCTCAGAGTGAAATCAAAGAAGAGTTCCTTGAAGCTTGGAAGTTGTGCCAAGATGTCACCTAGATATTGTGGGCCGTTTGAATTTCTTGAAAGAATAGGGCCTGTTGCATATAGACTTGCATTGCCTACTAGTACTAGAGCTCATAATGTTTTTCATGTTTATTTTCTTAAGAAATATGTACATGACTCTAACCATGTGATAAATTGGGATGTGATTCAGGTGCAACCTAAGGTAGAGTTCCAAATCGAGCCAATGTGCATCCTCGACAGGGAGGTCACAATGCTCCGAAACTGAGCCATAGGGCAGGTAAAGGTGCAATGGGAGCACTACGGACCTAAAGAGGCTACATGGGAGCTGGAGGATGCCATGCGATTGGCACATCCATTTTTGTTCAATTCTGCAGAACACTGAGGCGGTACCAATGTAGCATTTTGTTCAAATTTTGTAAAGCACTGAGGACAGTGCTATTGAAGGGGGAGGGGAATGTAACACCCCGGTTTTGACCCCATTTGCATTACATATACATGATACATATATTGTAAATAATCATGGTCCGGAGCTAAAGGCAAAGGCCCCACCATCGATTTGGTTACGCTATGTTTCGGATTAGAATTGTCACCGATGGTATATCGGGACATGTGGAATACATATTAAATTTTGGAATCATGTAAATGTGCATTTTAATTAAATAAAACCAACTAGCTATGTTCATTGCAACCAAATTGAGAAGGGGCATGATTTCCTAAGGTTAAGGGGGGGGGATGTTAAACCTTGAACCTATGGGGGAAAAGCCATGTGTCACCACCCTATTTGACTGCTTACCTTCCCTTGTCTCATCCAACCATGAATTTAATGTTCTGCTATTGGTTGGGGTAGTTAATGCTAGCCGTGGAGTGTGGCAGGACTGCCATGCCTTGCCCACACGCACACTCCACCAGGCTGACCCCCACGTGGGCAGGGAAAACCACTATGCCCACGACCCCATTCTTAGGACGACTGCACTCTCTCCAGCGCTGACGGTTCAGTTTCCTCATGTGGGATGAGATAAAAGGATCCACGATCCATTCTTTGTGGGTTGGTTGGTTCTCCCTTTTCTCTCGGATTACTAGTCTGTGAGATTTTCTTCCTCCTGTTCACGCAGAAAGATTATTCCCTTTTTCCTGTTTTGCGCTTCTGATTGGAGAGGGTAATGTCTTGGGTGTTCACCACTAAACTGTGACTATTGGCTACATCTTCTCCCTCACATACAAAGTGGGAGTCTATTCCTTCCCATTTTTCTGCCTATGCAAGTTCTCCAACGATTGCATTGAGGATCGGGTGCTGTGGGTTCATGATTGCTTGGCTGTGTTTTTCCTTATGATTTGGCTGTTGTAGGTTGCTGTGGAATCATTTTGGCCATGATAGGGCCAAGGACAATTCAGGGAGTTGTTTTACCCCTGTTAAATCTTTAATAGCTAGTTTGCTGCATGCATGTAGTGGTTTTGTCCTCGGACTACATTGGAGTGGTGATTGAGGGCTTGGTGTGCTTGATAAACCTGGTGCTTTGAGAACCACACATCTAGAGCTAGTGGGCTGGATTTCTTCTCCGCAACCCCTGAATAGCACTGGAAGGGAGATCAGGGTCTGAGGGACTATGTTGCAGAGAAGGGACTGATTTCCTTATGTTGGGTGTGTGTGGGTGTTCTAGAAGCTAGGCTGGTTCTGGCTTTGGTGTCTGTAGCTCTTCAATGAGCTCACTAGCTTAGCATATGGCCTTTCCCAGCTCCTAGGTGGCTTGATAAACCCAACTTGGTTGGCTTGGGTGATCTATGGTTCGCCTAATAAACCCAATTGTGTTGGCTTGGATGAACTATGTACCCTTGTGGTATTGTTATCCTTGGCTATGTGTAAGCCTGTTAGTTCTGTATTCCTCAAGGAATCATGCCTGGCTCGAGGGTGGCAATGTTGCTGAGAGATTAAAGAGCACGCGGGCCTATGGTTGGGTGGAACATTGCAACGACGTAGCTGGTTGCAGGACAAGTTCTCTATAAGATAAGTAGTTTTGTCTATTTTACCTTTGCAGTATGTTTACCATTCATGAATTATGATGAACATGTATATGAATGAATGTTGTTTTGCTTCCGCTGAATATATGTGCGATTATGCATCTTAGTATGTTTTATGTTTTTAAGCATTTTGCTTCAGCTTTATATGTATGTTCATGTTCATGGGGCTAGATGCCCAGATGATTTGATGTATAGTAGCATCCTCTTCGCTGGTCGGAGAGTCAGGGACGTTACAGTAAATATTACGGGATTTATAAATAATACTCAACCAGGGTCTATTCTTAAGAAATCCAACTGCATATTTTGAGGGGCGTGAAGGAAACCGTGTAATTGTCTATGCCATTAAATCAATAGCTACATGGGAAGAGTTGATTATTAATTACAATTTGAATCGAGTAGATACAAACATGGTTACTATGGATGTGGTACATCAAACAATTTACCCAACCTTTTATTAATTATTTTAACATTTTTAGTATTTTTAGTTAGTATATAGTTATAATTTTTTATTAAATTTTATATGTTTACTTCGCAGGGAGGTGATCGGAGGTGCATCACCCCAACAACTGGTGAGAGGAGTACACCATCCTCGACGAAACATGTATCCTTAAAAATGTTATGTTATTAAATTTTTTCAGTGAGTATTTTGTTTTGTTGGTTAATTTTTTCTATGTTTTTTATGCAAGGGTCTGTAAGGGGAACCTCCCTCATAGTAGATGTTACCATACTTGAATCGAGGTGGGACATATACATTGATGCCATTGTAAAAATTTAATATATACAAATAGTTCTGTTGCTATGTTTTTTCAATAGGATATTCATTTGGTTTATATAACCTTATCTATATTTGATGGATAGTGTTGATCGAGGAAGCAACCCGGTTGTTGATTAAAGGACAATAGTCTCGAGGAAATAGGTAAACTTGAATGTAATTCTACGATTTAAATACTTCAGAATTGTACACATATATAAAATGTAGAATAATATTTATTTTGTTATGTATTTTTTGTTTGTATAATTGCTTTAATTATGATAATGTTGTCTACTTTTTTTGCAGGTGGATGATCAAGGATAGCCTCCAGCTGTTGGTCAGACTACACCGTCATCCAGGAATCAGGTAAACCTAGATGTAATTCTAGGAATCTATCATGATTGATATGTTTTGTTAATATTAATTTTTGCTAAGATCACTATTGCTTGAACATGCACTTAATGTTTTATATATTTTTGTTGCAGACCAGTTATTCAGTTTATGAAACACCAACACAACAATACATATATTTTCATGTGAACGAGTTCTTGAATGATGTTGACATTGGTTCTTCTCTAGACGTAGTTAAGCTTATAGATAAGACCTTGAAATACATTAATGTATATATGCTTCTCCTGCTATTCATTATTCCGCGGATAGACAAGATCAAAACAAAGGTTGAAGTGTTGCACAAGAGATATCAAGCCTTGAAAGTAAGTCGTGGAATCTTGAATCATAATATCAATTCATTTAGAACTTTATAATTTTTACTTTTATATGATATTGAACTTATAATTGAATGGTTTGTATTTATAGAATTTTTTGCGACCACACACTAGTGGTGAGGGCAGTGTTGGACCCAGTTAGAAAATGACTCCACGTATGCCACATACTACACCCATGTTTTTTTCTAGACAATCGGCAACATGACCCCCGACGCCAGCAAAGAGTGCAACCACTGTTGATCGATGCACACCTGATCGTGCAGAAGAAGGGATGGTTGCATAGCCTGATAGTAATGTTGATGTTGAAGCAACATTTTCTGGATCTTCTTGCGTCACTGGAATGGGCTCAATAGAGGCAACATTTTTTGTGAATGAAGAACTCGTTCCAATAAAGATAGAGAATATTCTAGGTAATTATACATTGTTCAATTTAGTTTTTATAAATTGATTGTAATATACCGATAATTTTTTTTTTAAACTAATGATGGCATGATTGTTTTGCAGGAAATGATGTTTTTTATAAAAATCTAAATGATTTTACCTTGGATATCTTCGGGCCCACCATACACATAAGGTGGGACAGACAAACAAAAAATTTAAAAGATGATCTGACTAATCAGTTTGTTGTCTTGAGTTGGCAAAGATGCCTTTGATACATCAAAGGTTTTAAAGAAGGTTGGAAAACATATGAATATTGTCCGAGAACAATATAGGGTTCACCTAGAAAGGAACCCTAGGTATGAGTGCTTTCCAATGATTCCATCAAGGGAGTGGAAATCCCTAGTGGAGGATGTAAGAGAGAGGGCTCTAAGAAAAGTAGGAAATATAGCACCAGGAAAAGGGAGGTATGCAATACTTTCCACAATGTAATGGTAACCCTTATTATTATTAATATTTATAACGAATTTCAAACATCTAACATAATTCAACACTGGATTAGGCTGTTAGACACATCAAAGGCCACAAAGTCAAGAATAGAAAAAATTGGTCCGCACAAGCTTGGGCCTAGTGGTTATTCGAATTTGGCAGCAAGAATTGTAAGTATCAAAAACCCTATAATGTATCGAATAATAAATTGAAAATTATTTTCTTTTTAATCAGGCACAAAATGTAAAATTATTGACGTTATGAAAATATGTAGGCCAACCAATTCAAAGAAGTTTCCACTCAGGAAGACTTGAAGCTTGGCCTCCAACATGGCTTTGAAGTTGTTGTTGAAATCCAAAAATTATTGTCTGGGCATACATGCTCTTCTAGTGATCCATCTAGTGCACATGTATATAAAATCTTTATAGTTTAATGGAAATTTATTAATTGTCATACAATCTATTCGTTATAAACAATTAACATAAAATATTTATTCTATTTTGAGCAGGAAAGCAATGACCCCCTCCATGTCAATGATGGACAACAACCAGTTGAAGATCATGCTTCGATTCCTCATAATGAGTTTATTCATATGCTACAGTTTTGTATAGATAGTTTCAAATGGTGAACATTAATTTTACTTCTCCAAATTTCAACCGCAGAGCATATAGATGGTAACACTGTACATGTTAGTCCTGGACAAGAAAATGAAGAACATGATGTGCCCAGAATAGGTAAAAAAACACCTTTTTAATGTTTTTTAAAATGAAATAGTTGTAATAATAAAAACAAAAATAAATTAATGCAACGTTTTCACATTATTGCAGCAATTCTGAGCCCCTTGCCATAAGATCCACGTGGAAAACAGTGTACTAGGGAGACATCAGGACAAGTTGATGAAGCACTAGGAACTGAAGGAAAAATTCCAGAATATGTGCTTCTTGCTCATTTTGTAAAGAGAAGAAAAATAAAAACGAAGTGACTGAAGAAATTTTGAGTAATTCTATTTTATAATACAATGTTGTGCGTGGTTTTTTATACTATTTAATGAATGAATGGATTAATGCATATTTAAATGACTGGTTTAATGAATGCTTTAACGAATGGTTTTATCAGTTATTGAATGAATGAATGCTTTAATGAATGCTATAATGAATGTTTTTTTCATCTATTGAATGAATGAATTTGCACTAAATTTTTATTTGCAAGTAGATGCATTGGGTTTGGGGAATTGAGAGTGATGTGAGGGGGGTGAGGGGCCATAAGAGTTTCCACCTTCATGTGGTTGGTATTTTTTAGTAGATAATATTAAATTATTCTCGAAACAAAGAGGAGGTCAATGAATGGTAAGGAATTATACATTAAAAAAAATTATTTCTATAATTGTAGTGTTTAAATTTTACTATTGCTATTTGACTCATCCATTGGAACTTGTTACAAATAGCCTTGGGAAACATTTTCATATTTCAGAGAAAAAATTGGCATTTTGATGTGGTCGATGGCCTTATATACATAGTGTTGTGGTTCTCCATGCTTCCTCAGGTGATCTCTTATTACCAATTATTTTTCTAGATTATTATTGTAATTTACATTGTTAAATTAAAAATGTTCATCAACCGTAAAATGTTCATTATTAATGTTGTTTTTATTCATTGATACAAACTGCTCAAACGGTATTTTTATAGCTTCATTTTGTTATTTTCATAAAAATGCAAATATTTATTTGATGGGTCCTAACATGAAATTATTGCAACACGAAAACATTTGTAGTATGTTGAAAGATGTTTTGAAATGTAAATCAAAAGAAGACAATGCCAAGCTCCACAAATCAAGGTAAGTTGTACCCAAAAATTATAATTAGTATCAGCAACAAATTCCTAATTCGCATACATATTTTGCTTCTGTTAGTTTGATTTGTATTCCATACTTGCTCAATTTGTACCATTCTTTGATCCTTATTATTTTTACTTGCTTGAATTGCTAATGGAAAATATCAAATATGCTTAGAAATTATCAATTATGCTTAGAAGTCCAAAAACATGGACACCATGTTTTGTTGGTTGAAAATGTTAGGTTCCTTCTTGTCGGTTTTGAATGGTTTTAATTGTAACATAATTGTTTTCAAAATAATAGATACGTTTTTCACATCTAATTAGATGGTAGATACAAACTGAAGGTTTCCCAAGATCATAAATCACTTGTGATATTACATCAAAATTTAAAAACTCTATGCACAAGTTAGGAAATATTTAGATGAGGTCCAAAATGAGTTGTAACACTTATGTGGTTATTTTTGTTGTCAAGGTTATTGATGTTTAAACCCATGTCAAAGCTTACAGCTCAAACATAAATCCATTAGGCACCAAAGTTCCATATTAGAGGAAAAATGTGCTTAGGGAAGTTAAATAATTAAAAAAAACAAAGATGACAGAGGACAAGAAAAAATATAAGAGAAATGAAGGGAAAACAAACAAGAGAAATTAAGATGGATATACTGGTAGGCTTATAAATAATTTACAACCTCTTCGATCAATTCTATTCTTACATGGGAAAATCTATTTTTGAAAAATTTTCTATTGATATTGACACAATTTTTATATTGAATTCGTAAGTCCCCTATTAGATAAACATAAATTATATGATTGTAAAATAAAAATTCCTAGATCTAAATTCTTGTAGTAACTTGCAATAACTTCAGTAATGGCTCGCACTGGCCTCTTTCATCGTTAATGACAAAAGGCTCAAGATCTAAATCTCAGATGAAATATTGTAGCGTTGCATAGTGAATGCAACTTAAGAGATGAAACCACTGAAACCCCCAAACGAGCCATATATACATTAACAACTTCCTACTTGAGAGAACCTTACTGAGACAAATAACCTTCACCAACCATACAGGGTCATTTATTTTAGAAAACCCTTAGGAAAATCACACATTTAGGGTGTCACAATTACATGCCACATTCTAGGTTCTGGAAATCCTCAAAACCCTGACCAGGATGTTAGAAATATTAAAATGGATTAGGAGGTTCCATGGCCAATATTTGAATATCCTTACTATTATAGAGAAGAGAAGTATTTATTGAGGAAAGATAAAAGCATAGTGAATTGATATTGCCAATTATATTCATCAGTTAAGTAAGAAAATCCTGATATTTAATAAACTCATTTCGATCTTGTTGGATAAGCAACATAACTTTGTTGCATGTACGTTTTGCAAAAATACTCAGGGAAAATCTGATTGATCTTTCCTTGCTCACATTTTATTCATCAATCAAAACTTGAAGAATCTAGTTGCTAATTTCACAAGGATATAGGCCCCATTCATTTGTGATTTGAGCCTTAGCACTCTTCTTCAGTGATTTCATGTGTCAGTTCAACTTCCAACAAAATGGGGAAGAAAAGCATTGGGCTGTCAATAATGGCAAAGGATCCACAAGCCAAAGGATAACCTCTTGTGGATGCCATTAATGCCCTATTGTTTCCCTTAGCTCTATATTTTCTCATACTTGATCAAGCAAAGGTCAATATCATACACCATGATTCACCTTCGACTCTCAATTTCTATTTAGAACTTATCTAGAGTCTAAGATTAGTTGTGTCACGTTAAGTGCTAAAATATTTTATAAGCTTTATCATCTCTACTATTGTCCTTCAATATAGATATACATGAAAATGGAAAATTTGTACTTCTACAGTGCTTATTATATTAGGGAGGTTGGAAGTAAATGAAGACCCAAAATATATCATATTTAAGACACCCTTGGAAAACGTTGTATAAGTGTGGTGAAGAAGTCGCTCTGGAATTAAGATGGTGGTATAAATTCATAGATGATTTTAATCTCATCCACAGGTATATCTAAAACCACAACTTCGTAATAATGAACTTTATTATAAGTAGAGTTTACTTCATACTTGTTCCCTTCAATTAAATTGAATCAAATTCTTTGTGGAGATGCAAAGAAACTTCTATTTGCTCGATCATTTAAACATGCATCCATTTTCCAATTCCCTCCTTCCACTAACCAAAGTCCACCACCTAGTCCACACATGGAAACTGCTCCAACTAAACGATCGATATCCAATTTTTGTCCATAATTGATCCTCACAATAACTAACATAGTGCACATATTCAAATTTTAAACATATGCACTTTAATGACGTAGGATTTCAATTTTTATAATATCGACTTATCCCATGTTTTGCAGATACATGTCACCATTTGCCACATTTTCTAGCAATTATAAACCTTTTATGTCAACCTTACCTTCCCTCATTAGCCATCAATCACCATTAACATTGATTTGTTCCCTAAATGAACTGAATCTAAGATAAGATTCACCTCGTGCCTTAATGTCACAACACCAAAATAATAATAACATGTCAAGGGGCTAACAGGAGGGTATTATAGGTTTGCAGCGCTAATTTCATAGCTCACGGATCCAAAGGTCTGTCCATCTCTCTAAAGATATATACATAAGCCAAATATTTCCTCTTATGAGTAAAATATGGAAATTCACCCACATCGTCAAGGGAATAATCCATTCTCTCATTTTCCTTGTCCATTCATTAATAGACCCAATCACATAGAAACATTGACAAAAAAAATTTGGCTGCTTGAGTGGGCCTAATGTGAAGAGCATGTGTTTCCTCCTAGGTGGTCATAAGTTGGAACCTACTGGGGTTTAGGGCATGCACACTTTCATATTTTAAGGAATCCTTAGATTTACCTTTTATGAGCCTTTTAACCCCAAACTCTATTTCATCTAACGTAAAAACCTCTTCCTTTGTAATAAGGGTTTTGAATTTTTTCATAAGACACTAGCCCCAAACCTGCTCCAAGATTTCCAATTTCTTAAATTCGCTTCGATATATTTAGGATTCTTCATGTGCTTGAGCATAATATGAAGTTGAGTATACAATTGGAATAAAATTGAAGATGAAGGTGGTCGACAACTTCTCCCATATAGCTCCTTAGGCAAGGCATGTGCTCAAGCACATGAAGAATCCTAAATATATGGAAGTCAATTTAAGAAACCAAAAGAGTAAATGTTGAGCATCATATCCAATTAATATTGATGATGTAGTGATAAGCATATCTAAAATCTAGCATTTCCTTGCATAGTTTCGGGTATTAAGGAAACATAGTTTCAGGCATTAAGGAAACATATTATGTTTTAAATGCCATTAAATCATCATTGTTAGTTTGGATTTGTCACATTAAGAATTGAGAGGAAAGTCATGCTTTTGAATCTTAGTAGGAAATTGTGATTTATTTCATAAATATGCAAAGATTTTTGTTGCAAAGATATAATAAATTTGTTTTAGATTTTTATACAACCAAATGTGCAGCTAACATTTCAAAATACAATATCTTTTCTTATGGTTTACAAAAAAATATGATTTACATTCTTTTGTTTAGCTCTATGAAATAATTACTCTTTACTTATAAGGGAAAATGTGGCATTTGTCCAATTTGAACTTCGATTAATACTAGCTTTCTCATTAATATCTAATTATTAATATTATTTGCGCATTCCCCCCCCAAAAAGAAATCATTATATTGATATTTCAAAGTTTGAAATCAAATATACATTGTCCAAAGAGGTAATCTTTAAAAAATGAGACTAACCATTTTTAGTGTTTGCAAGAACACTTTGTGTTCTAACATATTATGGTCTTCCAAGTTCGAATACAACATTTTTTCAAAATCTTTCCCTAAAAAAACCTTCATGGTCTCATATGCATCCACATGACATGATAAAATTCAACTAGGTTTAGAAGTTGGTAGAAAAGTTCCTCCCTTGAAGACTTGTTCAATAAAGGTACCCTCTTGCAAGAGTACAACATCCTTGGATAAGTTGTCAACTTTGGTGTTGAATTCTCTATATACACATGTAAAGGAAATATCATGAAAATGTGATTTTACCTGTACAATCTTATTCATAATAGGTTTTAGGTCAGAATTTCCAATATGATGATTATCGTTGACCCACTCTATCACAAGATTTGATTCACCTAAAACTTGTAAATGATTAATCCATTGCCATGTGTTGTCTTCAAAAGTATCCATAGAGTGTATATTTATATACCTTGTTGTCAGTCCCATTCCCAGCAACATGCCATACACAAAAATAATGTGAGGTATCAATAAAAATTATCAATCCAACCCCACAAAACCTTGGTACCCCCTAACATGCCCCATTAAAAAATCATTAGGGCTTATTTTTGTCTATGCTTAGAATTTGTAGAATCTTTGCTTTTGTTTCGTCTTTAGTATCTTGTTATTTCCTTCATAGATTATTTTGATCTTGTGTGCTACTTGCAAAGTTTTCGCATACAGATCTTGACATATTGTAAGATTACTAGAAATATATATACCATATATAAACACACAAGGTAGGCACCTATGGACATTCACAACTTTTTTTTCAATCTATTCCAGTAGACTTTCTTCTAAATTCCCATTTTCCCATCTCACCTTAATACCTAAAGATTTGGTAACCTCTTGTTAAACAAGACCTAAAAAGGAACAATATACAAACAAATGATTTATTGGTTCTTCACTTTTTTTTACAAATAGTGCATCTATTTGGACCACGACAATTATTTCTTTGACAATTTTCCTTAGTTAGTAGCTTATTTTCCAAGGCTAGCCAAAGAAATCTTATTGATCTTTATAAGCAAGTAAGTTTCCACACATCCCTCCACCACCAAACTCTGATTCTATCCCATTCTTCTTCATTTTTTGTCGAATAGCCCAATTTAATTGTATAATCTATGATGACCTTATTCTTTTACCACTTAAGCATATCCTCATAATTATTTAGTATTATCATGTGGTGTGAGTGAAACTCCAGATACATGCTTCATTCCTATTGTTGGGCCCAGCAATGGCCCCTTTTTTACCATCCTTATTCACTCCTTTTTGCCCAATCCTACCCCATTGAGTATGCCAAATAGATGTTTTACCCTCACTCCACTCTTCAAGCTACCAAGGTATGATTGGTTATTATCTTATTTTATTAATACTTATGATTGTGGTAATTAAGGCTTAATATCTCTCAATATGCTAACATATGATGGTTTATAAAGGTATTTTGAGATATATAGACTGCAGGTAGAATGAGCTAAACATGCTACGAAAAGGATGGGTATTCATTGCTCAAGTTGATCGCCATCCATCCTACCATTGCCCAAGGAATGCGGTCCCAGTATATTATTCCAGGCAAAGCTGTACAAAGATAGCTGCAACAGAATGTGACAGATTTGGAGGTCAACAGTGCGATGCTGCTCGTGTATAGCTGTGATCTGAAGATATCATTATTCCTAGGTCAATTAACAGTTTCCCTAATTTTCCTATCTTTCTTCCTGCTACAATTGTAACATTTGTTGTAATTTAGAGCACCTGAAGATCAGAGATCTTTATGGCTGCCCAATAATAGGGATAGGATGTTATGATTTACATTGTATAAATATGAAGAACTATTCTGAGAAAAGGGTTGAACCCATAACCAATTCATTGTATTAGTTGTGACTAAGAGTTGTGTAATTGATCTGCATTTTTAATACAAGGAGTTACTTCAGATCTAAGGGTTTTAACGTGTGTACATCCAGCTTCTCTGTGTGAAGGCTAGGCCCTCCTTCCCACAGGGATCGCTGAGTTAAATTAGGCATTTTAATTATTTTGTCGTGTGATGTTATGTTAATTTTATTTCTTCATAGGAAACTGTAACAGTTGTGGATTTACAGTGTGTTATTAATTGCATCTCTTGGAAATCTGTAGTGGCATGGTGTGACAGTCGACTGAGTAGGTAATTATTCCTTATGCAAATTGTGTGGTAGCTGTAACAATTCTGTTCATCCTTATATCTTTTAGTTGTTGTTTCCACGAATCCTTGCAGTTTGATCCTTGCTTTTATGGTTGCAGAATTTCATTCCTGTACTTTGAATTCATAGGATAGTTGAACTCAATTTCTGTACTCTGAATTTCTAGACTAGCTGAACTCAATTTATGTCTAGAATAATCAGATTAAGATAGTTAGGTAAATTATTAGATGATTTGGTAAATAGGATCTCATTTTTTGTAAAAGTAACGTAGATGTGGTTTCATGAATCTTTCAATTTCTAGATTAAGAATAGTAGGAGGTAATTGTGACGGTATCTTTTAGAAGGTAAACTAGAATAAGTGGATTCTTGGGTTGAGCATAGCTGAACAGAGAATAGGATTGTTCATTTACAACAATTCAGTGTTTAAGCATATACTGTGCATGTTATACTTGAAATACAAGACTTCCTTGGGTTGACAATAAATATTGCACACTCTGTATGTTAGCTGTAATTCACTTGCATATTGGGTGCCCAACATTTTGGCACCGTTGCTAGGGAGGATAAATATTAAACACTATCATAGTTGCATCCTATAATTGTTTCTATTCAGTCTCTTTTAGTTTTTAGTTGGAATGATTTGGGTTGTATGAATACAAGAAGGGTAAAACATGATCATCTTACAACTCCCAAAACCCCACAAAATACTAACAGTGCAGGTGGTTGAGGTCGTTGTCAAGGTCCACAATTGGGCAGAAGAACATTCATTGACAATCTGGTTGATAGAACTGATTCTTCTACCAGGGATCGCTATCAAGAAACACCTATCAGAAGAAGCCCTGTTGATTCTGGGGTGCTAGTGTTAGGATCCACAGTTGAGAACACACGAGCAGTTGCAACACCCTCAAATACCCCTGTAGAGGGAGACAAAGTGAGCACTATGGGATCTGCTGAGCGAAGTCCAGTCTATCACGTTAACGAAAAGGTTGTGACTGATAAGGAGTGGAAATAGTTCCATCAAAAATTTCTTGATCAGTGGAAGGGAAAAGAGAAGGATGAAGAGAAGGACAAAGAGAAGAATGAAGAGGAGGAAACAGAAGAAGAAATGAGTAACAGACATGAATATGACGAGGAAGAGACAATGGGAGAAAACCATCATCATGAAGATCATTCCCTACCTGAAGGGACATTGGCTACACTCCAGTTCCCAATTCAACAACTAGAAGGGAGAGTCCATATGAAAGATATATCGCCATCAGTGTTGCCTCGATTTCATGGAAAAGTGGCAGAGGATCCAGATGAATTTCTTTTCGAGTTTGATATCCTCTGTCGTAGTTATGACTACATCACCAATTCACAAAAGCTGAAGCTCTTCCCTGCCACTCTGAAGGGCAATGCATTACGTTGGTTCATGAGCCTAGGAGGCAGAACTGTTACTAATTAGGACAGGATGAAGTGGGAGTTCCTGGAGAAATATCAGGAATATTGCAACACCAAGGACAAGAGAGAAGACTTGTTTAAAATGGTGCAGAAGGAGGATGAAAGTCTAGAAGATTTTGTAGAGAGGCTTTTATACAATGTGCAAAGAGTTGGACAGACGAACATGGGATTAGATGTGCTCAAGATAATCCTACTTCATGGGATTAGGGATGATTGCCTAGATATGTTAAACCTTTTAGGAAAGGGGGATATCTCCAAGGATTCTTTCGATAAAATTATGGAATTATGTAAAAGGTACTCCAGGGGATCTTGCAAGAATAACAGGCAGGATAAACGGGATAAGCTAGAATGTGATGTCTTCGACAAATTTCAGAAGTCATCTAATGGAGGAGCCACCTATGCAGAGATAGGAAACCTCCTTGAAAATTTCAAAATAGAAATGATGAGCTCTATCTCCTCGAAAATCGATGTCCTGAGGGCAAAGCAAAAATAGGTAGTAGAGGATCTCACACTAGGTGTGTTCTATCCTTGATGTAGAAAGAACCACCCTCTGAAGGAGTGACCGCTCGACAAGGTAGAAGTGTGTCAGCTATGTGAGCTGAACCATGACACAAAATAATTCCCATCACTTCCCCAAGTGAAGGTTGTTCTGTAGGCGTCAACTCCAGAGGTGGAACCGACCTACTTCATTGGACAAAAGAAGCCCTGGTAGCCTCGAAACCAAGGTATGACTCCAGACACGTTTCCATTTTTGAATAACATGAATAATTGGAATAATATGCAGAATGTGAATACACAATTCCATTCATCTTATTCTCAATGGAACCCCTGTCAACCTTCAATGCAAAATTATAACTCCTGGAATCCCTGGGTTCAGCTACCACAACCACCACACCAACCAACTTCTTAGTCTCCTAGATGGAGGAATTTCCATCCAGGGAACCAGTTTCCTCAACAACCTCCTCATCAACAGCAACCATACCCTCCTCAATATCCTCAATATCCTCCATATCCTCATCAGTAGTCGCAGCTGCAGTTGCAGAACAATGTTGCTCCTAATATACCGATATGACCCCAGCTGCCTGCTCAAGCTAATCCTAACCCAAATAATAAAACAATCCATCAATTTGAGACTATCAACATGCCTTCCTACTCCCTTTCTCCTGTGCCTTGTAACGATATTCACTTATGATCAGGAAAGGTGGTAGAGCCTGTAATCATTGAATATGTTCCATCCCCTGTACATGATGAAAAGGTGAATCCATAGCATCTATCTAATACAACCCCCATCATTGAAGATGCTAAACATCCCATTAATGGGTCCGGGCCAAAACACGGAATGATTTATCTACAGACACACAGCTTACCCAGTTGATTAGGCAACCATCATACCCCAAGAGACTAATGCTACCAAAGATAGTGGGACCACCTCAATTTAACCTCTTAGGATAGCTAAAAAATCTTTATGTTAAAATTCCCCTCCTTCAAGCTCTTCAAGATGTACCTATCTATGCTAGGACTGCTTGGGATCTATGCATGAAGAAACCAATAAGGAAACCCAGATATCCTCCCACTGTTCATGTCATGGGAAAATTATCTGCATTGATAATGGGAAAAACCCTTTTGGCTAAATATGACAACCCTGGGAATCCCACTGTCACTGTGCAAATTGGGCATACATAGATACCCAACGTACTGGTAGATTTAGGAGCAGCAATTAATGTCATGACAATTGAAACTGTAAGGAAACTTGGGCTCACTAATCTTAGGGCAACCCCCACCATTTTAGAACTGGTGGATAGATCCACCATTAAACTTAAAGGAATTTTGGATGATCTCGTCATCTCAGTCAACTCTTGGGAGTACCCTACTGACTTCTTAGTTTTACAACCTAAGTTGCATCTAGGAGGACACCCATGGATCCTGGGAAGACCTTGGTTAGCCACAGCTGATGCCTGCATCAGCTGTCAATCTGGGTCTATGACCATATCAGATGCACTGAGACAAAGAACCTCACTCTCTATCCTCCAGCTCGACCAATCCTAGAAGCTGAAACTCCTTTATGGATGGAGCCAGAGGAAGAAGAGGGCATTAAGCAATTACTAACAATAGGGAAGGCCTTAACCTTTAAGGATGAAAGTAAAGACGATGCCATTAATAATTTCATCAATGAACCCACTTCGGTCAATAAATAAATTTATCAAATCCTAAGCATTACTCTAGGTGAGGAAGAAGAAGGAAATCTCACGGAAGAAGCACTAGTTAGTGACACACATATAATCCCAGTATTGAAAAATTTGAAAAGCATTCTCGTCGAAGTAGAGCCTGGAAAAACCCTGAATATCAACCCCATTCTCTCTCTAGATGAACAAAAGTGCCTGATCAGTCTCCTAAAATAACACAAGGGGACATTTGCCTGGTAGTACACAGACATGAGGGGTATTCCCTCTAATTTATGCACCCATCATATTTATATTAAAAGTGACTCCCAGCCTATGTGCCAGCCTCAACGGTGAATGAACCCCAACCTTAAGGACATAGTGAAGGAAGAAATTCAGAAGCTCTTGGAGGCAAGATTTGTATATCCTATTTCGGACAGCGAATGGGTGTCCCCACTCATAATTGTCCCCAAGAAAAATGGTAAATGGAGAGTCTGTGTGGACTACAAATAGCTGAACAAGGCAACACAAAAAGATCATTTTCCCTTGCCTTTTATCGATCAAGTACTTGACACCTTATCCGGAAATAATTTCTTCTCCTTCCTGGATGGGTTTAGCGAGTACAATCAGATTTGGATTGCTCCTGAAGACCAAGATAAAACTACCTTCACCTTCCCCTGGGGAACATTCGCTTACAGAGTGCTTCCCTTTTGTTTATGTAATGCATCAGCAACATTTCAAAGAGCTGTAATCGACATATTTTCAGAATTAGTTAATGATAGTATGGAATTTTTTATCGATGATTTTACTCCTTATGGCAATGATTTTGAAGAAGCACTGGAAAATTTGAAAAATGTTTTAACTCGCTGTGAATAGACCCAACTCTCTTTAAGCACTGAAAAGTGCCATATGATGATGAGTGAAGGAGTAGCATTAGGGCATTTCATCTCTGCTAATGGAATTCAGGTGGATCCCTCAAAAATCAAGGTAATAAAAAATATACCTACTCCTGCAACTCAAAAAGAAATGCGAAGTTTCTTAGGACATGCTGTATATTACCGAAGATTTATAGAAAAATTTTCCAAACTTGCCTCTCCTTTGTTTTCACTATTAATGAAGGATGTGCAATTTGTTTGGAATGAAGCATGCCAAACAACATTTGTTAAGATTAAGAAGAAGCTGTCCACAACTCCTATCTTAAGCGGACCCAACTGGACCCTACCCTTCCACATTTCTTCAGATGCTTCTGATACTGTGATCGGAGCAGTTTTAAGTCAGTAAGATGGTCAAGTACCTTATGCAATTTATTATATTATTAAAAACTTATCCCCTGCAGAACTTAATTATACTGTCACCGAGAAGGAGTTCTTAGCTATTGTTTACTCCATTAACAAATTTCGACATTACATTACTAGATATCCTACATTTGTGCACACTAACCACTCTGCCATTAAATATCTCATGAATAAACCTGTTACTAATGCTAGAGTAGCTAGATGGATTTTATTATTACAGGAGTTTGATATTACCATTATAGATAAACTTGGAAAAGAAAATGTCGTCGCTGATTTCTTATCTCGTTTCACTAATAGTGATGATAATTTTCCTGTTGAAGACTCTTTTCCATATGAACACTTATTTGCAGTTTTAGATCACTCCCCTTGGTATGTAGATGTTGCTAATTACGTATATGCAAGAAATATTTTGGCACATATGTCCAAAAGAGGAAAGAGAAAAATCATCCAGCAAAGTGCCAGGTATTGTTGGGTAAACGGTCACCTCTTTTACACAGGTCCTGATCTTGAGATCAGAAGATGTGTAAAAGAATATGAAATCTTCCACATACTGAAGGCCTACCATGATGAACCTTGTGGGGGACATTTTGCAGACAGAAGGACAAGACACAAAGCGCTAAGGATGGGATATTATTGGCTGACCTTTCAGGGATGCAAAAAGATATGTCTAGTCTTGTGATAGTTGCGAAAGGACGGATCAGCCCAATAGATTAGATCAAGTGCCTCTACAACCACAATCAGTAATTGAACCCTTTTATATATGGGCTCTAGATTTTGTTGGCCCTATTAGCCCTCATTCTAAGCAGAAAGCCTACATCTTGGTCCATACAGATTATATGACCAAATGGGTAGAAGTTGTGGCTCTGGTGAAAGCTAATGACCAGGATATGAATGACTTCCTATACAATGAAATCTTTACCCATTTTGGGGTAGCTAAGGAAGTAGTTACTGATGGAGGACCGCAGTTTATGTCGCATCAATTTGAAGCTCTTCTACGAAAGTACCATGTTCAGCATTGGGTAGCTTCACCTTACCATCCCCAAGCCAATGGCCAGGTGGAAAGTACTAACAAAGTCATTGAAGCTATCCTCACCAAGACGTCACCAAGACAGTCAAGAGTCATCGTAGAGATTGGGATGACAGACTTTTTGAAGCATTATGGGTGTTTCTCTCCTTATGACTTAGTGTATGGGAAAAGTGTTGTCTTCCCAATTTAATTTGAAATTAAGACTTTGAAGACAGCCAAAGAGGTAAACCTAGATGTAACTGAAGCCCAGAAAAGGATATTGAACCAATTGAATGAACTGGATGAGAATCGATTGGATGCCGTGGACTAGACAGTGTTAATTCAGCAACAGAGATCCAATTAGCATGACCGATTCATCAAAAAGGAGGTCTTCTGTGAGGGATATTAGGCACTATTGTACGATTCCAAATTCAAAAGAGACTTCAAGGGTAAAATACACACAAGATGGTAGGGGCCATACCTAGTGGACAAAGTATTTGATAATGGTATAGTCCACCTGATAACCATCGATGAGAATCGCAGACCATTATTTGCCAATGGTCACAGGCTGCGACTATACCATAATCCCATTTCAAAGGATTCATTTATCTCACAAATTGTAGCTGATCTAGACTACCAGTTAGCACAAGGGAAGGAATTTTTCTCTGCCCCTATCAACCCATTATTAATCACTATGAACCGCATATGGATCTTTGTACATAAATAAATTGTTGGTTTTTTTTTCTATTATTGCTATCCTTTTTCTTTTTACACTTGATCTGTTTTTATAAATTGTGCAGGAAAGAACCTAAGAGTTGTGGTCTATCAATCCTGGTGACCAAAAATGATTCCTCTATAATTTCCTACACCGAATTTTTCCTTCCCCTTCAATAAAATCCGTCGCAGCTGAAACACCTTTTTCCGGCAGCTGAAACGCCTTTTTTCTAGCAGCTACAACACCTTTTTTCGGCAGATGCAACACCTTTTTCTGGAAACTATGATACCTTTTTCTGGTAGCTGTAACACCATTCCTGGCAGTTGCAACACCATTTCCATAGTTGCAACCCTGTTTTACTCTTGCCCACAAATCCTATCAAAACCCCAAAATTTTCGAAAAATTTAAAATTTTGAAAATATAGTTAGTTTTCATTAATGCAGTCAACTAATTGTTTTAATTAGTTATATGTTAATGATTTCGTTCTCTGAATTATCTACTTGATTATGTTGATCTTATAGAACAATTCTTTTTCAGTTTAATGACTTGTTTTTCTTTGCGACCACAAGGTGGAACTATCATGATATGCTGGGCTTACTTAGCTTTTGAGCTAACGTAGAAAGTCTCCCTGCTCTTACAGATTTACAGGTAAGAAATATCCGGTGCTGCTTGTCAATAATCATTACGCATACAGATATATGTTCGTCGCAAAAATAATAGCTCGGTAAAAGAATATAAATGTTATGCAATTTCCAATGCTTTATGAGGTAAAACCAGTAAATCGTTATTGTTTTAAAAACACCATGGAAACAAGATTCAGTCCTATCAGTATTGGTGACAGTTAATTTCTCTAGAGTAGTTGTAAATTAAAGTTCTTATTGCGTACTAAACTCTTCGATGTTTTACCATGGTCGTCGTGTGTGTAAATGCCTTAATCTCTTCTTTGCATACTGACTAAGAATGACAGAGTTGTTATGTCAAGGGTCTCACTTAAATTGTGCACAATTACCATTTATGTCAAGATGGATTTGGTTATTTCTTGTGATAAGAACATAATGTACCTTGATACAAAGTTTTCGTACCACTAATCCCACTTCCAAAGCTTTGAAGTTAAAGGGATTAAAAATTTATTACATGCTGCTTTTGAAAAGGATTATATTTGATGATTTGAATTTCTCTACACATATTTTTCTTGGAAAAAATATTATCCATTTATGATAAATACATCATTAAAATTTCAATGCCAAGCCCCTTAACTTTTAAGACTTACTATGCTCAAATACAAACTTTACTAGTTTTATAATTAAACATTCAGGGCAAAAGAGGTTAACATTAGTAAAAAGGATATTTACCCTAAATTTATTTTATGAATTTATTTTATAACATCAACTAGCATAACTTGGATAGAGTTGTAGTTGTTCTAATAAATGAAGCCATGTTTTAAATAACAAAAGGGTCATGGAATAGACCGCGCCCATGAAAAGTTTATGGTTTAACCTTAAAGTCTTATTAGCTTTTATTACATTCATCCCTTGCTTGTATAATGTGCTAGGTCACAAACTTTATATTCTTTCTAGGTTATATTCGTTTGATTACACAAATAATTGCTTACTAGAATAGTATTTGCCATACCGTAATTCTAGATTTCTCTTATGATATTATAAGGGCATACTCTTGGATAGATTAATCGTTGAGTGAAGAGATAACATGTTATATACGTAATGGGTTGTGGTATTGAGTACGCCCATGATGAACATAAGGTTAAACCTTCATTTAAGTTTTGTAATCGATTGTATGCCATAATTTATATAGCAATGGGTCGTAATATCCCTCATGACTTTGATGATTGTTATGGCATAGATTGAATATTAATAATTCCTTTGTTTCCATGCAAAGTATGTAATAGGTTGACTCCGGGGATAAATATTATGGTAGAACCTTCGATACAGTAAAAATGATTGGTATTTTAGTCCTCTTGTGATTGCTCGTCGAGACTATTGAAAATACCCACTGCATGCAAACATCTAAATGATGGACGTGGCATCACTACAGCCAAGTGTTACGTGAATAAAAGACTCTCTCTCAAACCCTAAACTGGTCATTCCCTCCGTTGTTTTCGGCCTTGGTCACTCTGCTACTGAGTTGCTTGACTACATTATCGCTCTGCAAGTCGTCGTCGGTAAACTCCCAGTTTGCTTCCTTGTTTTCTACTAGTTGTGGCTCATCCTGCACATTGAGAGGAAAGAAATTTAAACCAAGTTGTTGCTTCTTGGGATGGGTTATTTGTTCCTCCGGGGTTTTTCTTTTGTTGCTCGCTCCTTCCAAAAATCTCCATACTGCAATGTATTTTTCTCCCGCAGCCCATTTGTGAATGACGTGACTTATTCTCTTGAGTTTTGTAAGGCTTTAGGGTTTCGCAGTGAACTGTGTTTTTGTTTTGGTTTGAGAACCATTACGACTCAAGCGTTTATACTTGCCGGTCTGGTGAATGCAATTCTCTATGGTCGCTAGTCTATGCTATGTAGTAATACCTTCTTCCTTGCAGCTGATGAAAAGCTTACTCCTACTCGTGCTGGTGGTAGCTTTACTGCTCGTGGGTGGTCGCGCTTCATTGAAATTCTAGGTAAGAATTGCTATTTCATATTACGTTATCATTGCAGCTTTGTTTTCAATACACAATTGTTTATTTTTTTGAACAAAGTATTAATAATATTATTCTTGTTATTCACAGGTGTCGACCTATCCCTCTACGTGCTTGGTGCAGGCTGTGGAGATGGCTTGCTCATGGGTAAGCCTTGGATACCCATGGCTATTCTTGCTTGTCCGGTCCCTTATGGGGCATATGCTGGTTGGTCGCCGTGGCCTGTAAAACCCTTATGGTTTTTGGTTTACCTGGTTGCTTGGTTCGCTATATTTAGTGGATGTTGAAACCCTTGCTTTATGCGGGGTTCTCCGGCTTAGGCCGTGACTGTAAATTTGATTTTTGATCTTTTTACTTGTGAATATATGTAAAAATGATAAAAGGCTAGTAAAGCCTTACTCTGTTAATTTTGTTTGAAACCGTGAAGCCCTAAAAGGAGTTAAACTCTTTCAGTTTATTATCTCTGTCATACATTTTGATGTACTAGGGTTTACCCTAACTCGGCGATATGAAAGTATTTACTGTGTCTTTCAAATATCTTTGGTTTACAAGAAATTACTGTAAATTTGTTTGGTTATTACTTACATGTTGTTATGGATGGTTGAGCTCGGTGAATCGAGCCTATTTATACTCTGTTACTTGGGTTCCTACAAGTTAATATATTTAATTTATAACCTGTAAACTATTCAGGGTAATTGCATAATGAACTTAACTTAACTTACTCTGTTCTAATAAGGATTATGAATATTGTTTGTATTTGTTAACTTTCAGAATATATGTAAATTAATGTTCTTGCAGTTGTTATATGTGTATAACTGATAGTTACATCTTTTAAGTGTAAAATGTGTATTACTTAATTTTTATTATAGTGAGATAAAATGTTATTTTATCTGCAAGTAATGTTGCTCCTACAACTGTATATATATTCTCTTTGTTCTTTGTCTATTTATAGATATTTAGTGAGATAGTATTTTTCTTGTTTGTATTCAATTACTTTCTGCACTTAAATGATTTATAAAAATACCTTATGTATTCTATATTATCCTGCTTATATTATAATACTAGTATTTATAAAATAAAAGAAATAACAACTATCTATGTTCTATATTTATTAACATTTTATGAAAAATAGGTTGGTAGCTGTAGATTTTGTTTAATCTTAACTAGATAAAGAAATGAAATAATTACATTACTAGCCATAATTAAATTGTGAAACCAACTGGTTTATCTGTAAAATTAGATCAAGGTTTTTACCTATTTTTACTCATAGTTCACTTTCTATACAAACAGTAGTTAATTATCCTAAACTGGAAAGAAATAACTGTAGAGATGAAAAGCATTTCTATTTAGTCTAACCCTGCTCTAGTTTAATTAGTATATTCTTTCTTTTGGTTTCAAAATAATTAATAAGATTACTGAAAGTGAATACTGTATCAAGAACTGTTTTACCTACCAACACATACTACTATCAGTAAAATAATATAGCTTCTTTTTCCGTTTCTAATAATCTGACATTCTCAGTCCAGATTCAACACTACTCTGTGTACATATGATATTTCTTCTGATAAAAAATAAAGGAAAACATTCTATTATTCAAACTAACATCTTATTCTATAATTGCATCATACTTTCTTTATATAAATTCACCACCTATGCTAGAGTACGATCTGTATTACTCCAGATGGGGAAAAACACAGGTAGGGTTTGTTTCTCATTAAGCATAATTTCATTACTAAACAATATTCAATATATAATCCTCTAAGTTTTTACATCATAAACTGCAAATGCATCATTCAATCACACACAGATAATAAAACAAAAAATAATAGATAGCAGAACCTGTTCTTAAATCTTGGACGACAACAACAATGGGAGGCCATTCCTCCCTACCAACTCCTGGAGAGCGCTCAAACAGCGACTCCTCAGGACTCTCGAGCTTGCTTTGGTCTCCCTGGCTGGAACTAAGTGCAACAATTAATCAAGTACTAGTCCTGAACTTATCAGTTAATTCTCCCAGCTAATAAGCTGTATCAGACCAAGTTACTGCAGTTTATATCTCAAAACACCTTCATTACAGTTTTCCCTTTTTCCCAATGAATTCCTTGAAGTGCATTCCTCCTGAATGATTCTTCTCCTGGAAAATATCTGAGTAGCCTCAGCTCTCTGCATTGGGTACTTTTAAAATATTGCATAGGTATTTTTGGGTTATTTTGTCATTAATTGAGCCACCTGCTCTGATCCCACTTTCTTGGGGGATCATGACCCCAAATGTAGGGAAGTGGCCACTTGCAAGATAGGAAGTGTTTGAGGATGCTGCCACTTGTCTTTTTCTCTCCACCTAGTTCCTTCCACCAGTTTGAGCAGTAACACTCTTATTAACATCTCTCCCAAACTGTTGTCTCCACTTTTTATTTATTAAAAATAAAATATTCAAAATTACATTCCACATCTTTTGACTCTGCTGAGTCATCAGTTCCTACTTAGCATTAAATTTAACATAATGTCTTAGGAATCAATTTAAAACAATTAACATTATTTTACAAAATTGGGGTATGTGACAAATCCCATTTCGCACAGCTGCAGCATAGTCACTTTCTATTCGTTAACATTATTTTATCCTTTTTCCACAACTGTGACCCTTTTTCCGGTAGCTACTACACCCTTTTTTCGGTAGCGATGTCATGTTTTCTGGCAGCTATAACATCTTTTCTGGCAACTGTAACTCCGCTACATTTGGCTGATTTTTCAATCATTCAAGGCTGCACCTCTACTTTGATCTCTTTATGGCCTGTGGCTGTGACTCCTGTGTTATTGGAAGATCTTTTTGCAAGATAGCTACTCTTCTATATTTGGCTCTGATTCCTGATGCCGGCAATTTGACTCATAATATAGTATTCATCATGTTTTCGACCATTTTAACATGATGGTTTTTGGTTCATCGGCGAAAAAGGTTATTACAACACCCCTGTAATAATGATTACATTTAATGACTGCACAGCATACGAGTTCAGCTTTCGCAATGACTGCAATCATACATTCTATTATTCTCCAAAGGACATCCATCGCACATTTTCGAAGGTATGAATTTGATTAACCACTTGATTAAGTATCAATATGATTTGACAATATCAGTCGTACCTCCATTTTTATTCCCATTATTGCATCGATTAACTCTCTGCTCGTGCGACGTAATGACTAATTATGATACCTAATAACCACCATCTTTCCCAATTTGGGATAAAATTTCAAATAATCCAATACGCTAAAACTTTCCGAATTTGCCTAACTCCCCTCTCAATTGTTCATGCATACTCTATGCTGTAACCTCCATTGTCGGAATCTGTAATCTGTCGGACTGCAATATAATTCTGAAGACATAAACATGGGTATTCCAGCTCGCTATGAACCTTCAAACATGCAAGAACTTAGATGAAATGCTGCAGTCTTCTCCATCTTTCAAGCTGCCGGTTAGACGAAATTTTTCGAACGCTTGAATGGATTTCACCATGAAGCAACTTTACAGTTCACTTTGAATCTTATAGAAACCCACTTAGAAGTTTGGGGATTGCATATTGAAGTTTTTGAAGCCATAATGGCTGAGGTCACTGGACTTCCTCAGGTGGGAAGAGCTTGGTTCGGACGTCGAATCCCCACTACTACAGCAGTACAAGATTTTCTAATGGAGGGGGAGAAGGTTCAAATGACACGAAGAGGGATAGTATTACAGTCATTGCCACATCCATGGAATCAAGTCACTGTTTTTCTCAAGAAATACATCACCTGCGAAGGTAGGTACCAAACAGTCTATCATTCTGAATTCCCTTTACTACCTCATCTTCGTCACGGGGCTCTGTTAAATATTCCATATTATTTTCTCAATGATTTACATCATATGGCGAGGTATTTTCAGGTTTCCAAACATCCACTCTCCTCACTGTCCCACCATGGTCTCATTAAATTAATAATCTTAAGGACCCTTGCTCAACACAATATAACCTTGGAGCAATTTATAGCCCAAGTTTAGGAACCCGCTCCTTTTCCCAATGTTCCAATAGAAGAGGAGCAAAATCAAGAAGAGCAGGTCAATCCATAGTTGGGGGGAAATGAAGAACAACTGGAGGTTTGGAGCCCCTCCAATGTAGTTGGCGGGGGAGATGAGACTGGATTAGAGGATCATCTAAGGGTACAAGCAAAACAATTGGGAGAGGATGTACATGAAAACCTTATGGAATAACTAAATAGTAGGGTAGCTCTGACAACAGAAGGTGAAACTAGAGCAACATTAGATGCTGCGACAGTTGAACCCGAAGATGATAGAGCCATGGAAACAGAAAAAAACACTGAGATGGTGACCATTCAATCCTCACCTGAATGGGGAGGAACCTTGATTGAGGAACAACATCCCAAGGAACAAGAAAATGCTAGAACTAGGGATATTCCTTCCACTCCAGCTGTGAATATAGAAACTCCAGCACCAAAGAGAAAAAGGAGGAGATCAAAGGATGAAAAAAATGATGAAATTAAGGCATCTCCACCAATAAGAAGGAAAAGAACCAAGTCAATCACAGCAAAAGAAGCAGTAAGGGAAAGATGGGAAACCTTAGAAACACAAATTGAGTTCCCCATTCTTAAACCCAAACCAATTGATGCCCCACAGGGGCCAGTTGGAGAAGAACCCCAAATTGAAGGACTTCTGTTTGAAAATAGGCTATTAAAAGAGGAAGTCTAGGCGCTCATAAAAGAATTGGAAAATTGGAAACAAGCATGCAAAAAACAGGGTGAAAGGAAGCTGCACACATTGGTTGAAGTTGCAGATCAATTGGAAGGATCAAATCCTAACAAGGATGGCAAAGAGGAAGAAAGAGTGATCTATCCTGTGGAGAAATATTTAATGAATCCGGTTATAAGGTTATAATTTGGGCCTTTACAACACAGCAGTCTGCACCTACAACTGTGGAAGGACAGGGACAACCTAATTTGAGAGATGATGGGACTCCCAAAGAGAAACTTCAGGAGAAAGAAATTATAGATGAAGGATGTTGTCACACAAGAACTAGCATCTTTAAATATTCTTGATGAAGTTACCAATATGAGAAGTGGTGAAATTCCCCAAGAGAAACTTTAGGAGAAGGACGTTTCAGATGAGCAGGATGCTTCCACACAAGAACCAACATCCTTGAATATTCCTGTCAAAATTGTCACTAACCCTGGGACAGAGGAACCAGGAGACGAAGTTATTCCTGATTTTATTGATGAAGATTTCATTGAGACCCTGAAATCCTCTCATGACACAGAAACAATAGACATATAACTACAACAGAAAAACAATGATGAGGATGAACAGGATGCTGTCACATAAGAACCAACATCCTTGAATGTTCTTGCCCAAGTGGCTATTCAAATGAGAGAAGAAGAACCAGGGATTGAAGGCACTTTGGAATTTAATGAAGAAATTTGTACTGTGACCCCAGAATTGTCTCAGGACATAGAGATACTGTAATTGGAATCACAACAACAGGGAGATGAAGAAATAAATTAGGATGTTGCCACACAAGAACCAACATCCTTGAAAGTTACAGTAGAGACTCCTGGGATACAACAAGAGGCCAACCCTGAAGTGGATTTCATTCCTGATATGGATTGGGGTGAAGATGAAAAATTTCAATCACAACCCTCAGGTGATACTAAAATCCTTGAGGAATAGCTGCATACTGAAGAAGACATCCAATCTTAGCAGCATGAGGAAAAGGAAGAATAGGGCTTTGTCACACAAGAAACAGTAGCCTCATAGTCCCTAGTTGAGATAGTAGCTGATGATCAGGTAGAAAATGAAATTAAAATTCAGGAGGAGGTTGCTCCATAAGAACCAACATCCTCACAGTCAGCTGCCAAAATTGCCAAGGGAGAACCTCAGAAAGAAGATGTTTTTACATAAAAACCAGCATCTCTAGGAGTGGTGGACATTGTTGCTGAAGAGATTCCAGGTGGGGTTTCTATCACACAAGAACCAGAACCCCAAAAAATAGCTTCAGATGTGCAGGATGTCCAATGTGGCATATCAGGTGATAAGGTGTGGACTGAATCCCTTCGAAACTTTATTGACCTGTATTCTTACAAGGATGAGTATCCTGAAAAAAGAACAAACTCTGCAACCCATAGAGGAAATCTCAGTTTTGAAAATGGAGGTAAGAAAGTGGAAGAGCTAGGTGGAAAAATATCAAGAAGGGATGGTTTCCCTCATTAAACATAAAAAGGCCATCAGGGGACTAAAGGAGAAATGGGCAGAGGCTTCAGGAGGAAGAACTATAGAAGGAGCTAAGGGAGTTGAAAAAGTTCTAGTCTATGCAGAAAGAAATAGATCAGATGTATGCTCTTTCTCAAGAACTCCTGGGCACTAGGGTACCTTCCTCTTCTTACCTAGTCTTTTTATTTGAACAATTTGTTTGGTTTAAGTGAAGGGCTATGAAGGAAGGGAGGTCATTTGAGATAACAATGTCAGCAAAATTCTTGGAAACATTTTTGAGAAGCAATTTTGAAGACCAGAATCTACTAAGTGAACTGTATTTGCATGAGATGGCTTGTCCTCTGAACTGCCATTCAAATCTTGTCCCTTTTTTAGGAGATGCTTAGTTGAGGGCATTTACTTCTTTTGTGAGCAATCATGCTCAGTGGGAAATTTCTTTTCAAACCTTTTCTCATAATGAAGCTCACTTTAATCTATGGGTCCGAAGTGAGCCTCAAAATCCTCATATTTTTCTTGCATGACACAGTAGTTTTCTCTCATGCACCATCCAGACTCGGCACATAATGGAAATGCAAGAGGAAGTTATTTCTACTTGTACTAACCATATTTATATACACCAACAAGTAGTGTTGGAAGGAAGTAAGCACAGATGGCAAGTCGCCTCTTCTACCCTCAGGAACAGAGACCCCTATTATTTTAGAAATTTTGAACAGGCACTTTCCAAGGTTGAGGGTTATGTTGGATGTATCAAGGTGTGTGGGGCTAATTGGCTGGGCCTGAAATTTAAATTTCCCCTCATCTGGTGGCCAGCAAAACCATATAGGATGGATTTCAAACTGACCAAGGTAGAGGGGCAGCAATTTTGGAGATATTGGGTTTCCCATAGAGGGTTCATAGAAAAAGAATGAACGTCTGAGTTCCCCTACAATTTCTCTCCTCTCCATGAATAGAGCATAGTGCAAGATTTAGATTCAGAATAATGGAGGTTGTTGCATGAGGACATGTAATAGGACAGTTGGGGGGAGCTGTTGGGCCCAGAAATGGCCCCTTTTTTACCATCCTTATTCACTCCTTTTTTCCCTATCCTACCCCATTGAGCATGCCAAATAGATGTTTTACCCTCACTCCGCTCTTCAAGCCAGCAAGGTATGATTGGTTATTGTCTTATTTTATTAATACTTATGATTGTGGTAATTAAGGCTTTATATCTCTCAATATGCTAACATATGATGGTTTATAAAGGTATTTTTAGATATATAGAATGTAGGTAGAACAGGATGAACATGCTACAAAAAGGATGGGTATTCATCGCTCAAGTTGATCGCCATCCATCCTACCATTGCCCAAGGAATGCGGTCCCAATATATTATTCCATGCAAAGCTGTACAAAGATAGCTACAATAGAATGCAACAGATTTGGAGGTCAACAGTGTGTTGTTGTTTGTGTATAGCTGTGATCTGAAGATATCATTATTCTTGGGTCAATTAACAATTTCCCTATATTTCCTATCTTTCATCCTACTATAGTTGTAAGAGCTGTTGTAATTTAGGGCGCCTGAAGATCAGAGATCTTCATGGCTACCCAATAACAGGGATAGGATGTTATGATTTACATTGTATAAATATGGAGAACTATTTTGAGCCAGGGGTTGAACCCGTAACCAATTCATTGTGTTAGTTGTGACTAAGAGTTATGTAATTAATCTGCCTTTTTAATACAAGGATTTACTTCAGAGCTAAGGGTTTTAACGTGTGTTCATCCAACATCTCTGTGTGAAGGCTAGGCCCACCTTCCCATAGGGATTGCTAAGTTAAATTAGGCATTTTAATTATTCTGTTATGTGATGTTATGTTAATTTTATTTCTTCATAGGAAACTGTAATAGTTGTGGATTTACAATGTGTTATTAATTGCATATCTTGGAAATCTATAGTGGCATGGTGTGACAGTCGACTGAGTAGGTAAATATTCCTTATGCAAATTGCATGGTAGCTGTAACAGCTCTGTTCATATTTAGATATTTTAGTTGTTGTTTCCATGAATCCTTGTAATTTGTTCCTTTCTTTTGTGGTTGCAGAATTTCATTCATGTACTTTGAATTCATAGGATAGTTGAACTCAATTTCTGTATTCTGAATTTCTAGACTAACTGAACTCAATTGATGTCTTTTGGATTTTTAGAATAATCATATTAAGATAGTTGGGTAAATTATTAGATGATTTGGTAAGCAGGATCTCATTTTCTGCAAAAGTAACCTAGATGTGGTTTCCTGAATCTTTCGATTTCTAGATTAAGAACAGTAGGAAGTAATTGTGACTGTATCTTTTAGAAGGTAAACTAGATTAAGTGGATTCTTGGGATGAGCATAGCTGAACAGAGAATAGGATTGTTCATTTATAGCAATTTAGTGTTTAAGAATATATTGTGCATGTTATCCTTGAAATACCAGAATTCCCTGGGTTGACGATAAATATTGCACACTCTATATGTTAGCTATAATTCACTTGCATATTGGGTGCCCAACACCTATTATAATGGTATATTGAGGAAATCAATTCGACAAAGATGAAGGAGCGGTCGTCCATTGTCTGATTGAGATGGAGTGACATTTGACGTCGATTATCCAACAACGTGGTGTCAGAAATCCATGAGTGTATTTCACTATCAGAATTCATTGGAAATTCAAATAATGTTTTAAAAGAAATCAAATTGTCAAATTGCTGACATCAATATATCGAAAATCGAACATTTAGGCTGTCAGAATTTATGGTCAAATTCACTTGTGTCTACGAAGAGATTCCAGACATCGGTCCAGAGATGTTTGTGGAAGTGAACGTACTGCGACTGGGAAAAAATGTTGTTGACCTAAAGAAATAGAATGAGGATTTGCAATCATCAGCAGTACCAAGCACACCATTAGAGAAACTCGCAGAGAAAAGAGGAGCATTTAAGGACACCGCAACAGAAATTACAGAAAGTAAGAAGGTATTCAAAACAATTGCAGAGTACATCATGAGAAGTTGCACCAACTAGAAGCACAACTTAGCGAAGAATAATCATAATTAACAGCACTTGAGGGATCCCTCAAAGACATTCCCCCACTTTTGTAGGTGACCAAGGAAATAGAGCTTAAGGAGTTGCAAGAGTGAATCAATAAGGTGCGCACAAGGAACTAGAGGAGGTCGACATAGTTAGATGAATTGCAGGGTGTAGTAGAGCAAGTGGTTCTCAAATCCATGGAGGAGATCACAAAGACAAAGGATGAATTAATCACAGTTCAAAAAATGAATGAAGAGCACCAAACTAAGAAATAAGTGGAGAAGTGTGTGGTAATCAAAGTGAAGGTTAAAGAAGTCATCGATAAAGTAAAAACTAAATAGGATGATTTTAAGACGAAGTTGAATGCACCAGTGATTCCGATTTGATGTGGCTCAAGGATGAGGCACAAGTTTGTGTTGGGGTCCTGTTGGCAAGGGGTTAAGGTGTGCAAAGTGTGCTTCTGACATCGACAAAAGGAAGAGTAACTGTGCAGAAGGAGAAACTGACAAAGTAGGAGGTTTTGGTCAAATTTAGTTGGGAAGTCGGTCAAGTAGACCATTTTGTAACAGCTTAAGACTATAAGTAGAGTTAGGAGTATAGATTTTGAGGTATCATATGGAAAACATCATCTAGAGGATCTTGTCTTTTCATCTTGGTAATATTTTGATTTTGTAAGTCTTATTGGCGATCTAGTTCGGAGGGACGAATGTATTTTCTGGTCTAAGGCTAATCGACCAAAGGATTTTTTGTGATGTATTTCTTGGATTAATAATATGAATAGACTATTAGCGACATAGCTTTGTTTCTTATCTGTGTTGAATGATGAATGATGAAAAGCCTATAATGATGTGATCTTTGTGTTTTATGGGTAAATTTGAATGATGTGAAGCATTTCTAGGTTTATTGGTTTGTTATATGTTTATGTCTTTATGTGAAGCTAACATATCATGGTCGATCTAAATCTGAGTAAATGTGATTGTAATCTATGAGGATAAGTTGATTGGATTAGTAGCAACACTTAAAACCCTGTATTTATGGCCAATGTTCTAGCAGAATAGTTGATAGTGCAAATGTCATCTTCCCTCTATAGAAACTTGGTTCCTGCACCCCTCACTCAAACATCTCATGTGAGACTATACTTGCTTCACAGGTGTTGCTAGATAGGGTAAAACCTATCTGGGTCAGTGTTCAGGGATTTTACATCGAAGGGTGTCAGCATATATATGAAGTGAAACCTTGTCAATAGGATAGTGTGAACAGGAAGAATATTCTATAAATGTCATCTTACCTCTACAGAAACTTGGTTCCTACACCCCTCACTCAAACATCTCATGTGAGACTACACCTACTTCATAGGTGTTGCTAGATAGGGTAAAACCTATCCGGGTCAGTGTTTAAGGATTTTACATCGAAGGGTGTCAGCATATCTATGAAGTGAAACCCTATCAACAGGATAGTGTGAATAGGAAGAATATTCTCTCCATCTCTACACTAGATTCAAAGGGAGTGAGAGTTCCATTTATTGATGGTCAAGTTCTAATGTGGCCTAAAGGAAATAAAATCGATGATGCAATAGTAATTGGAGAATAAAATAGAGGCTTGTACAAACTAAAGGGACAACCTAAATAAGCATTGGTTCATGATTCAACAGAACCAAGTGAACTATGTCATCGAAGGATTGCACATGTGCATTGCAGAGCACTATTGATTACAAGAAAAGCAGTCTCAGAAATTTAAGAAATCCAGGAAAAACATGAAGGAGTTTGCAAAGGATCTGTGTAAGGAAAGAATGCAAAGAAGACATTTACTGGAAGTGAAAGAAAATATAAAGGAATACTAGAGATAGTACACTCATATGTATGCTGGTCCATGTCATCCGTCTCACTAAGAGGGTATGCGTACTATGTTTCCTTTATATATGATTTCTCACGTAAGACTTGGATATATTTCCTGAAAGGAAAAAATGAAGTATTCAGTAAGTTCAAGGAATACAAAGCCTTGGTTAAGAACCACAATGAAAGGAATATCAAGACTCTACATTCAGATAATGGTGGAGAGTTCACCTCAGAAGAATTCAAGGAGCTATATAGAGAGTTTGGGATTAAGAGGGAGTTGAGAACTCCATACAATGCTCAAAGGAATGGTATTGTGGAAAGAAAGAAAAAGAACCATAATGGAAGTGGTGAAAGCAATGCTACATAACCAGGGTAATCCGATACACCTTTGGGAAGAAGCAACAACGAAAACTATGTATGTACATAATCATACTCTCGATAACAAGACTCCTGAAGAGGCATTCTCAGAAGAGAAACCAGAAGTCATTCATATCATAATATTTAGGTTTCCAGTGTACATATAAATCCCAAAGGAGAAGAGGACCAAGATCGATCCTTATGGGAGGAATGGAATATTTGTATGATACAATGATACATCAAAATCCTGCTGAATATACTTCTAAGGATTCAAGAAGATAAACATCAGTAGATATGTAACCTTTGATGAAGGATAGACATACTCTAGATCAAAGAAGCTACCTATTGAAGAGGTTGAGGAACCTGAAGGAACGAGAGTATGAGATACAGTAATGGAAGAGGAAATTCTAGAAGACCATGAAGATCATGACATGGAATAAACAGAAGATCTTGTAGAGACACTTCACGAGAAGGACTGCCACAAGAGGAAACCAACATGGGCATGAGAGCTAATACAAGATGCAGAAAGGTATGGCTCTCCTGATGGGATGGATAGAGAAAGGAAAATATAAAAACATTACAACAAATATGTGGCCCTACTATGTTGAATCATTGACAAACAACCTTCCGACTATGAAGAGGATGCAGAAAAGAAAGAATGGAAGGATGCCATGATCGAAGAGTATTAGTTGATTATGAAGAATGATGTCTGGGAGATAGTTTCGAGACTGTAAAGGAATTCTATCATGACTTCAAAGTGAATATAAAATATCAAGCATGTTGCAAATGGCAGCATTGAGAAACATAAGGCAAGATGCTTCTCACATAAATAAGGCATAGACTATGAGGAGACATTTTCACCCATAGAGAGGTACACTTCCATTGGATCTATACTTGCACTGGTTGTAGTAATGAGATGGAAGATGCGCCAGATGGATGTCAAGACAACATTCTTAAATGGTGTAGTCGAAGAGGAATTGTACATAGAACAACCACTGGGGTTCCAGACACATGACATGTAGACACATGTGTGCAAATTGAAGAAGGGCTTGTACAAATTGAAATAGAAACCTAGGACATGGTACGATAGGATGGATAGATTCCTGATGAGATTAGGTATTACTAAGAGTAAAGAAGATTCCAACCTTTACTTCAAGGTTGAAGAGGAAGATCAATGGTGCTCCTGTTATAGTTTGATGAACTGTTCTTAATGGGAGAGGACAAACTCATTGTAGATGCAAAGAGGATAATATCCATTGAGTTTGAGATGAAAGACCTAGGGATGATGCACTACTTCTTAGGCATGGAGGTGTGGCAGAGTAAAAATGGGATTTTCCTCGATCAAGAAAGTATGCAGTAGATATTATGAAGACATTTGGAATGTTGGATTACAAGGTGATAACCACACTTATGGCATCGAAATTGAACCTATTTTATGATGCTTCATCATATTTGGTTGATTCCATGACGTATTGTAAGATGATTGGATCATTGATGTACCTAACGAATATGAGACCAAAAATATGCTTTGTCGTGAACACCTTGAGCTAGTCCCTGATGGATCTAAGACATGTTCAGCTAGTTCCTACAAACATGTATTGTTTACCTGAAAGATACAATCAAGTATGGGATCAAGTATAATGCAAATCAGAATATTAACCTACATGATTATGTTCATTTGGATTGGGCAGGAAATTCCACTGACAGGAAGAGCACTTTGAGTTATTGCTTCAATATGGCAATTGACATGATCTCCTAGTTTAGCAAGAAGCAGTCCTCCGTGGCATTGAGTACAACCGAGGTACAGTATGTTTCTACTTAATCAACTAGTTGTTAGGTAGTATGGATGTAGAATCTACTATCATATGTGTTTGATCTCTAGTTAGAAGTGACTTGTATCTTCTACGACAACCAGAGTTTGAAGCTGTTGGAGAACTCAATGTTCCATGACAAGTCAAAGCACATAGAGATCAAGTTACACTATATCAAGGATATGGTGCAGAGAGGAGCACTAAAACTCCAGTACGTGGAAATAGACAAGAAGGTAGCTGATGTGTTGACCAGGAAGATAGCCAAAGTGAATTTTGATTACTTTAGAGAAAGACTTGGTGTGATCCAGAATTCCCTTGAAAGAGGGAGTGATAAGTTCTAGAATAGTCAGAGCTACAGGTTGTTTTGGCAACATAAAAGATCTTGGTGTGCTCCTATGATAGAGATGAAAAGAGACCAGAAGACATTGATCCATGAGATCACACATGGGAAAAGAGATGGGTCATTTGAAGTGTAAAAGTTCTGGTGTGGTACGCAGGTTGTTCGGATGTAACCAATAATGTATATTGTCCTTGGATGTAATCACACATAGCTTAGTACATAGGATATCCTTGGACGTAATCAGTCTTGGTACACATTATCTGAAGTGTAAAATTCCTAGCATGGTACGCAGGTTGTTCGGATGTAATCAGTCCTGTGGGTATTTCTGGAGTAGAAAATTCCTAGCGTGGTACACATGTTTCTCCGACGTAATCGACCCTAGAAGGTTGTATTTGGATGTAAAAGTATCAGCCTGGTATGTAGGTTTTGATTATATGTAATAAGTCCTTGAGGTTGAATTGGAATGGAAAATATCTTGGCATGGTATGGAGGTTGTCCAGTTGTAATAAGTCCTTGAATGTGTGTGTCCTCCCATGTTGGAGATGATGAGGTCATGAGGAACTTGGTGTGAACCTGGGAAGTTCCCACATAGTGGAAGATGCATGTTTTCTTAGTGACATAAAATATCCTGGCATGCTACTATGTTGGTATAATGCAGGTAGTTTGTGATATGAATCTAGGATGTGCTCTGTGTGTTTTTATTTTTTCTTGTGCAGGACAATGAGATGATCTGGATATGACGTGATGACAGAAGGAGATGCAGGTTATTGCAATGAAAATGTAATGAGTAGTCCTGGGATGTACCTACAGGATGGCTTGCTCATGGATATGATGAATACCTATATCAAAATTAGGCCTACACCCAACATGAAACATGTTTTTTTGAAATATTGTAACTTTAAAAAATATTCTAAATGTATTTTACTGATGTAACCCAAGGGAGATATTTTATTCCTCCGTTGGGATATTACTATCGTATTTTGTCATAATAGACTCATGTGGTATAACCCCCATTGTAAGTCGGGTCATTAGTACCCTAATGAATATAATATAATACTATTGTGTGTATTCCTAGGTGAATTCATCCCAGTCAATTTAGTGGGGCCAACTTGTTAGGATAAAATTCAAGTGACAAAAAGAGTATTAAATAAAGGAGTTGTGTTCTTAATTTGAACACACACACTCACTTGTGTGTAGCTCATAGGAGAGAGAGAGAGAGACATATCTGTTGGGAGAAGGATCACATATTTGGGGTATTTTCTTTGTACTTTTGATGCGTCTATATATAGTAAGTTTTGTTGGGTTTTCTTTCCCATGAGGGTTTCCCAGGATAAATCTTTGTGTGGTTGTGCTTGCCTTTCTTTCAGTGATCCTTTTGTATATAGTTATGATGATAAAATGTTATCAGATATTTTATAACCATTAAAAACTTAACATGGTATCAGAGCTACCCTGAAAGAAGTATTTGTGCAGCCAAAACACTACTACAACTACAACTACTGGATATTAGGGTTTCATGCTTTAAAACCCTAGAAAACAAAAAATAGTCATCTTGGTACTTTTTCTATAACGTGGTATTCGAGAAGGATCAAGATTTGAAACTATGAAAAGAAAAATATTAAGTCTTGATGTACTCTATGTAAAAGTTTCAGCCTCATATTTTCTATAATCTAGGAGATATGATTCCTCCAAATCAGGGTTCCAACCTCTCCCATAATTCATCCTTAAACAAGTGACCTAGGGAGAATTGATATATCTCGTTCTAGGAATGTCCAAATTAAATTTTACAAGATTTTTCATATATGGAACTGAATGTAGTTTACGCGGTAAACGTTTCATATCCCGAAGGTGAAACAGTAACACGTGTAAGTCCGTACAAGTTCTCTATGTTGAACAGTCTAGAAATAAGTCACCTTAGGAAAATTCACATAAGTACCACTTGGTGAAACCCATTCTACTCTAACCTATGGGGTTGGAAAGAATACAGACCATAATACCTAATTAAGAAGTTTCAGACACATAGGATTAGTAATTTTGGAGATAGAGCAGAAACAATATAATGAATTTATGTAGAAGAAACTGAAGAAAAACTAGGGCTTTCTATTCTGGGTACTTCCCTCCACCAATCAGTTGAAAAAGGAGTACCATCAAAGTTTCCCTGAGAGGGTTCATATTTCTATCTAATCCAATCTTAAATATACATAAGTTGAAAAATTAGGGTTTTTTCGTCAAACCCTAGGCGCACTAGAAGCAGTATTCCAGAAAAGCTTTCAAGAAAGCACCAAGTTGAAGCAATCTCATTAATAAGTTCTATCCTATCTATTTCCATTTGAGGTTCTCATTTTTATCATGATAAAAAATAGTACCAAGCTTTACAAAAATATTGAAGAAGTCAAGAACCTATGAGCATGGAAGTATAGAGTGCTTCTCATACATGAAGAAGCATGACCTGGAGAACTATGCCAAAGAAGAACTTGCAAATCCAGAGGGAGATAAAGACAAAGAAAAATAAGGAGTTAGTCAAACAAGGATATGTTCGGTACAATGAACAACCTCTATGAAGGAAAAAATATCAACATGAAGATAAAATTGAGGAACCAACTGAAGAATGTGAAGATATAGAATTCAAAGACCTTGCAGTTCCACTTCACAAGGGTTTCTCAAATCAAAGAACAACTTGAAGAAGTCAAATAAAGACATCATGATCACACTACTAAAGATTCCTCAAGTGAAGAGGAATATGAATTATACTGTTGAAGACAAATATCATACTCTTATCCATTTTAGTATCTGGATAAGAAAGAATGACATTAGTGACACTCAAAACCAGTACACGGGATCCCAGAATCAGTAGAAGGATCCAGGACATAAGGATAAAGAAGGAGTCTACCAAACAAATGAAGATAACTATTTGAATTCTCTTCTCCTATATATGCAATGTATTAGCCATGTTTGCATTAATGAACAGTACGCTACTAATATGCATGTTATGGTTAAGTATCCCATGGTGTTATACAACAATCCATTACTACTTATCTAGAATGAAATCTCTTTGCTGACATATTGAGATCGGTGCACAATATCAATAATGTTATGGTATAAATGTAAGGCATCTGGAAAGTTTCTGTGTGCATACGGGATATGGATAGATGTTGTATCGGATAAAATTGTTGCATGATTATATCTTAATGCATAAGAATATGCCATTATGAACATGTATTATGAAATGATGCAACTGGTGCATTTGAATTGTAGGAAAGATTGTGTACAATAAGCTACAAGAAAAGAAGGATGATACTTGTTCCGAAGAACAAATGATGACAATTCAAGATGAACCTGAAGATCCTAGGATCAAAGACACTCCGGTGGAAGAAATAGATTCAGAATAATTTAATAGAGCAGTAGATACACCTCGAGACATGAAGACCACCTTGGGCACGAGAGATAATTCAATATGAAGAAAAGTATATTGAGACTTCCAACTAAAGTAAGAGGCCTCATATACACTCTACTTATGTGGCACAGTTGAGTGATACCATTGATGTAGACCCTTCCAGCTATGGAAGAAGCTATGATCAAAGTGTACTAGTTTATCATGAGGAATGATGTCTAGGATATGGTTTTGAGACCCAAAGGGAAGTATGTAGTGTCTTCCATGTGGATATTCAAGATCAAGTATACAAAGAAAGTTTTTTGGTTTCTCTTAGAAAGAGGGAATAGACTATGGCATGACATAATCCATTGACCAGACACACTTCTTGTTACAACTGATTTTACCACACATGGTAGATCACACATTTATGGCCTTCCCTATCCGTATATAGACTCCTTAGACCCCATGGACCATTTTTGTACCTTTCATGTTTCCAAAATCATCCCTAAAAACACCTGTTATTTTCCATACGTGACTTTTAAACCATTTCTCATGTATATATGCTGATATAACCCTTAAACCCGCATACATCGAGATGTGTGCAAAAGGCCAAATGTTTTTGGAGTTTTCCTTGATGTGGATCCGAGTCACTTGTCTCGTGGCCTTCCATATGCCTCAAGATCGCTCAGATTTGACCTTCCATTACCCAATTGAAGCACTATATAAGGAACCCTTTGGATACATTGAAAGGGGAGGATATGAAGAGCAAGAAAACTATAGTCCATTGTTGTCATAGCTTATACTTAAGTCTGCATCCCTTTGTCCCTTGGAGCACTTGGTGTTCTTCCCAAGCTTGCCTTTCCTTGTGATCTTGCTATCTAGAGATGGAGGATTGAGGTGGTAGAGTCCCAGGTGGAGGAATTAGTTTCTCCAGTTCTCAGACGTGCCAACAGAGGTTGTCATTCATGTAATCTCTAATTTATAATAATAGAAATATCTTTTCCTATCCAATGATGTGCATTTAAATGAATATTGAATCCATTGATGTTTTTAATTGCTTATACATTATTGATTATATATGCTAGAGTAGGTCTAACACCATTATATAGCATGCTTGTCTTGTTTGTTGATTGTTGAGAGAGCAAATTGTTAACACAAGCGGGATTGGAAAAGCTCAATGGGGACCTACATCAACCATTTGGAATAAGGTATGTTTCGAGATCCTTTAGTGTTAGATGTTTTAGTTCTCTTGCATATTGGAAAGGGATTGATTTATGTGGTTACTCTGTCTATTTTGGTACACCCCAATCCATAGGAAGTCTTCTCTGTAACAGAATTGGCGACCATACTAGGGAGTTCCTAGTCATTTCCTTTGGGGGTTTTGTCAGCATTCAATGTTCTTGAATTGCTCTGATTTCTCTGTTTCTGAGTCGAGTCTGGGGGCATGTTTTCTCAGTAGTGTCTTACAGGAGTAAATTTTGTCTCAGCTTATCTATTTTCCTTCTTTTTTTTTCTCTTTTTATTCCTGTATGTGGGTTTTGCCTTCACAGTCACGTGTACACACAGGTTTTCCTGGAATAGCCGCGTATATATGCGGATTTCCTACAAACAGTCACATATGCCCTAATTTTTTCCTTTCTGGGGAAGATTAAGTGTTGTTGGGTGAGTTTGGATGATTTCTGAGTCTTCTTGGATGCTTCTAGAGTCTATATACACCCTTGTTTCTGACCAGAGACGCTTTTTAGTTTAAATTTTTGAAAATGTTCTTGTCATTTCATTTTATATTTTTTGTTTTGGTATTAGTGCATTAGGTCTCTTTTATCTTGGTGCTTTGCTTGGGTGTTTTCTGGTAGTTCTTACAGAGTCTGAGGGTTATAGAGTCATACTTTTGCTTTTTATCTCATTTAAATCAAAAAATTCAAAAACATTTACTTTTTGCATTTGCATGGTACTTGCATTAGGTTTTCTTGGAGAATACTTGTCATATTTTCATATAGAAATGATTGCATATTCATTTGAAGGAAAATTTTGCACTTCACGTAGTAGCATACCCTGTTCTTCATTTGACATAGTACATTTGCATTGATTGTTAGGTGTGCATTTTACTTCTTTTTGTGTCATAACATCATTATTTGCATGACCATTTACCCTTTGAGTAATAAGCCAATTAAAATCAACACATAATAAAATGAATTACACTCTTTTATTTTATAGGGTGCACCAATAAGACTAGGTTTTAGGGTCTTGGAATAGTTCATTATGAGTAAATTCTCCAAGACCACCAAATGAAACATTTATGTGTCTGTCCAGGTGAGAGTGTGAAATTCCTTTATATAATTAGTGTTCTCAGGATCCTCCTCTTACAAGGCAGTTAAGCACAAGGCAGTGTGAACAGTTATGATTGGGATGACCCCTAGTTGTAACTGAGTAGCACTAGAGATATTTCTAGGATTGTATTCATATCTGGGGGATTTTTCGAGAGTTTCAGGGTTTGATACCCTTCCCATATGGTCAATCCTGCCTACGATTGTCCACCTGAGCATTGATAATATTGAGGCGACCTTAGTTTCCTTACCTAGGTTATTGAGGGGGTACTTCGCAGAGGTTATTCAGTAGGTGTCCTGGCCAGGTAGGGGCCGGACAACACAATCGCTATATGCGTTGAAGCTAAGGGCCACTATAATTTGTTACAAACCTCCGCTTGTTGTGTATGGGAGTCTCAAGCCTCTCCTAGGCAAGACATACCTACTTCATTTGGGAGCTCACATATACTACCCTTGTTTTCTTGTGATTTGGATTTACATTTTATAGGTGTATGCTTTGTGCACACTAGTTTTCCTATGGGTTGCATAATTAGATTGAGTCTTTTCATTTTTTGAGTCATCATGGATTCGGGCGCAGCACTTCTCCGTTCTCGTCGTTTAGCAGAACTTCCACCTTCCACATCTCCTCCTCCTTTGGGAGAGAGAAATAGAAAATTCAAGTGGACTACTTCTCACTTTGATTCACACACTATGGGATATCATGAGGATGAGATTCCTGAAATGTCCTCTCCACCTCATGAGGTTGGGGATGAATATCCTACTCCTGTATATGATCCTTCACCAGAAATACCTTCAAATCCTAGTTATGATACCTCATTCCCAGGTCATTGGTATTGGTTAGTAGGCGACGAGAATCATTATGAACCCACAAGCACTAGTCATGTTCATTATGGCATGTCTAATATCCCTGCACTCGATCTGGCACATCATGTTGAGTCGAAAGTTGAACCTAGCACTATGCTTGGGGGCACTCCTATTCCTTTCCATGAGAAGAGATTTGGGAGCACTAGTCACATTGCACCTTCCATCCCAGTGGTGGAAGAAACCTCACATGCCTATCCTAGACCTAGTGTTAGTAATCACATGTGGATACCAGAACCGAGATGAGTGACCATTGGGAACACCACTTACATCCCTTCACATGTCCCTTTGTCCTCGAACCCTACTCCTTCGAATGTGTTTTTGACAGCCCTTCCTCCCCCTCATTCATGTGGTCCTTTGGGATGAAATATTGCTACTAGCCATGTTCGTACTGTGACTACTTGCACGGTAGTATCTCAGAGACAAGTACCTCCTGTTGTGTTGGGAGGTCATATACATGTTTATGGATCACCTTAGGTCCATCTCAAGGAGTTCCCCATATCCCTAACTATGGACATTCTCATGGGACACCTTATGTTGCTTCTCATGGACATTCTTATGGATCGCAATATGGACAGGACTATCAACCCTATGGGTACGGTTATCAACAACCTACTTACTCTTCCAATTATGGCTTTGTAGCACCACATAATCAAGGTACCACACATCACAATGCTTCCATGCAGCCCTATACCGGTTAAATGGGAGGAGGTTATTATGGCCAAGGCCATGGTATTTATAGCAATCAGCCTTACATGAACCAAAACTATCATGGAGCGTGGAATAGACCAGATCAACCTAGGCTCCCTTTCCTCACAACATTGAACTTAACTGACTTATCGAGACTTATGAACGATCTGGTATCTAATGACCCGGCCTGGTTAGCCGTCCCTAACAAGATTCCTTCGGACATTCCCAAGTTCAAGGGTAAAGCTAGAGAAGATCCTAGTGAGCATTTCACTACTTTTCACCTTTGGTGCTCTTCCAATTCCTTACATGAGGATTCAATCCGTTTGAGGCTATTTCACCGCACCCTCACCGGGCCTGCAGGGAAATGGTATATAGAGTTACCAAGGGGGGCATATGTTTTATTTGATGACCTTTCCATGACTTTCCTCAATCAATTTCAGCTATCTGTATGTTACGATGTTGGTACCGAACTCTTGTCGACATTTCAACAAGACAAAGCCACACATTTCTCGGATGATATTCAAAAGTGGTGTAGATGGAAGCAGTTGATTAAAGCCTTTATAACACCAGAATTTCTCCTTGAGTGGTTCCTCAAGTCCTTGTTACCTTACATCGCGAAGGATGTTTCCACATCCGGAGTCCAAAACGAGGAACAAGCAATATTTAGGGCACAAGAGTTGGATTTGATCTATGCTCAATCCGTACTTTTGTATGAGATTATACCTAATGCTCTGTGATCTAGTTTTGATCCCAAGATCAAGCCTGGGCCACATGCCGATGGCATTGTGGGCTGTACAAGTACCAAACCTTTGGATTCGATTGTGAAACAAGTGATCCAATTGTCAGTTAATCGATCCATGTAAGGACAAGCCACGACTTTGTCTCAACCTACCCAATCGGCGAGTGTACTTTCTGTGCAATCGTTGGACCAGAAGGGCAACCAAAAGCCTTGAAAGAATAAGAAAAAAGGGAAAAATAATCGTAAGGGTGGGAATAAGAATGAAAATGCTAATTATAATGACAATAACGCTCGTAATGCTAGGGGGGAGAAGCAGACTAAATTTAAGGTAAAGTTTCCTTACAAGTTAAGTAAGGAGTGTTAAGCCGAAAAATCCCTCACTTGGCTCTACATGGCCTCCACCTCCCAAGGACACCCATGATCGACCCTCGTAACACTCCATTAGACCCTCACACCCTAAAAAAGGCTTAAGAATGAAGAAAAGAGCTTAAAAACCCAAAAAAGGAGCCTAAATAACTCTCATAGGGGCTAAAGCCTCCAAAAAGGGGCTAAAACCGCTCAAAGGATCCTAAAACCCTAAAAGGAGCTAAATTTAGGGCCAAAGGGGCTAAAATCCCAAAAAAGGGGCTAAAGCCCTGACCAAAGGCTTAAAATATTAAAAGTCCCCGAAAAAGCTATAAAAGTAGGGTGGGGGGTCACTCTCAAACAACTCCTCTCTTGTATACTGTTATGATGCTTGTAGATGCCTTGAGACCTCTTTGCCTCTCAAGCCACTCACATCCCTCTCTCATCCACTCACATTCCCCATTGATCCATAGCTCCTCCTCCGTTGTTAAGTGAGATAAGGAGGTGCTTCCTTCCAGCCAAGGCATGGTGGCCCATTTCACCAAAGGAGAGGTATAATATTGTTTTGTTTATGCATTTTTCTTTGATAGCTTAGTTGTTTTCTAACCATTATTTGTTTGCAGGTTTGATCATTAACATGTTTTGCAGGTTTATTTTTGCTTAATAGTTGTTTGCAGGTAGCCAAGGCGAAGCCCTAACCTTGCTTGTAGAGGGGCTCACGACCATTCTTCCTTGTTCTTTGCTTTCTATCTGTTCTATTTTTCTTTTTGCATTTTCCACACACAAGAACCTACCCTTCTGTCCTATAGACAGAAGGGAGCCATTTTTTCCCCTGTAGCAAGGAGAAATCCCTGCTACAGAACTGGCGACCATACCAGGTTGATCCCACAAGATCCTTGGTTCAGTTTTTTCAAATTTCAAGTTTTTTCAGTTTATGCCCTAGTTTTAGAAATTTCTTGTCACATATAGCTTAGATATAGTTTATTTCTAGTTTTTATTGTTACTGAAGCCTCTGCAAGGAAGATTCAAGTCGGTTTGGCCACAGTACAGGTTACTGTCAGCCGGATCTGACTCAGGATCAGAAAAACCCCAAATCCAGGGTAGGTCGCACTTATCGGGCCTGAACAGGGGTTGAGGTCACTCTTTTAGGCCTCATAGGTGTGACCAGGTCACCCTTTTCCCCCCCAAAAGGTGCGACTTCACTCAAAACAGTAGACCGCTTCTGTCTGTGAAATCTATGCGACTCCCTTGCCTGTTTCTGTAAACATTTTGCAACCCCCTCGCCGAATTTGACCCAAAATGGGCGGTCTGTCAATCAGTAGTTAATTTTCAGTTTATTAGGGACTGTCAGCGTGGCTCAGCCACCTATTTCCAGTACAGTAGTTCAATTTTTTTTTCTGTTTTAATTTACTGCAATTTCATGAACAAACAAAGTGTAAATTCAAAAAAATTTAATTGCTTAATCAACATATCCTAACTAAAATTGACTTAAAATCAAATCTTGATTACCCTTCCTCCTATACCCAGTCATCACCCTTCAGGGTATTCTAGGATACGACGAAGATCATAGCTCGTATAGTCCTAGGCCCTTCACTGAATATTGTTCTAAACCATTAAAAACAGATGACCTGGAAGGTAGAGGGGATAGAGAAGGAGGGCTTCTCACGGCACTAAGTGTCCTCCCTGTTGACCAACCTTGCATCCAAGAGGTGACCTATGGATCTACGGATGGGATTAGTCCCATTATGTTGAGAGCCCAACACCTTCTCTTGGTCTAAGAGGAATATAGGTGTAAGGTAGTCACCTAGTTAGGCTGTCACATTCAGGGTAAAAATGTATCTATTTACAAATTTCTGATCATTCACTGCTTGCACAACAATGATATGAAATATACCACAATATGATGAATTCATAATCCATTTGCAGCCACCTAATACAAGAAAGACAGAAAAACATATACACCATACCACGTAATCAACCCAACTCAATTCATGACATTGAGAGAGCCTTTGAAATTTATCAATTTACACTAAGTTCAAACAATCTGCAGTCTTTGGGGACATAAGTCCCTGACTGCTTCAATCGTTGGAAGTACTAGGGCTCTACCCAGAAAATCATTGTGAGGAGTACCACAAGAACCCCAAAGTAGCTGGCCACTGAGAGGAATTGCCAAGCGAATGGGCAACGACCCCCACCAATTGAGTAGAAACGCCCATGAGGAAAAATCTAAGCATTGTTTTCTAGTAGTCTTAGTGGCTAAGTGACCACCTACAGCCAATAGGAATCCATTGAAACTGGGATCCAAAATATCATTCCCACCATTTTGATAAACATCTAACACAATTGATCCCTCACGCTCCTCCTCACACCTAAGAGGCGAACCACCGCAATTCGGGACATTGAACCGACATCATCGAGACTATATGCGATGACCTCTCACACAATTAGAAGACCATATAGCCACTGATTCTAATTCAGGCCCATATCAGTCTGAACTAGATCTACACACTGCACCATCAAGCCCCATGGCTGGTGCAAACCCAGATCCATTTTTTGGCATAGCCATAGCAAGTGGACCCCTGTCCACACCACAACCTATCACTAACAACCCTGCAGGTGGCCCAAGGAAAGTCATGCAAACTATCATCAGTCAGTTTTCGCCGCCTATAGTGACCAGCCAAGTTGGGCCACTTGCAACACATAGGGGCAGTGGCCCTTCCACACACACTGCCCCTCCTAACACACAGGGGGGCAGTGGATTTTCCACTTACATTGCCCCTACTGTCATACATGGGGACAATGTCCCCTCTACCCAAACTGTCCCTCCCACCACAATTGGGGGCATTGGCCCATCTACAATGGCACAACCAATACCCCCATTTATGCAGGTACATTATGCACCTGCAAACCCCACCACCATACCCCCCCCATATCATATCAACCTGGGGTCAAACCTCCCTTTCATGGCTTGTCTTAACCTGCCTAATTTGGCTTGATTGACAAACGACCCCATTCACCATCATGATTTTTGGCCTCCCATGGCAACAAAGCTGCCATTAGACATTCCTAAGTTTGAAGGCAAGGTAGGGGAATGTCCCCAAAATGACATCATGACATTCAATCTATGGTGCTTGTTAAATAGCATTGTAGATGATTCCATCAAGCTGAGGCTATTCCAACGCACCCTCATAGGTGCTGCGACCAAATGGTATATTGAGCTACCACAAGCCAAGTACTCGGATTTCAAATCCATCGCTTTCATGTTCCTGCAGTATTTCCAACTCCCTGTCAGATATGATGAACAGGTGGAAATCCTATTCTCTTGTTGCCAAAGCACTACGACACATATAACCGACCACATCCATGAGTGGTGACGGCATCATAGTTTGTGCAAAATCCAACTTGACGACAATATCTTCTTGGATTGGTTCCTTAAGACCTTGCTCCTGCCCATAGGAAAGGACGTCACATCTGAATGTCCCCAATACGAAGAGGAGGCCATACTGAAAGCCCAACAGTATGACCTAATCTATGCCCAGTCTGGATATCTGTACACCATCATTCCAGACACTCCCTGCCTAGGTACCTCCTAGAGGGATGCACCGGGGGCATCTCACCCTACAGATGGCATCATAGGCTCGGTATCCCAACAGCCACAACACTGTCCAGCACCACCTGTCATTACACCGCAACCAAGAAACACTACTAGCGTTGCTTACCAAAACCAAACTTCAGAATATGCTAGAATGATGTCCTAGTATGGAGCAACAACTTCCTACACACAACCTGTGCCACCGCAACAATATCAAGTCATGGCTTGGACAACATAGTAGTACGTGGGGCAAATGCCCACATTTTTGGCATTGCAGCCCACCCAAATATACTATGCACCACCAGCACAAGCAATCCAAGCACCTGCCCCCACTCTGCCCGCTCAGTTGGGACAAGTGTTTGCAGAACAAAACCGTCCCAACCAGCCTTCCCCCAATAATAAACAAGGAAAAACTAGAAATAATCGACCCTGAAACCAAACCAATAACTAACCACAGGGAGGTAGTCAACAACCAAACCATCCCAACAATGCCGTAGCAAACTGATCTACCCAAAATACCCATGACAAAATGCACCAAGACGCAACACTCTGTTGTGCACAAACCAACCATGCACACTCTCTAATGTCTATGGGCACTACATATTCGAGTGTCCCCTCATGGGTCGAGCTAAGCAGGCCATTCAAAACAAGGCCCAACAGGCTGCCAATGCCACGAACCAAGCCCAACCCAACCCGACACCATAAGGACCTCCCCCCATGGTGCTTCAAAACCCACTACCAGTCCAAGGATTGGGGGCAACTGTACCCCCTCCCTAGGCCAATCCCAATGCTTTGAGGGTACCTCCCATGGTAGAAACAGGTGTCGACCACCTGTTAACCATGACGACTAAAGAGGTTAACCTGCAAACCAGATGGAATCGGTATAGTACCACCACTGAACCCACTAACACATCAACAGCATCAATGTCTAAAATAGTCAACCTACCTCTTCAGTTACCCCCGTTCCCGCGCCCACCCATACAGAGAATTGCCAATAATGGCATGGCTAGAGTTGCGGTTAGCTATAGCATCATGGATAATTTGGCCTAAACACCAACCGCCATGTCCGCTCTTGAGGTACTTAAAATGTGCCCAACGCAGCAGAAAGCCTTACTAGCCTCCCTTGGAGCAGTAGACCCCTTTGGCTCCAAGTTGATCATGTTCGACACAAAGAATGGAGAACCATGCATGCCATCGACCATCGCCTTCCAAATCCCGGTGTCTATCCGGAACTTGGTTGTGCACCGGTTCATAGTAGATGAGGGGGCATCTATGTGCGTTATGTCTACCCTAGTTTGATAGAAACTTGGATCCCAATTTTGCAAACATCCTCCACAACTCTGTGGGATTATGATGGCCATCCCACTAAAGCCTAAGGAATCCTCCCCCATGTCCCCATTACATTAGCCGGGAAGACAGTTCCGATTGACATAGAGTTTGTCAATGCTCAACTAGACTATAACCTTCTCCTTGGAAGAAGTTATATGTACACCATGAGATCGGTCGCATCAACTATCTTCCGTCTCATGATGTTCCCCCATGAAGGGAATATCATGATAGTTGATCAACTCACTTATCATGATCCGCAAGGGTTAATGGAACCCGTCAACATTATCCCTACCATCACCACCATTGAGCCACAAGGGATTACCACACATGCCAATGTTGTCCCTACAATCAACACTATGGTTGACAACACACCAGCCTCCCCATTGTTGAATGTGGGCCCTAGGTTGTTTGCCAATCCCACCATGATGGCTCCTTTCCCCTTAGTGTCACCACCACCGACACAAAATGAGACTGCGGACTTGTGCATGGTCTCATCCAGCACCGCTGCACCCAAACAACAACCGCATTCCCAGCCCCAACCACAACCACAGCATCGTCCATAGTCGCAACACCAATAGCAGCCGCAACATCCTCTGTAGTAGCAGCATTTCTTGCAATCACATCCACACATGCAACCAACAGGGAGTTATCTGGGCTCATCTCTAGTCCATACGATTCCCTTCCTCTTTCCCCCACCTGGTGTCATGAGCAAGCCGGTAATAGTCACCTTAAGCCTACCCAACTTTACATTGGGAATTTTGGCATGGTATCTTGATCCACCAGCTCAACTAGCAATGCCCCAGGTTGTTTTAACCCTGGTGCAACCCATCACACTCGAGTCTCACCCTCCACCCAGTCCGCAAAAGCTGACTACCACACCCACACCTGCAGCACCCCACCTAAAAGGGCTAGGGGAAAGAATACGAAAGCTACTGCAGATCCACAACAAGTCCCACCTTGTGCCGTTTGCGAGCAACAGGGCCATCCAACTCAGAATTTCCCTGAAATCCCAATGATCCGTGCACATTTGGATGCCATGAATACAAATGAAAACATCCTCGTGGTTGAACTCCCAACTACATCGATAGTAAAAAACAAGGCATTGAGAACAAACCACGCTTGCGCCCTTTGTGGTTTGTATGGAAATTACTCTCACCATTGCCAAGACCTGCCAAAATTTTGAATGCCTCTAGCTGACCTCTGTCAACATTCCCTTGAGTCTGAGATCACCTTGATCGAAGAAGTTCACCCCCCACCACCTTCTTCAGACACTATGTCCAGTTCAAATGACCCGCTTATCTCCACCTCCAACGATGATCCATCAGACCTATCTCTTCATTGCTTCAGCAACGATGAGGAGATACTTGAAGCTCTGACCACCCTAGAATCCTCATGGGACGACATGCACGATCACTCGTTCTTCCTCCCTGAAGAACTTGTGTCGTAGTCTGACCAGTTTTTCGTGAAGACCAAAGATTTCATCCATGGGAAAGTCGACAAGTTCAAGAACCCCATCCCGGAACATGACACCTTTGAAGAAGGGAACATGGCCAACATCTCACCCACCGTCAAATTCAAAATCTCAACCAATCCTAAGATTGTTAAAGAAATCATACTGGGGGCACCTTGCTCCTCGGAAGAGGTTGCTGCCTACAAACCTCTCTTCCAAGAATTTCGCGACATCTTCTCCTGGTCTTACATCGAAATGCCTGACTTGGATCCATCCATCATGGAACACCACATCGACACATGGCCCTATGTGGCACCCGTATGCCAAAACCAACGACCTATTCACCCATCCAAAGTGGTCACGATTAAAGCCGAGATAGAGAAGTTGCGCACTGCTGGCTTCATCTACCCCATTGCGCACACCACTTGGGTTTCTAATCCTATTCCTGTCAATAAAAAATTGGGTACCATTCACGTTTACACTGAATTCCATGATCTCAATGGGGCATGTCGCAAAGACAACTTCCCAGCACCCTTCATCGATCAGATCATCGATGCATGGGCCAGACATGAGGCCTTTTCCTTCATGGACGGATTTTTCGGCTATAATCAAATCCAAATCTGGAAAGAAGACCATTATAAGACAACATTCACAACCCCGTGGGGAAAATTCACATTTCGAGTCATGCCCTTTGGCCTAAAAAATGTTGGAGCCACCTTCCAGCGCGTCGTGACACACTGCTTCCGTGACCTCATTCACATTATGTTGGTTTGTCTCGACAACCTCATCGCACGGTTGCAAAAGCAAACACAACACATAGATGACCTGCGACAAGTCTTCCTAAGATGTCACAAGTACGAAATCTGCTTGAACCCTTTCAAGTGTTCTTTCTATGTCCCAATGGGTCGTCTCCTAGGGTTCATCGTGTCACAAAAAGGATGACCGCTGATCCCCGAAAATTCCAAACAAATTTCCCTCTAACGTCACCTCTTTAAGTGATGACAGCACAACTTGTATTATAGTCTTTCTCCCTTTTTTTTGTTTTACACATTTTTCTAAAGTGAGTCTTATGTATCGTTTCCTCCCATTCCTCCAGATGGAGCAGACCTCAAACTGGTATATCAAATTTTCTGATGGAGGAAGGAGATGGTCTCCAAACCTTGCCTCGGCCGCATGGGTCATCTACTCCCTGTCGCACGAGTTGATCCACATCGATGGAATATGCGTGGGTAGTGCGACCAACAACCAAGCTGAATACGATGGTGTCAATGGCCTCTTGGCCACTGCTATCCAGTTAGGCGTTCACCATCTCGATGTCTTCTTAGACTCCCAGCTGCTTGTTTCTCAGCTGAACAATAACTATCGGGTACGTGATCCCTGCCTCTTTAGAAAATTTCTACGCACTAAACAGATGGTTAGAGCATTTGAGTCTATCACATTCACACATGTTCCCAGAAACCTCAATAGCGTCGTAGATCAAATGGATAATGATATTCTAAATTGGCACATTCACAATCAGATATAGAAAACATACAACCACAACATCATGCATAATCATATTAAAAAAATACACACACAGTGTAATAATACATCACATAGGCATTTGCATTCCACATCATCATAAAAAGACTCACATAATAAAACCATAAAAGCACATCCACATGGGTAATATATATA
>LPNX010803592.1:1429618-1453701 GCA_001517045.1 Pseudotsuga menziesii
AAATTGTTTTTTGGTCATTGATATGCAAATTTTGGTCGTTTTTTTGGTAATTTATATTTCATTGTTTGGTCACGTATCTCTCAATTTTTGGTCATTTTATATGCGAATTTTGGTCATTAATCTCATTTATTGGTCACTAATTTAGTCATTTTTAGTCGTTTTATGTGGTTATTATATTTTAGTAGTTTTAATGGTCTCCATTATTAATCAATATAAATTTTTAATATGATATTATTTTCAAATTAAAAAAAAATCATACATTATTTATCATCATCTAATACATATGTGAATTATGCAATGTCACATTAATTAGTTAATTACAACACTTATAAATAATATAAAGTACAACCATATAAGTTTTAAACCACATAAATTATATTATATGAAATTTCAATTATTACAATAAATATGAGTTTTCTCAAAAACTATCTCCATATAACTTTACATGAAAATCATCTAGTACATCGATGACTTTTCAAAATATTACAATGGCTAAACCATCCCACTTGTACTTGGATGCTAAGACATACTTAGATCCCACAATAACTTCAATTAACCCATACTTAGTAGCTTGAAATCCTCAACAGTAGGGTCTTCATACTCAATGGCAAAGCCTCAGTAGCAGGCTCTTCATAATCAATGGCAAAGCCTCAGCAACAGGATCTTCATACTTAATGGCCCACTTAGTTAAGTTCACTCCTGCAAAATCCAATAAGAAAATATCAGTAGAAAAACAATGAATTGTAAAGTAGAAAACAATGAAGCAAATTATTTATAAGGTTCAATAGCTAACAACAATAACCATGTGCAAAATAGGAAAATCTAATCTAACACCTCCTTGAAATATAAGTGCCAACTCCTTGAGGAGTTTCTTAATTAAAAACCCCTTTCTCTTTTAAAGAGAAGCAAGTTTTGGCCTTAAACAAAGGAGGCCTTTGCTAAAGGTTAAGGCTTAGAATCTTCTCTTGAAAGAGTGGTCCTTAAGTGTTATGTGAATTGAAACGATAACTAGCAATAGTAAACATCCATTAAATAAGCTAGTGAACTTGCAATAAAATAATCCAAATTGATCCACAACTTACCCAACTAGTCAACACACAATGCTAGTATGTAATCACAATGAAATAACACTTGAGAGATTACTACTAATAAAAAATTCAAAGCTGTAATAAACAAGGCAAAAAGCTACTTCTAACATAATGAACCATAAAAATGCATTCATAAGCTAAAAAGACGTTCACCATATAACTAGACCAAAGAGACAAAACACACAACCATAGAAATTTGAGTTTAGGGTTTAGCGTTTTATTTTCTTAGGTGTTTTAGTGTGTTTATCTTTTCCTGATGATTAGATTTCATAGTTAAGTGCAATAAGGAAAGGCTTATGAAGCTCTCTCCCAAGGAGAAGTAGATCAAGCTCTTTGAGGCTTGTTACAATAGTAAATGTAGAAGTAGAAAAAGAAGTGAGGAAATATAAATGAGTAATGGAAAAATAATGGAGAAGAGACCAGGTGCCTTAAATATGTGGGCCTATGGATTCAAGTGCTTCCTCAAGTAGCAACCCTCTTCAATCTTCACAGAAGTTGGAGATATCAAGACAACTCCACCTCCTTACTAGCTCCAAACCAAGATTGATGAACTTTTCAAGAGTCCATTTTGTAATGTATTGAACCATCAACTAGATCACCAAGATGATAACAAGGTCAAGCACTTGTTCTAAATTGGTTGAAACGTAAAATCATACCAGAATTTGTCCAAACTGGTCTGAACTAGCATTATCCAGCTTTAATAACTATGATAGATACCCCTTGGACATGGGATCTTAGCTTTAAGGAAGACAATGCTTGGAGGTGAAATCCTTCGGTTTGTTTCTAGAAGATTCCAACTACCAAAGAATATAAAGTTTAAACAAAAAAAGGACCTCATTGGAAATCTCATGTGGATTTGATAAACATTTCTAGAAGAGTTGGTTGTTGTTCACAATGCAATAAAAAACAATCAATGTTGAGTTTAGGAATATCTTGGCCTCAAATTGATTTTCCTTTTTTCTATACAAAACACTTGAATTGAGCAATTGGACATTTATTTCCAAGTTTCTATTCATAATCATGTACTTGGAAAGATTCTAATGTTTTACCTCAGGTTTAAAACACTCCCCATGGTATTCTGGGAGATACCCTCAATAAGAAGGGAACGTACAATAGAAGGGAAACTTTCTGAATTGTCTGGTGGGTCCCTGAGCCTTCCAGCAACCCATGCCCTAACAACTGTCATTTTCAAGCCAAATATGATGTGTTATGTAACAGGTTTAAGCTTCACATGCAATTAACAACAAGAACATTGAATCATATAATAATTGGGCAATGCCATGTTTTATCATAGCCCAGCACACTTATAAGAAGGAATCATGCCCATAGATATAAACCAATGAGAAAGGCCAACCTGATTCAAGGTCAATGTCCCTATTTTGTCACTACAAATTTTTGTAGCAGAACCCATAGACTCACATGTTGAGAAACTTCGTACCTAGAATGGGGTGAATTTTTAGATGTTGAAAGACCAATCACCCATCCATCCATAGTAATAAATTATTGTGAATCAACCAAAGCCTTGTCTGCCATCATCTTCTTCATTAAATAAGATAAACTATCAATAAAATGACAAGAAAACATGTTAAGAAGCGAAACACCACTCTCAAATAAATCATAGATAGTCACTAGATATTAATCTGAATAAGCTAAATCTAGAAAAACTTCTGCAATTAATCATACATCAAGGTGATTTCCAATGTAAGTCCTTCTGGAACTACAACAACGACAATGGCAACCTATAAAAAAATACTTCCATTAGTATTTCTCTTCTGTACATTTTCATATAATCCTTGGACATGACACTACTCGACATTTTTGTAAACAAAGAAAACTGATTTTATACAAACTATCCATTCAAGCATAATACTGACAAGATATTGAAACTAGGACATCCTGACTTACCGCAATCAAGAAGATGTTAACAATTCCATTAACTGTGTCTCCAACCTCGGTCTTTCCCACTCGAAACATGGGTTTCCCATTGGAGTCTTATGTAAAAGATAACACAAACTACTTTCAATACAAAGTGGCAGTGTAAAACACATAATTTAGAGCAAAGAAACAAAGGTAGTACAATTTCACTTACCTAATCAAAAGGATGACAAAAACTACAACTGCCACTGTAAGTCCAAACTTGACAATAAAATTTGCAACACCATTGAGGCGGATCTATTATAAACATAGAATCTTTGTGAGTGAAATTTGTAATAATACCAATCATGGCAAAGAATAGAATGAAAATTAAACAAGTCATGGTAGACAGATCTGTAGGGGAGTTTCTTCCCCATTATCCTCTGATATGCTATCCATCACTAAACCCCACTTAGTATTTAATCCCACACTGGTTGCCTTATATAAGGCAACAGAAGTCCAAACCAACCTCCCTATTATCAAAGAGAGTAGAAAACACTAATGATAGAGAAACCAGATACTTCAAAATCACAATCAAGAAGCATAACTCTTTCCAAAGGAATAAACAGGCAACAATCATTGAGATGAAATTGGTGGAACAGTGGCAGTAACAAAAAACATTAATTAGTCCATATGTAGAAAATCCATGCCTCACCTTGAGATTGGGATACTTCATATAGTATTTATATTTCTGGTGATTACTCTTAGACCCCACTCACTATTCCTTTGACTGATATCAATATTCACATTGACAAGTTTTTTTTATATTGAAGGTTTCCCCTCCTACCTAAAACAAAGCTCCCTGTCAATTTTGTTCTTTTCAGATTAAGGAAGAGAAGCACTTGAAAGGAAATCTAATTAATGATTGTTTCAAGATGTCCAAATCCTGTTATGTCATTTTTGGTGGACACCAACAATATTTTCCTCTGGAATTGTTGATGTTTGCTAAGTGTTTGGCTACAACTTTGTCACCTTAGTAGGAGATTAGAAATGACTTCTGCCAGAATTTTTCCAGCCTTTTGTATAACACCATTTAGTATGTCTTGGGTCTTTTGTACACTCTTGAGTTTGGTATGAGTAGTTCAATTGAACTTGCAAACTTTTCATCCCTCTAAGTTCACGAGGTTTGGCACTATAGTGGAGCCCTCCATTGAAGAAAATGTATGTCTAGAGAACTAACAGACTCTTTCTCATCTATTGAAAAGGAAAAAAATATTTATTAACACATTCTGTAAATATACATTACATCATACAATAAAGTCAAAGAACATTTTTCACATTTTATGGTTTACTAGCTTATAAATATTCCTTGTAAGCCAGTCTATTAGATTTTTGCTTTTTATCACAATATGCACAAATTGGAAGATATTGGTTTTTTCTACTAGTATTTTTTGACTTGAATGCCATGAAGTGATTTTTCCCCTTTCGCTATATGGAAGACTGTAACATGCTCCATATTTCCTTTTTCTAGACTTGTCATTTTGTCGGAGAATTGTAATCACTTTTGAATAGTTTCATTGTCTTTTTGGGAACATGTATATATTGGACTCATTATGTTTAATACAATTGATCTTGGGATATGCATGCTTCTTTTTGGTAGATACAAACTTGCTATTATAGCATTCTGACTGACAAAGTCATAACAAATTGTAATTTTAGTTTCCATAATGAAATTGTGAATCTTTTTTCAAGGAAAAAATAAATAAATTCAAAGGGCCATAAAATCATAATATTTTATCTTTGTGATTAGACCATGAATTTTATCATCATAAAATTATCAATTCCCCTGGAATTCAATCAACCTATTTAAATACCACACTAGATGGACACTTGTTTGAATTGAATCTTTTGTAGAGGAATGGCATGAGATAAACCATAATTTTCATAAAGAAGTAAAAACCACAAATAATTGAGTGAGATTATAAAAATTGAGTCATCAAGGTCATCCTGAAATTTCACCTATACTGAGAAGAAAATGTATAGAATCCCGCTGTTATCCTAGTTTTGAATGTCAAAGCCTGTTCTCCATAGCCAAATTCAATGCTGATGTAATACAAAGGGGTTACCAATCCCCATATGCATTGCAAGTCATTGAACAATACTTAGGGTCCTGCTAACCTACCAAAGGCATGGTGATCAATGCTAATAGGTTCATTTTATAGATATGCTAAGATATGTGGTACTTGATTGACCGTGCATGGCAATGCCTGCAAAAAATATGGCATCTTGATCTGAATGGCCTTTCAAGAGCAAGTGTTGGGGTGAATAACAAGAACATGCGACCGACTTTTTTATTGTCAACCTACTACCAAAAGAAAAACATTAGGCAGGGCAACTAGCTTCAAGAATTTGCAAGCATCTTACAAAAATAAAAAAAAACCCTCAAACCTGTTGACATGGCTTCAATTGACATGCTATTGATCTGGCATCCCCAAAAATTGCCGTCCCAGCCTCTCCTAAAGCAGCATTTACTAGATAATGAGGAGGTGGTATAACCTACCAATAGGGGTATCAGGCACTACTGACTTGTTGTTTATGGATGCTAACATGGAATGAACTGCTCGAACAATATTACCCTCTCCTCAGAATCTATATATTACCACTCAGAAGATCTATCAACTGCTATTTATGATATAACTATTAACTCCTATTTCTTCAAATACAATGAACTGCTCTTTATTACTTGTTATAAACCAGCTAACCAACCAATTTTATTAGGATATACTCTGATCAAGGGCGTCCCTCATCAATACTACATTATCCAATCTTCATGAAATCATAGACACTAGGACCCTCATATGGGATCGATGGTATCTTTACTCGCCATGGCCATGAACTAGGTCAAGCACAGAACCACTTCTAGGCATTTTAAATAGTTTAAAATGTTAACTAAGCCGAACATTACCTATCAGTTGAGTAAGACAATTTTTGCACAAGTACATATATTGAACTATGTGAAATCAAGATAGCTGCATGAAATAAATTAAAGTAAGTTTCAATAAATATAATAAAGGACCTTGCAAGGTACTTTTAGCAGAAAATCTAAATGTGCAGGATATAGTAAAAAATTAGTTAACTTTAACTGAAAACCATAACAAAGCTTAGTCAAAACTGCCAGTTTCTATTACAGAACTTATCTTAATTTATGGAGCAATCCGAAATGGCCCTAAGATTGTTTAATACCATGGATAAATAGGAAATTGACTTGAAGTTGAGCCAGGTTATTGAGTCTATATCTATTTCACAAGTTAACTTTTGGGTAAACCATGCCAATTTCCATAATATCCATGGTTGCACGCAAATTTATCTTGAAATGAAACAAAAGTCTCATATTCAAAATTATGTATTGCAGTAGATCCTTATGCATTCACCACAACTTGGGTACCATGTTGTGTAAGCAATTCCTTAAAAAAATACAGGATGTGTGATGTAACCACTAAGCAATTCCCAAACATCTACAGGATTTAACAGAACTACTAGCAGGAAAGTTACAACTCATTAAACAAGACATAGCTAACTTCAAGTTCAAACCATTATGCAATTCCAAAACATTAGAGGATTTGATAGTACAACTAGCAGAGAAGTTGCAACTCATTAAACAAGATAGAACTAACTTTCTTGGGAATAAAATTTCATTTTGATAATTCATGAATCATACTGTACAAAAATGATAAACAAAAGTCCAGAAAAAGAAAATGCAAAAATTCAATACCCACTTGACCACAATAGTTATGGATGTTCACATCAACCCCAGATTCAAGCAAGAGAGAGACAATCTGCAAGGATAAATCTTGTTAAAATATACAATCATTTAATCATCACTTATCATAGCTGGACAATGCCAGAAATAAAGAGAGAATTTTCCTATACCTCATTGTGTCCTTGAGCTGCTGAATTATGTAGAGGAGAATTTCAAACACCAAAAGTTGAATACTTTGTAAGACGAGGATTGCATTCCAATAAAGCCTTAGCCTCTTTCAAATCTCCATCTCTAGCAGCAGAAACTAGGCATTCTCCAGAAGCAGAACATCCTAAGGAATTTTGCATGAAATTCAATATCCTCATTTTGTTTGGCAAGGATTCAAATGAGTTACCCAACTGGATGGCTCCTAAAACTCCAATCTACATAAGGATGAGTACAATAATCATGACAGTCACCCCTAATGACTGATACACATTGAGTCATTACCCCCAACCTTTTGGAAATTGTTTTTCTAATGAAAGAATCAAACTTTCGCAACAAAAACAGAGAGAAGTAAAACTATCACTACAATTATGCATCTTTTCCTGCTGTAATCAAACTTGGAACAGAAAAATACACATCGTACATCTTAGGGATATGTCCTATAGATTTTATAAAGAGGAAGATTTCAATAATACTAGCCAAATGATTATTAAGATGAATAGCAGAACATAGAAATTCAAAGAAGTTTCTGTTTTGGGGAATTCCAAAGTATTTTCATAAAATTTCTGGAAATGGAAATCCTAAGGCATGCTTATACTTACTAATTAGTTTTCTTGTTCTATCAGTCCAGGTCCAAGAAGGAGATGACAAATATTCACTTATTAATACTGAAACTCGCCTTAACATAAGATATTGTAGAAGATGGACCTGAACCTGCTTTAAACATACAAGTTCAATTGCTAGAAACAATTATGTATGTGATGGATCCATTAAGGGAAGCAAGTCCCTAACTTGTATATCTTGGAAGTGGGCTGGCAGGGAATGCACAAGTTCAACTAGGTAGAGAAAAGTGACAAAGGAGTCACTTCTAGTGTTTTTGAAAGAAGGAAGAATGGAATATGCTCAGCCGCTTCTGGTGTTCGAGCCTTGAGGCTCCAGATTCCCAGAAGAGAACAAGAGAGAGGAGTGCAAGAGACAAGCCAGGAAACCAAAATCTCTTAGGGAAATATGGAGTGGAGATTGTGGGTGTTCAAAGAGGCTAACAATTTCATCATTCAGAGCACACCAGGAGACAAGTGGGCTTCTAGAATATAGCATTAGGTGGAAGAGAGATCAAACCCCAGATTATGTAATGATGAATAGGTTGGTAGTATCTAACCACTATCAATTCAGAGGAAGAGATTCTAAATATATCTAGTTGAACTATAATGGAATTTTAAGGAATCATTGCCTCTAACATTGGCAAGCAAGAAACTAATCCTGTTCTGAAAAAATTGTAACATATGGAAAGAAAATACCATGGCTTCACCCTGCAATTCTCACCTCGAACGAGGAGGATAATGCAGAGGAAAACACTGCTGAGAAGGAAGCCCCAAAGGCTACAGCTGTGGGAATGGATGCTGGAACCCCTTCAAATCTCATCAACTTGGACACTGAAAGCCAGGAATAACTCTTAGGCTTCTTCTATTTTCTTTTGTTTCTATGATGAATACTGCTTCGGCTATGTGTTTTAAGATTACATGCCAGTTAATGTGAGCATTACTTCTACTGTTATTTATGTGGTTTCTAAGTCTCTTATTTTTTCATACTTCAGTGGCCTCCTGGCCCAAATTTGTTTCAGAAAAATGGTATGTTTTCTACAAACCTAAGTATTGGTTAAGACTATTTAACCCTCCTCATTTTTGGTTGGATCACAGAATGGTGAGCCTAGTTCTGTTGGATCTTACCCTCTCCCAAATTATACTATTTCACTGTTTATCAATAGAATAGTGTCTAACTTACAAAGAGTACATAATTGGATCAAAGCTAGATATAAACCTTTCAATCACTTAGAAAGAAATCATAAGGAAATCAATAGTATGCAAACATACCAAGTGATAATTACCTCCCCTGCGCTCCAAAAATATTGTGTTAATTGACCGTGCATGGCAAGGCCTGCAAAAATTATGGCATCTTGATCTGAATGGCCTTTCAATAGTAAGTGTTGGGGTGAAGAACAAGAACATGTGAACGAATTTTTTATTGTCAACCTACTACCAAAAGAAAAAAATCAGGCAGGGAAACTAGCTGCAAGTATTTGCAAGCATCTTACAAAACTAAAAAAAACCCTTAAACCTATTGACATGGCCTCAATTGACATGCTATTGAACTAGCATCCCCAGAAACTGCTGTCCCAGCCTCTCCTAAAGCATCATTTACTAGATAATGAGGAGGTGGTATAAACTACCAACAGGGGTATCAGGCACTATTGACTTGTTGCTTATGGATGCTGACATGTAACGAACTACACGAACAATATTACCCTCTCCTCAGAATCTATATATTACCACTCAGCAGATCTATACTCTACTATTTATGATATAGCTATTAACTCCTATTTCTTCAATTACAATGAACTGCTCTTTATGACTTGTTATAAACTAGCTAACCAACCGATGTTATTAGGATATACTCCGATCAAGGGTATCCCTCATCAATACTACATTATCCATTCTTCATTAAATCACAGACACTAGGACCCTCATATGGGATCGATGGTATCTTTACTCGCCATGGCCATGAACTAGGTCAAGCACAGAACCACTTCTAAGCATTTTAAATAATTTAAAATGTTAATTAAGCTGAAAATTACCTATCTATTGAGGAAGACAATTTTTGCACAAGTACATATCTTGAACTCTATGAAATCAAGATAGCTGCATGAAATAAATTAATGTAAGTTGCATTAAATATCATAAAGGACCTTGCAAGGTACTTTTAGCAAAAAATCAAAATGTGCAGGATATAGTAAAAAATCAGTTAACTTTAACTGAAAACCATAACAGAGCTTAGTCAAAATAGCCTGTTTTTAGTATAGAACTTATCTTAATTGATGGCACAATCTGAAATGGCCCTGAGGTTGTTTAATACCATGGATAAATAGGAAATTGACTTGAAGTTGAGCCAAGTTATTGAATCTGTAGCTATTTCACAAGTTAACTTTTGGGTAAACCATGCCAATTTCCATAATATCCATGGTTGCACGCAAATTTATCTTGAAATGAAACAAAAGTCTCATATCCAAAATTATGCATTGCAGTAGATCCTTATGCATTCACCACAACTTGGCTACCATGTTGTGTAAGCAATTCCTTAAAAAAATATAGGATGTGTGACGTAACCACTAAGCAATTCCCAAACATCTACAGGATTTAACAGAACTATTGGCAGGCAAGTTACAACTCATTAAGCAAGAGATAGCCGACTTCAAGTTCAAACCATTATGCAATTCCCAAACATTAGAGAATTTTATAGTGCAACTAGCAGAGAAGTTGCAACTCATTAAACAAGATAGAACTGACTTGCTTGGGAATAAAATTTCATTTTGATAATTCATGAATCATACTGTCCAAAAATGATAAACAAAATTCCAGAAAAAGCAAATGCAAAAATTCAATACCCACCTGAACACAATAGTTTTGGATGTTCACATCAACCCCAGATTCAAGCAAGAGAGAGACAATCTGCAGGCATAAATATTGTTAAAATATACAATCATTTAATCATCACTTATCATAGCTAGACAATGCCAGAAATAAAGGGAGAATTTCCTAAACCTTATTGTGTCCTTGAGCTGTTGAATAATGTTGAGGAGAATTTCGAACACCAAAAGTTGAATACTTTGTAAGACGAGGGTTGCATTCCAATAGAGCCTTAGCCTCTTTCAAATATCCATCTCTAGCAGCAGGAACCAGGTGTTCTTGAGAAGCAAAACATCCTAAGGAATTGCCCATGAAATTCAATATCCTCATTTTGTTTGGCAAGGCTTCAAATGAGTTACCAAACTGGATGGCTCCTAAAACTCCAATATACATAACGATGAGTACAATAATCATGATAGTCACCCCTAATGACTCATACACATTGAGTCATTACCCCCCGCCTTTTGGAAATTGTTTTTCTAATGAAAGAATCAAACTTTTGCAACAAAAACAGAGAGAAGCAAAACTATCACTACAATTATGCATCTTTGCCTGCTGTAATCAAAGATGGAATGGAAAAATACACATCGTACATCTTAGGGCTATGTCCTGTAGCTTTTATAAAGAGGAATATTTCAATAATACTAACCAAACGATCATTAAGATGAATACCAGAACATAGAAATTCAAAGAAGTTTCAATTTTGGGGAATTCCAGAGTATTTTCATAAAATTTCTGGAAATGGAAATCCTGAGGCATGCTTATACTTACTAATTAGTTTGCTTATGCATAGTGATGCAATATTCTATTTTTCTGCATTTGAACTATAGTAATTGCTTGAAATACTATTTTATTGTTTCCTAGATGTTTCTTATACATTCTTTGGGGGGGTAATTTCATTCATGCTTACTAAATTCTATTTTCTACCCAACAAATTCATAACAATTTATTCAACACTGTTTTATTTTTCAGTTGTGAAATATTTGAAGTATTATTCTTTCTTCCAGTTTTGATGTTTATTATATCCTTAAGTATTTTCAACCTTTCATGTACTATTTATTATGGCCTTTTGAGAAACTTAAGATAATATCCTCATGTGAAGTTTTGGTTTGTTGTTTTGCAGGCTAACACCATTTTACAGGAAAGCTATTTGGTACTTGTGTGAATCTATGTTTGGCCTAAATCCTTATTAGACTTAGTTTGCTTCAATACTTATTTTCTTTATCGAGCTATATCTTTAAATGATGATTTGTAACACATTCTTCCTTTATTTTTCCTTTCTGATATGAGAAAGAAAATGCAAATTTCAATTTCTGCTATGTTCTACAATTTCGCTTGAAGCTTAGCTAAAATATAGTAGCTTCACCAGAAGCAACAATTCCTGGGCACTAGAACCAACAGTTCTAGCCTGAAGCATCAAGGTAGCTCTATAGTATGGATTGTAGTTTTTTCAAAGGCCCTTCATACCCATGCTTTTATGGTGTCCCTGTCAAAGGAGGAATGTTCACTTACTTTACAAACTACTAGTAAAATCTAGTTGTGAAAGGAGGTAAAGATGACAACAGGTGGGAGCCTGGGAGGAAAGATTGCACTGGTTTGTTGTAATTCCAATTTTTCTATGGATGGCTAATTCAAAGGATAAATTTTTTTGAAACATCCAAATGATGGACACAAGTAAAATTTGTCTGTATAAATTTTCTTTGACACATAGACCATGGAAACTCAGTATGTATTAAGCAACAAATAAGAAGGTACAATGTGAGTCTGTTTTGCCTTTAGTACAACACAATTGCTTGGGACAATATTAGTACCCTTTAAATGGTATTTTGTGAGGCCTACACCCATTGCAATTGACATGATGGCATGGGGTTGAACCAACATGACATGGAGAGATTTATATTTCCCTACAATGATATATACTATAAGAATATAGTATCCTAACAACTAAAACCCAGTGACCCCACAGTTTATGTTTCACTTTGGATTTGATTATCCCACTTATTTATAGGGTACATCCATGAAAGATTTTTTTCTTTCCCTTTGCTGCATGGCTAGGGTGACATACCTCCATCACAGTGGTAGTTGCACATGTGGACACTAACTTGGTTATGTCATTACAGTCTTTTTTGAAGATTAATTTAACCCTCTGCAAGCTAGGTACTGTTAGAGTTAGGGCAAAGTAAATGTCGCCACTGTAACTATTTATAAGTATCAACGTGATTATAGCTTCTGCCTAGCTCTTGTCAAGACTCAAAAAATCTAAATATTCCACTTTAAAAAGCCATTAGAACTAATAAATGCAACTCCATAGTCTACAGACAATGGTGTGGTAGTAAAGCAGAGTGCTTGTCATAGTCATGGCCCAGGTTCAAACCTCACTAAGCTTGCTTCCCATCGTTTGTTTGTCTAGACCAAGCGAACAAAGGAAGTTGTAGGAAATGGATGTTTTTTGATGATATATGTGTTCGACCCTATAAAATGGGATTTCTCTTTGTCAAACACTATACAATAGGATTTTTCTATGTCAATGTCTATGTGTGTTTTGCTGTATTTTCCTACAAACAAAATAAACCAAGACTACATAATTACCTAGTGCATGAATTAGGAGAGATTTATCCTTATGGAAGTAATTTTGATGTGTTGCCAATTATGACATTAGACATAATATTTGAAAAGTTTCAAAACTCATAGATCCGATTGTCTATCTGAATTTGATTATCCTTATATATACTGGTCATTTGGAGGAATAAATTCTCAAGATTGTTCTAAGTTGTGATTAATAAGACAACCCTACAATATTCTCCCCTCCTGAAAACTGATTTAGTAGTATAACTAAGAGATGGGACACAAATGCAAATAACCATCCCAATATCTGTTAGCTAACTCATGCATTGGTGCTTTGGTTTTAGATTTTATAGTTATAAACACTACAAGAGTTCAATTTGAATTATCACAATAGCTTGGATTCTGGAATCACAATTTTTTGCTTAGCAAGAACACTAAGTAAGATGATATGCCTACTAGTGGGCCTTTCTACTACAGAAAAGTGAATATAGTTTCATGAATTTTGTCCACGAAGCAAAAGGTAGATCAATAAAACAGTTCAAACATAATTTCAATAATCAAGGGAAGTTTATTCAAGTAAATTTTTATATATTCATACACTCATTTTATGTGGTGGTCCATTTTCTATAGTAGTCAATTTTTAGGACAACCACATCTAAACCCAATTCTAACCCTTATTTGTGAACCAAAGAGTCTATTTTGCCTTCTGATTTTCTCAATCAGGAATGGCACCCAACCTGAGAACTTAAATGGTCAAAATTGATTTCATACTAGTAGCGAAGGGCACCGATCTGGTTGAAAAATATCTTATCGTGTAGGTTGTCTGTGTGTTGTAGTTCTGCTCACTCTGACATATATTGGGTCTTCATTGTTTTCTCATTCAAGGATAAACCAATCCTTCAACTACTATGAGAAAGATAGTTCCATCGGCAAGTATTTGGGAAAGTTGGACTGGGTTCACCTTCCTTGGTTAGTCTATATATTTTCTCAGTGGAACCGGGAAACCTAAAGAGAGGGGACCTAGCCCTATGTGACAATTTAGGGCAGATTCCCAAGGTTCCATCGGTATGGAAATCAACAATATCTGTCGATATAGAAATCACCATATTATGTGATAATAGATCCATTAAATAGAAGAAAATAGTCCATAGTTTCTTGGGATATATCACTTACTGAAGAAAAAATAATCTCAAAAATATGCCAACTAAATCTAGCATAATAGGTTTGATATTAAAATATATGTGACATGATTTATTCACCAACAAGTTATGATCCTTGTGAAACAAATAAAATTGTTAAGAGTCAGATAAGGAAACAGGTTGGGTTCAAATTTAGAACCATTTCTATCCTCACCAAGATGTCTAAAGATCCAGTCTTAAGAATATCCAGGCACGCTTTCACATTTTGCAATGACACTTGCAAAAAGTTCAACAGCCAGCTACATTCTTCCTTCTCCATCCTGCTTCTTGAGCCTCACCATTTACAACCACCAATGTCTTCTACAACATCATATTTTTATCCTATTTCAGCTTCAATGCTTGCATCCTAAAGTTCTTCCAACAAAATCAAGTTCTTTCTAGTGTTTATTTTTTATTCTTGTGGACATTCATAAGCTCTATGACCTTTAACATTGCAATTTAGCAAATCATATAACTTTGAGAAATTGTTGACTCTCTTCCACATCCAATCTCTCAACATCTTCTTCTCTCATCTTTCTAGTCTCCTTATAATCTTCAATAGGAACAAATGTAGGTGTATTTTAAGTTCATCTGATCAGACATCTATTAGGAGTTTCTTCTCTACAGCTTCCAATGGTACAGATTGCATGAACTTTGAAGGGAGGTTGATCAACCCCTAGGAGAGCCTTCCCCTTTGATAGTGTTTGGTGTTTCTCTTGGGTTCTCCACAAATTTTCACATACCTGCACTATTGATTTGATTTGTTTCCCTGCTCCATGCTCTAAGGCTATAGACTATAGGTCTTTTACAGCATAGGCTAGTTTCATTTATATCATGTTTTTCTAGGAGAAGCCTTAGTGCTCCCACTTCGTATCTCACACTATTTTAGCTAGCAGCTCCATTGACTTATTTATGGTCATTTTTTGGACATTCATAAAATTATCTTATCTTTTCTTATCTCTAGATATGACCTGTAGGTGGAAACCCCTCTTAGTTGATGCTCTGCCTCTGTTTCTATTATTACTTCTCTTCTACCTTCAATGCATACTGGAGTTTTTCATCAACTGAATACAACTTCCCCATGGCCAAATCATCTTATATTTGAAAAGGAATTCCATTTAGGCATCTGGATGCTAATTTTCCATCATGTTCCTATAGTTTTGTTTAAATATGCAACTTCAAAAAATGTTCAATATACTCATGTACAGATTAATCCTTTTTTCTGAAATTCTGAAACTGCCTAAATTATGTCTGATAATAGTTTGTAGGTTAAAAAGCTGATTGCAAATTCTTTAATGTCTTTGACCAAACTTTGATTTTTCCCTTACATTGGCTTTCTCGATTTCTCTGAAACTGATTCTACCATGAAGCTACATGGTATTTAATCTTTGACATGAGAAGCTTTTCCCTTCCTAGGTCATCCTATGCAATGTTCTCCATGTTGAAGTACTTATCCAACTAATCAATATATTTGGACTCAATCACCTCAGAACTTTGACCCTTCACATCTCATTTGAGTTCTCTGCCTTTACATGGCTTCAACAAGCATCTCTACATGATCTTTAGTTTCATTCAAATCGGGGGTAATGCTTGCTTCATCTTCAAAATATTTGATCCCCAATCCCCTCTCTAGGGTTTCCAATATTTGATCAAGTTCATTATATCCTTTGGCTCCTCCTTATGCGCCTTAACCTAAGGTATTTCTTGTGCATGCCATATTGTGGCTCTAATACCAAAATGATGCAATGCTACAAACTCCTGCAGATTTATTCTCAAACTAGAACTCAAAGGAGATTGAAGATTAAAAAACACTTTGATTTAAAAAAATCTCCTTACAACCATCTCATTTTTTCCTGTCTTCAAAAGTACATGTCATCCTCTTTAAAGTTTAAATAGAGTTCATACTCATTATTATCCACTAGTTTTTTATAATTAATATATATAGATAAGTTATCATTAACTGTAAGAGTCCATACAAAAATTATCTTCATGCATCTCAAACATTATATTTTCTACTTCGTTATTATCTTCATGAAACAATCATTTCTGCATGTACCAAAATATGTTACACATTTAAAGATTTGCTTTATCTTCATACAGAATTATCCTCCCATTGGCATGCACTTTATCCATACATTGAGTCTTCTCTCAATGTTGAATGAAAGATTCAATTGACTTCCTTGGAAAAAACTACAATTCCTAAGAGATGAAATAGCATATCTATTGGCTTCATCATCCACACAATTCAAGGAATAAATAAGTCATGAAGAATTGGCACATAGCCGTGCTTGTCAGAACCATAAACCTGAGAACATTACAGACTATATTAGGATTACATGAAAATAAATCTGCATGCAATGTTTTAAAACCACAAGAATATTTCAATGGTGGCATGTCAAGTTACTGAAAATGAGTAGCTAATGTGAACCCCACTAGGGTTCAAGTCATACCAAGTGACATGCTAATATGTGTGCTCATAGTTGTGGATGCACACCAATGTACACAATAGCGGCTGGGGCCTAGTGGAAGTCCTGGGTAGTTTTGATAGAATAGATATACACCATTCGCATTGTCTAAGATGAAGTTTATTGAATTGAATGGTGCTAATAGTTCCCCTATAATGCTAAATCTAGGCACATTAGCCTCATTGTAATAAGAGGGAACTAGTTCAAAAAAAACCACAAGAATTCCTTGGCCTTGTTCATATTTCAATTGATTTAATATGTAGATGCCAAAACATAACTAATCTATTTGAATAGTCATAATGTGCATAAAGACAAGTTAAAACCTCTTAGCATATGCCTCAATAGGTAGTGTCGATTATATTTGTCCTATTTGGATAGCCACAAAATAGCATTTTAACAAGTATATTACTTAGTTTTAATATTGCTATGGAAACTTTTACACTTTAGTAATTCACATCTAGAATATCAATCCTAATGTAGTTTACATGTACAAAACAACTTACCAAATCAACATCAGGGCCAAGTAGAGATATTGCCTTGTCTGTATTCCATACCTGAATCACGTAAAACCAACAAAAAGGTGTAAAAAAAACGTTGAGGTAAGACTAGGCCTTGCTGCACTTGAGAAAATTAGTTACATCTTTAGACATAATCAGAGACATATTCAAGTATGATTTCTGGGAGCTAAGGTGGAACATTAAAGCAAAAAAAACTTATCAACTCTTCCATAAATACCAACCCACTATTTTTGGTAGGGAAGAGTATCATACCAAAGCACGTACAGGGATACCCTTCTTGCATAGAACATCAACAACTTATTTACCAACACCACCAGTTGCACCGGCCACCAGTACAGTATCCATATTTTCCTTTTGAGTTTGTGACTATCTAGAGGAAGAGCCTGATAATTGCTCTATTAAATATTGAAACAAATTGACAGAACAAATCCACATGGGACATATTAGTACTTCATGAAATGTTAAAAATAAACAGTTGGAACTGGGTAAAATTTATGCTTGAACTCTTGCATTCTGAGCTTCTTCAAGTCCAGTGAATCTGGAGGAAATTTACCTTCACCGGTGATGGAGGTCCATTGAATAAGTATAATGTTTGCAAGAACCTTCCTATGTCCCACAGTTTCCTATTTCTTTCTACTACAATTTTTTGACTAAACTTTAAAGGAGAGTTTGGTAAAAATTTCCTTATGACAAGGAAGATATGCAATCTACAATTCAACCGTATAAGCCCTTTGACTCCATATCTACAACAAAAAATACTTGGACCATCAGATAGATATAAATAGGTAGCTAATATCAACTTGTACTCATGCATACTTTTTGGCTAACTAATATACCTTGAACTTGTAGCAAGCTTCCAGCATTTTCAGCACTGCTGGTGTTGGTTTTCAAAATTTGATTTATGGTATCTCGAAGAGTCTTATTTGGCAATAGAGCATCTACAAGAATGTTTGTTGCAACACATACACATCTGGACTTTGATATGATATGATCCCTAATGCCTAAAATAAATGGAAAAAAATTCAAATGTTTAAACACTATCAGCATGTGCTAGACAAAAACATAGACTATGAATCACACAATATAGAAAACATCACACCAAAGTAAGATCTATGTAATTATTCTCCGATTATATTACATTTGTCACAGTAGCTATTGAAACATCATTTACTGGTCAGCACAACATCTTTCATTACTTTCTTGCATAATGGACAATGCAATTCAGGTGGCAATTCAACAATAGAACGGTTAGATGGGAACCCCTCAACTTCCTTGTCAAAATCAGCTCTACATGACAAATTATTTTAATTGGTAGCTAATAATTGAGAAGAAATGCATAGCCAATTTCATAGACCTTCCACTTTATAGTGTTGTCAGTGATGAAGGTTTGGTTCAAATGACTCACTTGTTAGGCCTTAAAACTGCAATTACCCCATTTGGCAATCCACAAGAGCCATCGGGAGTAGCAACAAGCATTGATTTGGGAATGCCAGTTGGAGTCTTCACCCTTTTGAGGTCAAAATTGGGATCCCTATTTGTTGAACAATGCTGGATGAAATGTCCTAGAGAAAACAAATAAGATGGCGAGAACCCATATCTATCCCATTATCCATGCTCTTAATGAACAATTTGCTTATAAAGTTACTAGACATGATGAACATACGAGGAACTTTACATCTATGACAAACATATCCTTGTGGTGGTGTTTTCCATTCCATTCCACTCCCTACATCATTAATTCATCATAAAATGACTTTAGACCTAAACTACCCATCCAAATCTGAGCAAGCTCCACAAAGGTGAAAGTAAAATTTCTACATTCGTCATCTCTACCAGTTAATACAAAAGGAAAACTATCTTTACTCAAAGAGTCAACATTCATGGGTTTCTACAGTGTTGGCCAACTATGAACATAACTACAGTGAAACAATTTTTGGCCATCTTTCTATTTGACCATTAATTAGACTCACAGGTGGAGAAACCAATTTATTTGGATTGGATTCTCTTTTATTGTAAGAATTAACCAGACCTAACATGCACTTCAAACCTTTCGATTTTCTAGGAGCATTATGATCTTTGTACTTGCACATAGTTCCCTTTAGTATCCTATCAATTAGAAATCAAATCTCACATGTCTACTCTAAATTTTCTCCATAGAAAATAAACCTTTCTATTCCTTTTTCCCCATGATATGTATAAGGCTCTCCTTCTCTCCCCTTAAATAGAGAATCTATGTCCCTCGCTACTAGCATTGTACCCAACAGAGCTATATCTATGCCATAATGTTCCATGGCCTAAGTTGGTTGTATATATACTACACCTATGCCTTAGAAACTACATATATGGTGATTAGTGTGGGTGTGCATATACTAGAATGTTAGGGGTATCTTCATAGATTGGTCAAAATGTTAAGGGTATCTTCATAGGTTGGTCAGGAGTTGAGGTCGGTTGGGGGGCAGGGATCACATGCATAGGTTGTAGCAATAGGAGAAATTTTGGCATCAGATGCTTACTTCAAGGCTAATTGGTTGGTTTGTGAGGATTTCAATAAGGTGGAATCTCAAAAGGACAAAGGGAGAGTATCAAGGTCAAGAGCACCAGGGCGGCATAGATATATGAACATAGATTTCCTCCTCTAGTATTTTATCCTAGTTTTCACATTATCAAGTTTACATTTCTTAGGCTATACATCCACATGGTTGCCCCTAATTTGGACTTGGAAAATTCCAATCATTACATCCATAGATTTTGTCTCCTAGGACTTGGAACCTATTGATTCAGTCAAGGAACGTGTTTTTCAATATGTTATTTTGTTCTTCACATAAAACACAAGTTTCAATAATTATTTGTTTAAGTCTATAAGAGAAAGCAAAATCGTTATACCAGTAGCTTCTCAAATATTATGATAGAATCATCATTATATGAATGTAAACATTCTATCTTGGCTGAATTTTGTCTTCATTATCTAATGCATCTATGCTACTTTCCATTAGATTCACTAAAATTTTAATACTGTCTAAATTGCTCCCAATTAAAAAAAATATAGTTTCTGAGAGAACAAAGTTCAAAACCCTAGAAGTGAAATTAATACGTATAGGACCTGCCCTATAGTCACACTTCAACACACAATTTTTGAACTAGAAGGAATTTAATAATTATAACCAGGATATCCATCAATAATTAACAAGTAAGCTCAGACTTTACAGATGAATCATGCTTAAACGGGTATTATTTTTAGCATTAAAATAATTAATTTGGAGGTCCATTTGTTTTGCAAAAAAAATTAAAAGAGAACCCACGTTTTTAACAGAATAACTCATGATTTATATATAGATAAACTACAACATCATCAATGGAAGGAGAAACTCCAGTAGCATATCCTGTTAGAAACCCAAAAGCATAGTGGAATAGGTCTGTAAAGGATTGGCACTGAAATACCTAAATCCCATATGTAAATGCAAAGAAATAGGTACTTTAGGAAGTACCTCATTACGGCTGAAACCTCAACGATTCTTCATTCTCATCATAGATTCAAAGCGATGAAGCTCTGTATGGGTGAATTTTCTCTAAAAACTAGTATGCCCACAATATGCATTTGATAAACCCTCCCCTTCTACAAAATAAAAGTCGTGGGATTATGTGATATATTTTCTTAGGTTGGTGTTTGGCGTTGGGTGAATTTTCTCTAAAAACCAGTATGCCCACAAGATGCATTTGATAAACCCTTTCCTTCTACACAATACAAGTTGTGGGATTATGTGATGGGTTTTCTCAAGTTGGTGTTTGGCGTTTGATAGTGGGTCTGGCTGGATTTATGGCTTGGACACAATTTTTAGTGGATCTCATAAGAGGCCCTACTAACTTGAAAAATAAAAAGGAGATTAGGATCCAAGTTAGACCCAATACTTTTACCAACATTTTTAATTTCCCGCCTATGCACAACATAATCCCGCCATGCATTTTGGGTCAACAAAAATATTTTTCTTTTTGTTTAAATGTTGTTATAAATATAAATATAAATATTTTGAAGTAAACTAAGCTTAAAAAAACAAAATTATGTAGTAATGTTTTTTTATAAATACTATCTTAGATCCAAATCCTAGGCTTTATTAAGCACTAAGAGGGATCAAATCTTCGGAGGTGCAAACCTCTCCTCCAATAGCTCCTTGCATGCAATAACTTAGAATACCTTAGGAGAGGTTTGCACCTCGAGAGATTTGATCCCTCTCGGCGTATACAGCCTAGGATTTGGATCTAGGCTCGTATTTAATATAAGTTATATGTTATATATATTGTTTTAAAGTTATATATTATAATATACAATATAATATATAATACAAATACATTATAATATATAATATAAAGAGAAAGAATCCTATTTTCTATTTTAATTTGATAATTTTTAATTATTATAAAAGGGATTAGGGACTAGATAAATGGCACATTTTTCATTTAAATAGGGGAATAAGGAACGTAGATAAGACAAAAGGATCTCTATGGAGGAGACTTTTTTTAAGGGTAAGGTAAAGGGGTTTGGAATTTAAAGGTGTTTTATTTATTTTATGTAAATGAAAATGGGAAGGGGTGAGGACTTTAGATAGAAAAAGATTTAAAAGCTAGGATAGGGGAAATAATTAAAAGGGGGAAGCGCTCATAATTTTTTAATAAATAAGGCATATTGGTTTCTTTTGCTATAAGACTTAAGGGGATACTTTTCAACTTTCGAATCATAGATGTAATGAGAAGACTGTCAAATAGATGCATCATACGAATTAATAAAAGACACAAAAATAAAAATAAAATAGTTTTCATGCTCTTACCTACCTAAGCTTCAATTGAGTGTTAAAGGGGACAAATGATGACGATTTTGGCCAGATTAAATATGAACATGTTAAGTGTGATAATAATTTGAACACAATGGTATAAAATTCAAGACATGATGATGCTTTTAATGAGAAGTGACCAATCTCTGAGACACAACATTAACTAGACTATCATGACGATGTAAAAGAAACGACTTGGAAAATATGTTGAAGGGGTCATACGTGCCAAGGTTTAGTGGGTTTTTTTATATGCCAAGGTCATGTCCAAATTAACATATAGATGGGTTGCATTAATTCAATTTTGTTAATGCAGGGACATGTAAATATATGTTTTATAGATGTTAGAATTTAATAAATTCTAACAATGTAGATGGATTCAGTCTCTAAATTCATCTGCAGTGTTAGAATTTAGTAAAATGTACAAATTCATTGTCAAATTTGTAATTTATTTATTTATTTTCGGAATGACAACTAAAAATGACCAAATAAATGACCAATTGTTATGCGGTCATTTTTAGTCTAGATATCCCGTGACCAAATTTCGTCATTTATCTTGGTCGTTTTTAGTTGGTTTTTATCCCGTGACCAAAAGTGGTCATTTATCTTGGTCTTTTGTAGTTAGCTCTCTTAAATTTATCAATTTTGGTCATTTATCCTTGAAAAAAACTATGGTGACCAAAATTTTTGGTCTCCTCGTCACTAATCTCTCATTTTCCACTAGTGGACGCATCGTTTGACTTGGTGTCATTGTCGTCCTCAGAGGACTCATCCTCTATAGGAATATCACCTCTCGCTTCCCGGAAAAAGCGCTCACAAGCCATATCCATCTTCCTCATCACACCAGTCCACTTTGGAAGAAGGTTGTGAATAGAGGAAATCATCTCACTACTCAGATGCTGTCAGCCATCATCTGAGACCCCAGTAGCAAGCCACTCCAGATGCAACAACACTCCATCCATCTCCCGCCGTCTCCTGTGGGAGCTCCCAGTAGGAACCACCGCAGGAGCTATGGTAACTACCCACCTTCGATGCCCAGGCGGCGGGCAAGGACCAATATCTGCATACACAAATAAGGACACCATCAATCCACACATACAACTATCAACCAGCTCAAACTACACTATGTATAAAGATGAACACAAAAACATCATGCATACATACCAGCTGGTCCCCACACCTGGTCGAGAGGTCGTGGCATATCGGGGTCCCCTTGATAGTCCATACTCGCGTACGGGTACTCCTCGATCACCACTGCTCTAACAGCTCCTTTGTAAAAAATCATCCCACCCTGTCACCACCCTCTTAAATCATCATCTAACACTAGCGCTATATCCGTGGCTCTCATGGACGACTATCCTACACAGCCCGGTGTGGATGCAATGTAGGTACTTTCTTAAAGAAGAAAGCACATAGGAAGGAGCCAAAAAAAAATCCTGCCCCATATGTCTTCGACTTGTTCAGCTGCTGTCGAACAGCCTGAAGATACATCTAGCCCCATCCATAGTGTGGAAATTTAACCCAGGTGTTAGAACAATTACACTCACAACAATTTCAACTTACACATGCAAATTACTCACAAAAGAGACTGAATATGGAGCTGAAAACTAATCTGTATTGAATAAGTGTACAATAGCCAACCCTGTGAAGTAATAGGCTACCACAATAAATAATTACATGAGAGATTTGAATGCATAAGGATGCCATTCGAATTTATTCAAAAGCAGGCTTACTAAATCTAAGCAAATCCCCCATAGGTGCATAAAGCATATTCCAAATCTGTCTAGGAGCTCACGAATTGGAAAAATCAATTAGGCAAGAAAATAGGTGGTGGAAGGACAAATCATACATGCTTTTCATAGGAGAAAAGAGTGGAGGATGTTGAGGACAAAAAACAAGTTAACTTCACCTAGTCAAACTTTCCCAATTGCCTTAAAACTCAGAAAAAGAAGGCAATAAAGTAGAAAAAGCAGACATGTGCTAGGGAGGCCAGGAATAAAGCAGATTTGATTCCAAGAGGTTTCCCAAGAACTCCATGACTCAAATTTATCAATTTTGACCACTATGGATTTGTGGAGGACAACTTGCATAAGGTGGAATATGGAAACTAGGCAAATAAGACAAAAAATTGGATTAATTAATGTCTAAGGTAGCTAACTATGGGTTGATT
>LPNX010803592.1:1453951-1585654 GCA_001517045.1 Pseudotsuga menziesii
GATTAGCCCTTTTGCAAGCATGAACACATATCCTGATGTTGACTTTCAATTTGTGCTATCACCTTCCCAATCATTGTCAGTAAACCCAATCAAATCAAGATCACATTTAGCTTTGTAGAAGATCCCATGAGTCCTTGTTCCCTGAACAAAGTTAAGGATCCTTTTGGCTGCTCTCCAATGGATCTCATGAGGCTGATCCATGTATCTTTAAGCCACACTTATTGTATAAGAAATATCAGGTCTAGTATGTGTAAGATACAACAAACATCCAATCAATTGCCTATACAATGTATTGTTTACCATAGGTGAAGAATCAGCTTCTTCAAGCTTAACTCCTGAAAGGAAAGGAGTCTTGCTTGGATTGCAATCCTTCATTTTGAATTTGTTCAGAAAATCCAAGGAATACTTGGACTGATTTAATTTTATTCCTTCTTTGGTTTGAGCAATCTTGAGCCCCAAGAATTGGCTCAATAAGCCCAAATATCTCATTGAGAAGGCATGGTTCATTGCATCCTTCAAGGAGGCAATTTCATCCTTTGAGCTTCTTGTAATGAGAAGGTCATAAAAATATAAAACAATGATCATTAATGAACCATGAATCAGCTTCAAATAGACATTTGGATCTGATTTGCATCGAACAAAATTCAGTGATAGCAAAAAGCTATCAATCTTGGCATACCAAGCCCTGGGGGCTTGCTTAAGCCCATACAATGACTTCTTTAGCCTGCACACAAGATATGGGTCAGTATCAAATCCTTGAGGCTGCTGCATGTATATCTCTTTAGTGAGATCTCCATTCAGGAAAGCACACTTCACATCCATGTGGTGTACCTCCCATTGCTTTGAAGCTGCAATGGCTAAGGCTAGCCTGATGGAGTCCATCTTTGCCACTGGTGCAAAGGTCTCATTGTATTCTATGCCATGCACTTGTGAGTATCCCTTGGCTACCAATCTATCCTTGCACTTCAGAGGTGAAATATCAGCAGCAAATTTGGTTTTGTACACCCACTTACACTGAACTAGCTTCCTCCCTGGGGGAAGATCAACCAGCTCCCAAGTGTTGCTCTTCTGGAGTGAGCTGAACTCTTCTTTCATGGATACTTGCCATATTGGATAATTTTATGCATATTCATATGCCTGTGGGTCTGATTCAACCATTAGATAGCATTTCTCTGCAAACATAGGATCTTTCATGCACAGAGCACTCTCAAACTGAGATCTAGTCCTCCTAGGATCAATAGGATTTCCAGCTAGTTCTCCAGCTACATGAATGGTCTTGGATGCTCATTTTGGTATTTTAGGACTATTAGGATATGCATTCAAATCATCATTATCATACATATCAGAATCAGCATGTTCAACTATCTCTTCACTTACATTCAGAGGTTCTGGTGGTGAAGAGGATTTCCACCACTGCTAGGGGCTCTTCTTGAAACTGAACACACCTTTCAATGAAGGCTTTGTTTGTGCTCAAATTGATCATATTGTACCCTTTTGAATCTTTAGAGTACCCAACAAATAGACACTCTTGGCTTTGGGGCTGCAAATCCTTCCTCTTTTCTGTTGGAATTCTAGCCCAAGCCCTTGAGCCAAAAATCCTGAAATGGGTCACATCTGGCTTGTGCCCAATCCATGCTTCGAAAGGAGTCATACCATCAAGCTGTTTATGAGGCACCCTATTCTGAATATAGGATGCACATTTTATAGCTTCGACCCAGTACTTTGGTGGCAAAGTCTTATCCTCCATCATACAGGTTGCCATCTCTTTCAGTGATCTGTTCTTCCTCTCAGCAACACCATTCTGCTATGGTGTGTAAGGGATAGAATGCTACATCTAAATACCTGCATCTACACAATATTGAATAAACTCAGACTTGACATACTCGCCACCATTGTCATATTTGAGGACCTTGAGTTTCCTCCCAGACTAGTTTTCAACCAAAGCCTTAAAGACTTTAAAGAGGCCAAAAACTTCAGACTTGTGTTTGAGGAAGTAAACCCAACAATACCTGGAAAAGTCATCTATGAATGTCAATGCATATTTGGCATGAATCATTGACATATGAGGAAATGGGCCAGCAACATCACTGTGGATCAATTCAATAGGTGCATAGGTTCTCTCATGACTAGCTTTCTCAAATTTATGCTCTGGGTGTTTTCCTAGGATGCAACCTTGATAGAATCCTTTGGAAAACTTAATCTTTGGTAACCCTATGACCATTTATTTTTCACTAAGATCAGAAAGATACTTGTAATTTAGGTGGCCAAATATTTCATGCCAAATCTTGCTTGCCTCATTAGCATGAATCAGAAGAGCAGAGGGGTTTGAGTAGGGTAGGAAGTGTGAGAACATGTATACCTTCGAAGTGTGATTTGCAACTCCTTTTGCAATGAATTTACCACTTGAGATCTCTGTGATCTCAACTTCATCAGGGGAGAATATGACCTTCTTTGGAGACCCTGTGTGGGTCATCTAGTACACTGATAAGAGGTTAGAGGCAAGACTTGGAACATACAACACATTGTTGAACTTACCATGGTCAAGATCAATCCTCCCTTTTCCCAAACTTTCAGTGAGAGAGTCATCTCCCAGTACTATTGGTGGACCTTTCGACATGTCAAGTGAGGTGAATGCCTCCTTGGTAGAAACCATAAGTCTTGAAGCTCCAGAATCAATGATGAAACTAGGTGAGCTTGATGTGCCAGCAACCAATGCATGAACTCTCTCTCTATCTTCTTAACTTGATCCTCCTTCCCTCTTCTTTGAGCTGTCTGGAAGGGAGATGTCATTCTTCTCCAGGAGTTAGGTCAGCATGTCTATTTGATTCTTCATGCAGGAGCTTTCAGAATGATTGCCCTTACTGCAGTATGCACACTTGCTCATTTCTCCTTTGTTCTTCTTCTTCTGGGGGTTCTTCTTGGAACCTTGAGGCTCCTCTGGAGACTTGTTCTTGTCTCTCTTTTGCTCAGGTGGATTTTTAGCTTTCTTATTGCTTTTTGAATCCACCCTCGAATCTCCAGCAACCATAGCTTGGTCTTTGGATGGTTTGATTGTGCCCATCATCACCAATTTATCTTGTTCTTGTGTGAGAGATTCCATGAAATCTGCAAGGCTAGGCATTTTCCAGGCTCAAGCTGTCAACTTTGTGGCATTGAAGGTCGAAACAAACACTGAATAGTCAGGGCCAATATTCTAGAGTATGGCCAAGACTAGCTGATGATCCTTCTTTTCGATCCCACATTGTTTTAGCTGCAAAACAAGTGCTTTGAACTTGGAAAAGTAGAGTTGCAGGGATTCAAAGCTATTGGGACTTAGGGAGATCAATTCATTTTCAATTTGATGTCCCCTCATCTCATCTGTCTTTCCAAAAAGATAAAAAATATTCTCCCATACTTCATTCGGTGATGTTAATCCATCGAGATGGAAAAGGAGGTCTCTAGATATACTCAGACACAGGAGACCATAGGCCTCATCCCTCCTGTTGTGCCATTTAATCTTCTCTGCAGCTGCATTGGGCTCTGCTTCTATTTCCATAGTCACTTTGTAGAGGCCTTTCTCTCTTAATAGTATCTCCATCTCTGATTTCCATTCAAAGAAGTGAAATGGAGTCAAGATGATCTTCTGAGATTGATCCATAGCTCATAAATTTGTCCCGTCAGTCAGCAGAATGCTCCCAGTCAATGATGTCAAAACTGCAAAACAAATTGGAAGGAGAGAAATCAATATAGAAAGGCTCGGATACCATGTGGAAATAAAACCCAGGTGTTACAACAATTACACTCACAACAATTGCCAATTACAAATGAAAATTACTCACAAAAGAGACTGAATATGGAGCTGAACACTAATCTGTATTGAATAAGTGTACAATATCCAAACTTGTGAAGTCATAGGCTGCCAAAATAAATAATTACATGAGATATTTGAATGCATAAGGATTCCATTCGAATTTAGTCAAAAGCAAGCTTACTAAATCTAAGCAAATCCCCCATAGGTGCATAAAGCACATTCCAAATCTATCTAGGAGCTCACAAATTGGAAAAATCAATTAGGAAAGCTAATAGGTGGGGGAAGGTCAAATCATACATGCTTTTCATAGGAGAAAAGAGTGGAGGATGTTGAGGACAAAAAACAAGTTAACTTCACCTAGTCAAACTTTCCCAATTGCCTTAAAACTTAGAAAAAGCAGGCAATAAAGCAGAAAAAGTAGACATGCACTAGGGAGGCCAGGAATAAAGCATATTTGATTCCAATAGGTTTCCCAAGTGCTCCATGACTCAAATTTAGCAAGTTTGACCACTATGGATGTGTGGAGGACAACTTGCATAAGGTGGAATATGGAAACTAGGAAAATAAGACAAAAATTGGATTAATTAATGTCTAAGGTAGCTAAATATGGGTTGATTATTCTAACACATAGTATGTGCCCCCTATAGCATGCTCTACTAGCTGAATCTGCCCTCCAGAGATCTTGTGGCTCACTGTGGAACCCTGTGGAACCCAAGATATGCAATAACAGTGTCGCCACCACCCATGTCGACAAATCCTCGATGTCACACATCAGGATATAGGAGCCACGCACATACACCGTAGTGTAAGAATTCTTGTCACACAACTCCTCCAATGTCTCCCCCTGAGACAACACAGGTGCCAAATCACCAACCACTCCCAACATAGGGAGCCCAGTAAGGAAGTACACATCTCCCAGTGTAATCTTCATACACTAGCCCTGAAAGAGGAAAGCCTCCTTGTCAACATCCCAGAAACTCACCAATGTTTCCAGCAGCAAAACCAAGCTCTTCATGAGGGGTATCCTCATGAACTTCAGCAATCCACAACAGGCCAGTGTATCTCTCACATTACCGTCTCTTAATGATGCCTCCCAGAGGTCTTTGCAGTCTCTCTCTCACCACTTGATCTCAACCATTTTGCACAAGCACAAACCTATATGTCTACCATAGCTATCATCAAAAAACACCCAATAGAGGCCAAGTCGCACTTATTTGGGCCAAATGAGCGACCAGGTCACTCAAAAAGGCCCCACAGATGCGACCAGGTCCCACCTTTTTCTTTGAAAGGCGTGACTTGGCTCCATGAAACCCTAAACTACTCATGAAGGTCCTCTGGGTGACCAAATCCAAAAAATAAGCAACCAAATAGATGATATTCAACGAGAACTCTTACCTATAAGTTGCGGCACTCGAAACTGTCGGTCGGATCAAGAGAAATCAACAAATGAAGATTTAGGGCCCACCTCTCCAACTCCACAGTGAACAGTGACAATGACACCTCACAAAGTGGACCCCACCCTTATATAGGCCCCATTTGACCTAATTTCTTTCGATCGACATAACAGGACCATACGGACTCTGTTTGAGACGCTATTCATGCCACTGGTTTCATAATTCTACCCTCTATCTCCTTATGTGACCATTGTCTCATGTTTAATAAATAAATTTCGGGACCATTTCCTACAAGTCACCTCGATTTATGAGCCATGACATGACGATGCAAGTGTCTATGGACCTGTACTTGTATCACACTTCTCGACTGCTACTCATGTGATTTTTTGGGCCACTGCCTGTTAAGGGTTACCATTTTTTAGTTTTGTTTTGTGTTTTAACACATAGTTGTCTTGTCTATTCACCGCACCTTATGCGGATCTCTGGAAAACTGTCTACAAAACAATTTATTTTTCTTACATGTATTTGGCATAGAAATGCTCCCAGACTTGCACTCACATCACATGTAGTCAAGTCCGTCCACTGCAACACACACACACGCTCTCCTGACTTCTTTCCGAGAGCCACCTCAGTTTGTGTGCCTTTGCTGTACCGACTCATGAGCCTCTGCTGCGATCTATCGCACACATGTATTAGTATTTTTGAGAGCCTTCTGTTCCATCCATACTGCGTAAATGACCTTTGGACCTCTGTCCACCGTCTCGACATGGGGCACCACCTGTGCCACCGCAATCAGTTGACCATACTGGAGTTTTGTTTAAGCTCTTTTCTAACTCCTTAAAACGATGAAAAGATAGTTGAGCGTAGCTACTTCCTTTCCCAATCACTAAAGTATAGAAAAGAGTGTCTACATCGTCTCATTTACCTACTTTTGCGGACCATGTAGACCATCAATTGAGAAGGACCTCCTTGGCACACTCAAGCCAAGACCGTTCCCCTCTGCATACTTTTATGCTTTCTCAAGCAGAGGGGATGCACTTTACGAAAAAGCTCACCATGGGTTGTCATTAAGCTCTTTTCTAGCCTTCTCATCAAGAAAATATTGTCGAGCAAACTTGGTTTCATTCATGCTCGTAAAAGTATTTGAATAACCGTCCAGTCAACTGTATAGGTTTAACCTTTTCCGGCTTGATTGGACTACCAACAGTAAAGAAGTCTCTCATCCCCCAAAGGATGGGCGAGCTCTCCTATGTATACTTTTATCCTTTTTTGAGCACAGGAGACTACCAATGAAAAAGATCCCCCACTGGAGTCTTCTTCGTGCTTTCAGACTCTCTAAAATTGAAAGCACCATTAAGCATTTACTTTCTCAGGCTCACCAAAAATCCACGAGATTGTACCATAATGGTGTCCCTAGACACCACCCCACAAAAAATAGTTTGGCAGCATTCCCCTTTTGGGTCACCTTTGTTCAGATTACTCTGCAATGTGTCTTCCTTGGATCCCATCAATATCAAAATTTTCCACCTCCTCCAAGTATTTCCCATTTGCAGTGTCATTCCCGGTATTACAGCTATGATCCCATTCCCATGAGTCAGTTTCATTTTCTGCTTCGTCCATCCTGCCGTCATACTCTGAATGAAGGAAGTTTGATTCTACCACACTCCCCTTTCCCCTATTCAATTCTTTCCCTCCCCCTTCCCCCCCCTATTCAGTGGATTAGTCTGCAGATTGTTTCACACCTTTTGGTTATTTCCCTCATGCTCCTGGTCAAGGAAACATCATTGCCTTGACTAGGGGCAAGTTTCCATCTGTTGACGACAACACACATATTTCAGAGGATAAACCTAGAGGTCCCTGTATCTTGGTTTCATTAACCTCATTGATGAGTTCCTTGGACCATTTGAGAGGAGTCCTTAGTGCCTCTCGGGATGGTTGTTTCTCATGTGCTCGACTCCAACTACACCATCGTATTGTTGAGATTCATATAGGGTTTGGTCCCTGCAGTACTTGGTCGAAGACCCCAGATGTCACCTGACTCTAGCACATTGATGAGTCTATTTGAGCGACCTAAATAGGTTATGTCCCCTGTGATTTCTGGGTTGCATTGGAGACAGTGTTCAGAAGCCCAACAATGCTTCTATATAGATTTATGATTGATGCAGCATACTTGTACCACAGAGACTCTGACTTTCCATCGGTGAGTCCACACAGCTATGTATTGTTCCAGATCTAGTAGACCATTAGTCATGAATATATAGCATTCCATGAGAATTCCATGGGTACAATGTACCAGTTCTTCATAGCAGTATTGTATTCAGCCTCACATTGAGGCAACCATTATGTACCATCAGTTGTATATGATCGGCTCTTGTATTTTAGAGCATAGATCAAATGATTCTTTTGACATTGTCATGAGCATGGGGATGCCCACCTCATCCATATACATGTCACACATTATTTTTATCTCACCCATTGATGGGAACCATATTCATACAAAAACCAAAAGCCACCATGCCCCAACCCTGGAAGCACCAACTCTCCGCAGCAAATCCTATGATGTCCGTCGACCATACGATGAGATCCTACCCTCACACATCAGGGGGCAATATATTAACCCAAAAAATCCCTCACTTAGCTCTACATGGTCTACACCACCCAAGGACACCCATGATCGACCCTCGTAACACTCCATTAGACCCCCACACCCTCAAAAATGTTTAAGAATGAAGAAAAGGGCTTAAAACCCCCAAAAAGGAGCATAAATAACTCTCCTAGGGGCTAAAGCCTCCAAAAAGGGGCTAAAACCTCTCAAAGGAGCTAAAGTTAGGGAGGAAGGGGCTAAATCCCTGACCAAGGGCTTAAAACCATAAAAGTCCCCAAAAAAGCTATAAAAGAAGGGTGGGGGGTCACTCTCAAACAACTCCTCTCTTGCATACTTTTATGCTGACTGTGGATGCCTTGAGACCTCTTTGCCTCTCAAACCACCCACATCCCTCTCTCTTCCACTCACATTCTCCATTGAGCCATAGCTCTTCCTCCATTGCTGAGTGAGATAGAGAGGTGCTTCCTTCCAGCCAGGGCCTGGTGGCCCATTTCACCAAAGGAGAGGTATAATCTTGTTTTGTTTATGCATTTTTCTATGATAGATTAGTTGTTTTCTTACCATTATTTGTTTGCAGGTTTGATCTTTAACATATTTTGCAGGTTTATTTTTGCTTAATAGTTGTTTGCAGGTATCCAAGGCGAAGCCCTAACCTTGTTTGCAGAGGGGCTCACGGCCATTCTTTCTTGTTCTTTGATTTCTATCTGTTCCATTTTTCTTTCTACATTTTCCATAGGCAGAAACCTACCCTTATGTCCTATAGACAGAAGGGATCCTTTCTTGTCCCTGTAGCAAGGAGAAATCCTTGCTATAAGGAGGACAACCTCACTCACTTGTGCCCTCATATGGAAGATGCCTCGAGGTTCATAGCATAGGGTCCAACCGTGCTAACTAATCCTTTACCCAACAATCAAAATATGAACTCAAGGATCATTGATCCTCATTGTGCATCGAGTGGAGATTAAAATCCATTGGAGGCCAATACTGTTCATGGTTGGGTCAACATGGTGCATGCTACTAAGGTTGTGACTCGTGCGAAGGATTATGGTTCATCACAACCGGACCTTGGAAAGGAACTCGCTCCACCTGAGAGCCCTTTGCATATCGAAAAAACCTACGAATAAACCTGAAGTTGCACCTCGCATTCCTAAGGGAGTCCTAAAGTGTTTAGGGAACAATCCTAATGCCCAAGCCACTTAGAACTATTCCGTTGTCGAGGATTTGGGCCAAACTCCTTGTGCGATGTCCGTGCTTGAAGTACTTCAGACTTGTCCTTCGCAGAGGAGAGCCTTGCTTTCTGCTCTTTGGGTTAATGATGATAACTCTTCTTCCGTTATCAAATTTGAAACCTTGGGAATACAGCCTCACTTGCCTTACTATGTGTCTCTTTTGATTCATGTAGAATGTCTTAATATGACCATCCAACACATTGTGATTGATGAAGGCATTGTTGCTTCCATGATGTCTTTGACATGTTAAAAGGGTTTGGGTTCTCCCGAGTTGTCTCAATCCGCTACTATGTTGACAGCTTTTGATGGTAGATCATTTCAGCAACACAAGATTCTTCCTTCTCTTCAGGTCCAATTGGGAGGGAATACCATCGTGATCGAGGTCGAGGTGGTTGATGTGCCCCTTGACTACAATCTTTTTCTAGGCTGGAATTGGATGTATAGTATGCATGTCGTAGCCACTTCTCTCTTTCGAGTGGTATGCTTTCCATTTAATGGGAAGATCATTATGATTGACCAGACATCATTTCGTAATCTGAGTGTTAATGCATCATCAGGAACTTCTATCCCAATTATCGATCATTCTTATACGACAACTAGGAGTGTCGATGTGGGTATGTATCTGTCTCTTATGGGAACCTTTAGCTGTCCTGCACCCATTCTTATGAACAGATCTAATTTTGGTGTGGCTTCATCCTCGTTGAATTTGGTGTCTTTTCACACTACCCATATGGAATATCCTTGGATTATTCCTTTACTAAGTCCTTCAATTGGACCTATCGAAATGGATGTGTCGTTGTCTGCAACCATGGCAGCTTATCAAGAAAATCTTGATCAAGTTGCAGAGCCTAGTCTTTCCTCTTCATGGATGGAGGAGGAGGACCCATATGTGCTTCCTGCATGAGCAGTTGAGTCCTCTCATGCACATGATTTCCTCGATGATGTTTTTCCATCGGATGAAGCCATTATTGAGGCCATGTCAAGGGTTGAGCCACCTTGGGAAGAATTACATTATCGATCATATTTTCTTCCTGAAATCGATTGTATGGAGCGTGATGAATTTAAGGAGATTCTTAGCGAGAAGATTAGTAGTCCCATGGTTCCATTGAGCTATCCTGGTCAGATGGCCGATGGGAACATGGGGAATTTATCACCTACTATTCCTATCAATATTTTTCGCCATCCTAGTAAAGTTGAGTATGTCTACATTGGGGCAAGTTGTTCCCCTGATGAGATCAAGGAGTATACTGAGCTATTTAAAGGGTTTTGTGACATCTTTGCTTGGTCATACGAGGAAATGCTAGGTATTGACCCTTGTATTGTCGAACATGAGATTAAGACCTATCCGAATGTAAAGCCGATTCGACAACGTTTGCGTGCGGTGAATCCTAGAAAAGCAATCACCATTAAGGATGAGATAGAGAAACTATTAAAATCTATTTTTATCTATCCCGTTCCCCTAACAAAATGGGTTTCAAATCCCATTCTGGTTGATAAGAAGTGGGGAGCGATCCGTATATGCACTTATTTTTGTGATTTAAATCGTGCTTGTCCTAAGGATAATTTTCCCACACCATTTATGGATCAAATTTTGGATGAGTGTGTGGGAAGTGAGGTATTCTCCTTCGTGGATGGTTTTTCTGGATCTAATCAGATTCAGATCAAACCTGAGGATCAACATAAGACTGCATTTATTTGTCCTTGGGGTACTTTTTCATATCGGAAGATGCCTTTTGGCCTTAAAAACACAAGAGCTACATTTTAGCGGGCTATGACCTAAATTTTTCATGATCTCAAAATGATTATCGAAGTGTATTTGGATGACCTTGATACTCATTCTCATTTGAGAGTGCGTCATCCATACCATTTGAGGTTAGTGTTCAAAAGATGTCGTCATTACCAGGTTCATTTAAATCCTCATAAGTGCATCTTTTGCATGACTGTTGGTCACTTCCTAGGGTTCATCGTATCCAGGGAGGGTATAAGAGTCAATCCCTTAAAGGTTGATGCAATACTTCAATTGTATCCCCCCCGTAATATTAGACACCTTCAGTGTTTGCAAGGCATGGAAAATTTCTTGCAGAGATTCGTAGTTAATTTTGCCAACTTGACTAAAGGCTTTATGCGTCTTTTAAAGAAGGACACTCCTTTTTGTTGGGATGAGCAAGCCCAGGAGTCCTTTGATTCTCTTAAGCAATCCTTAGCATCGACTCTTGTGCTTAGTCCACCTAACTATAGCCATGATTTCTTGATTTATGTGGCCGCATCCATGGAGACAGTTGGTATGGTTTTGGTTCAGGAGGATAAGGAGCTCCACGAGCATGTCATATATTATTTGAGCCAAAACCTTATTGATGCAGAGATTCATTATTCTTATGTGTAGAAGCTTGCCTTGGCCACCGTTCATGCAGTTCAAAGATTGAGACATTACATTCTCCTTCACCAAACCTTGGTTGTAGCCCATATCAATCCGTTTCAGTTCGTCCTCACTAGAAGGATGATTGGGGGAAAATACAATAAATGGATTGTTATTTTGCAAGAGTTCGATCTTGAATTCATTTTGGCCAAATCGAAGAAATCGTTGATCTTTGCAGAGCTCATATCTGATTTTCCAAGTTTGGAGGAGGAAGAGGTTTATGAGGATACGTTTGTTGATGAGCATATTTTACTTATCTCAACTTTGGACCCGTGGTATGGGGATATTATTGTATATTCACAAATGTTGAAGGTCCCTACTCACCTTTCACAGGATGAGCAACGACGATTACGTCATGTATCTAAGAACTACCTTATAGTGCATAACACTTTGTACCACCGTGGGGTAGATTGCATTTTGCATCATTGTTTAACCCATGATGAGGCTGAGGTTGTGCTGAATGATTGCCACGGACAGGCGTGTGGTGGTCATTTTTCTGGGCTTTCTACAGCCCAAAAAATCTTGAGAGCAGAATATTTTTGGCCGCTGATCTTCAAAGATTGTGTTAATGCGGTCAAGAAGTGTTACCCTTGCTAGGTGTTTGCATGAAATATGCGCTCGCATCCAACCCCATTAAATCCTCATGTCACCGTCAGTCCCTTCACCAAGTAGGGGCTTGCCTTTATGGATTGCAACCCAGCTTTGGCTGGGGGGCATCATCACATTATAGTGGCTGTCGATTATTTCATGAAATGGGAAGAGGCTATGCCCATAGTTAAATCCGATGGTGAGACATCGGCGCATTTCGTTTTCAACCAAATTATTACTCAGTTCGACATTCTGAAAGAACTTGTCACTAACCATGGTAAGTACTTTCAGAATAAAATGATGGAAGAGTTGGCTTCAAAGTTAGGGTATAAGTAGGAACACTCCTCTTCTTATTACCCTCATGCGAATGGACAGGTTGAAGCAGTGAATAAATCACTTAAGTCTATTCTCCAATGAACCATCACACAAAGCAAGACAAATTGGAATATCATGTTATATCCTACTTTGTGGGCCTATAGAACCACAGTTAATACTGCCACCGGTTTCTCTCCATATTAGCTTGTACATGGGGTGGAGTCTGTCTTGCCGGTTGAATGTGAAATCCCTTCTCTGAAGCTAGCTATAGAGATTTTACCAGACACTTCCACATTGGAAGAGAATTTGGTCCACTTAGAGAAGCTTGATGAGCAGAGCCGAGATACCTTAGTGTCTCTAGAAGTAAATAAGCGTCACGTCAAGATCCAATATGACAAGTTTGTCCGTCCAAGGAAGTTTAGTGAAGGTGATTTGGTCCGTTTGTGGGATCAAGCTAAAGAACCCTTGGGGACAGGGAAGTTTAATCCCATGTGGAATGGTCCTTACGTGGTCAAACATGTGTTAGAGAAGGGCGCCTATGAGCTAGTGGATTATGAAGGGACAGCCTTGGCGGAGCCTAGAAATGGGCTTTATCTTAAAAAATACTATGCATGATATTCAGCCAAGGCTGCTTGTTGTATATTATTGTACAGTTTTTGAATTGCATAGTTAGGTTTTCTTATGGTGATTAGGTTTGTTGATTAGCTTCTATTTCTTATGGAAAATTTCAATGGAGTCTTCCATTTACATAGGATTCACTGATGGTGCTAGCGGTCACACTCAAAACTCAGCTTCGGCTGCTTGGGTGATTTATACTCCTACGGGTCAAGTATTGTCTTCAGGAGGCATATATTTACGGCCTTTTTCAAACAATGTTGCTGAATATAGTGCCATTATTGAGTTATTGTGGGATTCCATTTCACATGGTGTTCTCTCTCTTGAGGTAGGTCTTGATTCACAGTTAGTGGTTTCACAGCTTAATGGCTCATATCATATTAGGGATCCAATATTATTATGAATATTCTTACGTGTGAGATTGCTAGAACGGAAATTTGAGAATATAACATACATTCATGTTTCGAGAATTTTTAATCAAGTTGCTGATTCATATGTTAAATATGTGTTAGATTGGCATTTTTTTCATAGACCATAAGCATATCACAAACATACATTTTTGCACACATGTAAATAAATAAAATTGATCATCATAAAAAAAAATTCATTAACATCCAAAAAGTGACATCATAATGCATAAGTGTCATAATACAAAATTGGGGCTTCTGAGACACCAAAATATAATACACGGTTGTACAAAAAGAAATACTCTTAGGTCTCTAAGCCTGAGGAGGAGGAGGGGGGTTCTGATCGTGGTAGCACACTACGTCTCTAGCTAGCTATCGGAATAATCGAACCCATGCCCGTGGTACACCACCCACCTGGCGTTGCATGGCCTCAGGAAAGTCCTCAACTTACGCCATGGGTATCCCGTGCGTTAAGCGTATGAAGTTTGTGTGAATGCTTTGGAGCATCTGCTTCGCATCCGCACCCATGATATCATATCCTCTTCCCCTTTGTCTATGATGAGGGAAAAAATCCGATTGTCGTGGTCTAACATCTACATACACATGGAAGATTGCCACTATGTGTCATCACACCAAAACATGTCTTTGAGTCAATATACCAAAAAACATAAAAAAAAATTGATAATTCAAAAAAATTAAAAAGTGGGTTTGGGATTTGTTACCTATGTCACCATATTCCACTCCTAGTGGTAGGGGCATGTCCGGATCTCCACAAAAGTCTATCCCTGAATATGAATAGTCATCGATGGAACTGATCTACCTCCACCACCATGGAAAGAAGTCTTTTGGGTAGGGGTTAGCCACCCTACCTTCGCCCAGTTTACGCATAACATTTTCCCAACGTCGTTGGGCCGGATATCAAACTCCGTGTGGAGGAATTTCCACTATAGGGATTATCCCTAGTACACGCTCAAAGAAGAATGTGCTCAGTATGCTGTCGAAACTGAAGTTTTGCACCCAACCCATCTTGTAGTCATTGAGCTGCTAATTCATGTTGCTCAACAACGCAGTGTTCCAGTCATACACTGTGGGTCTCATACACTCCACCGCATAGAACATCAGTGGCTGAGAGTCCTGGTGGAGTGAAGCTAACTGGCTATCCTACCTAATGCCAATATTATGGCCTTCAGTCCTAGAACCTAGATAGATTTTGTCGGGATTTGACTCCCAACCTTTTTCGTGTCTGGAAAGCAGTACACCGCAATGTACTCATCAATAGTCAATCCACTTCCTGGCCCGTGAGATTAGAGATTTACCACCTCTCCTCATTAGGATAAACCAGTGATAAAATATATGTCCTCAACTTCTATGCTGAGTGACATCTCGTCAATGTGAAAACTATGAGAGTCTGGATCCTAGTAATCCACTAGCATCTGGACGAGTCTTGGTTTGGCCCTCAGGCTACCAAGACACCAAAACTTATTCAAACCACACACACCTAATGCTTATTGGACCATTAAATCACCTTGCATAGCCTCTTCCACATCACCATGTTCTCTCTCCCTCCACTCTAACAACATCCTACACAAAAAACAAGAGTTTTAATTATCCTTTTCCCTTGAAAACCTCATTTGCGGCCTCATACGCGACTATTTGAAAAACAGTCACGTATGCACGTGGGTTTGGGTGTTTTTTCCATGTATGGCAAGCCCTATACGCAGAAAAAACCATGATACCCATGTGGGATGAAATGCACAACTTTGGATGGCCTAAAAAATTAAATGGTCCATGAAAACTTAAAAAATTTGCATAAAATAGGAAGAGGAGGACATGAGGAGTTACCTAGATCAAATGGTGTCGAATTTTTTCGGACAATGTTCTCGGAATTCGCCTTGGATGTTTTGAGCTCAAATGGGTAAAAATTTCAAATGATATGGAATTTTTAAATTTTTTACTATTTATAGATTTGTTTTGAAATTTTTTACCCACTTTCTATAGTTTTGACCATTTCTAACCATTTTGGACCGTTTTGAACTATTTTGATGATGTAGGAGTTCGTTTTGAGCGCGGTTTGAACATGATTTTGACATGTTTGTGCCTATTTCAGGTATTATGTCTGACCTGGCATATAGGTTAGGTTTCACGTCCATTTGCACTTTGCATGACCTTATGACCATTTCATTATAACCTTAGGTATGAACCTATTCTATCTTGTCACAAAACCTTCTTGTTGCATTTAGAAGTGATAGCATGTGAATGGTAGAGCTTGACCATACATGGGTACCCTAGTTAGCTCATGTTTTGCATTTGGTTCCCATGCCGACATTTTTCCTTTATGGTGTGGGAGTCCTTTGTATAGTATCGCCATGACTTTGCACACGAGCTTCATACTCCTCTTGATCTTTTTTGTTGGATTTTTCCCCAGGACTCCCTTATGTCAAGTTGTAATTGCATTATCATGAGTTCTCCTTGCCTTATTGAGCCTTATGCTAGCTTCCCTGACTTTGATTATCATCCATATATAGCCCGAGTTTGTCTCATGTCTATCAAGCAAAGCCATTTTATATATATTTTGCAGCTTGATTCCCCATTTTTATCGGGAGGGGACTTTCCCCCGAGTGTCGTTATCCTACACATGTTTCCTTGCATTGAGCATAGGTATGTTCCACTATTTGGAACTAGTTTGTTTTCCCCTTAATAATCATCCCCTCCTAGATTTGTAACTATAAAGCACTTTTATTCTTTTTCAAGCTTTTCAAAATATTTGAAAAAGTCCAAAAAAATAGAAAAACCAAAAAAACGGACAGGAAAAGATGTTATATTTGGTAGCAATTGAGTCATATTGCCTTCGAACAAAGCACTATATATCACATCCATTGGTTGGGTTAATAGTTTGAATTTAGGAGCTGTACTCATTTCTCTGAGTTTATCTCCACCGACTGGTTAAGCTTCCAGTCCCTATGGAGCCTTTGTCGATGCCTCATGTGTCGCAGAGATGTCCCAGTTTTGTATATTGATTCTATGCTACCTACATTCAGTCACCATTAACATTCATGCTCTTGTTCAAAGGAAGTTGAAGCCAGAGTCGACCATTCCTCAGTTTTCTTGACTTTGCATGTTATCCATTCCCGGTACTGGTACTGGTTCAAGCACATTATGATGGAGTCCTTCCACATTATACAGCATTGCTGAGTACCTCATGTTGGATGATGGGGGATTCCTTAATTCCCTCCTTCCAGTGGATTTCATGTCATCGACTTCAGATCATTTATTCTGGGATAGGAGTCTAGAGTCATTTGAGTGACTTGAGACTTACAGTCATCAGTGGTAGGTTCTCTTGACATCGACAGTTTTGGGAATACATCAATGTACCTTGATAAATGGATTCTTTTAAGTGTTTGACCTCAACACATTTATTCACACTTTTGATATTGCACTCTAGTACCTTGATTCCCATTTTCATTATCAGTGGGTGATCTCGCGTCTGTTAACGGTATACATCAATGACCGATAATTAAACGATGGACTACTATGTTCGACCTCAACACTTTTATTCACATAGTAGGACATGTACTCATAGCAGTTTGTGTAGAAGACTTTCTAGATTGGTGGCATTTCATATATGCTACCTCCTTGATCGTGCCAGTGTTCATGAGATTTCAGCTCTTGTGACTTGATTCCAGTGTATGTCAGATATCTTCAGCCATTATGGAGATCTTGATCCATTGTATATCTTCAGCTTTCATGGAGATCATGATCCTTTGTATATCTTCATCATGGAGATTCTAATATATCTATATTATATGTGGCGATGACCACACATGTCATATATTGTATCATGCCTATTCATGGCCATTGTACTCTTATGTATCCGGGACTGCTGTATGTACTTGTAGTCATATGCAGATATATTTGTACTATATTGTTGGATGGCCCGTCCTTCCACCAGGTTCTTCATCACTCCACTTTTGGGATGGAATTATAATGTATTTCGGCCATCGTATCACCCCTCTGACCTCACACATTAGGGGGCATCTGTTACAGCTGATTTTAACACACATGGTAGATCACACATTTATGGCCTTCCCTGTCCCTCTGCAGACTCTTTAGACCCCATACACCATTTTTGTACCTTTGATGTTTCCAAGATCATCCCTAAAAACCCCTGTTATTTTCCATACGCGACTTTTAAACCCTTTCTCGTGTATACAAGTGGATATAACCCTTAAACCCGCATACATCGGGACGTGTGCAAAAGGCCAAATAATTTTGGAGTTTTCCTTTATGTGGATATGAGTCACTTGTATCTTGGCATTCCATATGACTTAATATCGCTCAGATTTGACCCTCTATTACCCCATTGAAGCACTATATAAGGAACCCTTTGGATACATTGAAGGGGGAGGAATTGAAGAGTAAGAAAACTATAGTCCATTGTTTCCATAGCTTATACTTGAGTCTACATTCCTTTGTACCATGGAGAACTTGGTGTTCTTCCCAAGCTTTCCCTTTCTTGTGATCTTTCTATCGAGAGATGGAGGAATGAGGTGGTGGAGGCCCAGGTGGAGGACTTAGTTTCTTCGGTTCATAGACGTGCCAACAGAGGTTGTCATTCATGTAATCTCTGATTTATATTAATAGAAATATCTTTTCCTGTCCAATAATGTGCATTTAAATGAATATTGAATCCATGGATTCTTTTAATTTATTATACATTGTTGATTATATATTCTAGAGTAGGTCTAACACCATTATATAGCATGCTTGTCTTGTTTGCTGATTGTTGAGAGAGCAAATTGTTAACACAAGCGGGATTATAAAAGCTCAACATAGATCTACATCAACCATCTGGAATAAGGTATGTTTCGATATCCTTTAGTGTTATATGTTTTAGTTATCTTGCATATTGGGAAAGGATTGATTTCTACGGTTACTCTATCTATTGTGGTACACCCCAAGCCATAGGAAGTTTTCTTCGTAACACTTCTCCTATGAAGTAGAAGTATATATCGAGCAAAGAACCACATGTATAAAAGGATTTGTACGAGCTTAGAACGCACCCATAGATAAGAACATCTAGTTACATAAGGAGATTAAATATCACCTAGAGTGATGGATATCTTAACCTTTGCTACAAGGTTGAAGATGGAATCCTATAGAAGACAACAAGCTCACAGGCTAGTGGAAGAATAACTTATCAACAAACTTAAAAATAAAGGATCTTGGTATCTATTGACCTGAGATGGATACCTAGAAGATCAGTAGAAGAGGATGCTACTTTTCACTTGAGTACATAATGTTTCTATACATAAAGTACAAAATGAAGAGGAGGATGATGCTTCGCTTCAGGGGGAGTGACTACAGAAGATATCTGAGTTCAACATGGTATGATAGGATGGACAACTTCCTAATGGACTAGGACTTTACCAAGAGTAAAGTGGGTTCCAACCTTCAAGGTTGAATGTGGAAGATTGATATATGTCGATGACCTGACAAGATGAACTCATTATAGATGCAAAGAGGAAGCGATGAGGACAAAAATAACACCTCGGGATGCTTGGGATTGGGTATGATCTCATGAAGAGGTGGAATACATTGCAGCATGTTCAGCCTATACTGAAGCAATGCGTCTTAGCAAAGTATGTTGTGGAAATATTAAGAAGATTTGATATGTTGGATTGTAAATCCATGGCCACACCCATGCATACCAACCTGAAGCTTTTATCTGATGAATCATCAAGGTTAGTAGATGTGACTCAATACATACATATTATTGTGTCATTGATGTATCTAATGAATACTAGGCTAGATATATGCTTTTTTGTAAACATCCCGAGTCACTATCTAGTTAAACCTATATTTGTTCATCTGATAGCTGCAAAGCATGTGATGAGGTACCTAAAAGGTATGATAGAATTTGGAATATACTATGATAGATATCATGACTATAGATGGTATGGATATACAGATTCAGATTGGACAGGAAGTGTCGTAGAGAGGAAGAGCACCTCAGATGGATTTTATTGTCTGGGATCTGCCATGATCTCATGGTTTAGCAAAAAAGAATCCAATATTTTTCTCAACATAGCTGAAGCAGAGTACATAGCATCTTGCTCCTCTAGTTGTGAAGCCATATCGCTTCGAAAGTTGATGTTAGGTATATTTGACATGGAGCTGGATACCATAGTGATTCTATGTGACAACCATAGTTTTATAAAGATGACAGAGAATCACGTGTTCCATGATAAATCAAAGAACATATAAATCCGATATTTTTACATAAGGGATATGATACACAAGGGAGCTATAAAATTCCAGTATGTGAGTACAGATGAGAAAGTTGCTGATGTGCTAACCAAGCTTCTATCTCAATTAAAGTTTGAATACTTCTGTGACAAACTTGGTGTAGTCCCAAATGACTTTCCTTGTTAGGAGTAATAGTGATGTTGATGTTACAGGCCTTCCTTGCAAGAAGGAATGACAATGATACAAACCCTCCTCGAAAAGGGGGATCAGGTTGATAATAGGAACCTCCTTGGAAAGGGGGATCAGGTTGATAATACCAACCTCCTTGGAAAGGGGGGATGATGATGAGACTATCATTTAGGATGGGATGGCAGTGATTTTCAAGTACAAAAGAGTCCAAGTCTATCTGCAGGTGCTGATGAGGCCTGACATTCATTTGTGGACGATAGTATCCTCTTTTAAGGATGGTCTTGCAGAAAATAACACTCTCTTAATGAGAGTGGTTCTAGCCCTTACTAGTTGAGGATGGTCTTATAGATGATACTCTCGCATGGAGAGTATTCCTACATTCACTTGTATATGCCATAGAAAATAACACTTTCTTGGGAGTGGTCCTAGCTCTAGCAGGTTGAGGATGGTCTACGATATTCCAGCACTTAGTTGTAGGTGATAGGTCCTTCATTTATTTGTGAATGAGATCTGCATTCACATTAGAGGAAATTTGAGGTCTAAAATGGGCCTCCTAAGGAAAATAATAAAATAATAGTTAAAATAATAAACTAATAGTTATTAATTTTAGAGGAAGAATGAAAAAAACTACTTTTTATATTCGTATTTTCAACATATCTCCCTGTGGTTTTACTCAAATTCTAAGAGGGAGACCTCATTGTATGCAAAATTTAATTCTGCATCCAACGCGTACCCACACTACATAATTTTGATGCACCCCACTACCCCAAAAATAAGAAATACCTAGAAAAATGTGATGATGACATCATCACATTTTTTCAGGTATTTCTTATTTTTGGGGTAGAGGGGTCCATCAAAATTATGTAGTGTGGGTATGTGTTGGATGCAGAATCAAATTCTACATCCAATGAGCTCTCCCGCTCAAAATTTGAGTAAAACCACAGGGAGACATGTCGAAAATACGAACAAAAAAAGTAGTTTTCTTTTATGACAAATATGTCAATCCAACCATTATGGTTGAGTCATTTTATTGAAATTCTATTGGTTCCTGAATTCCAACTCACAAAATTTATTGTTGGTGCATTTTCTTATAAGGCCCATTTTAGACCCCAAATTTCCTCTAATGGTTGTAGATGATATTCTCGCATGGAGAGTGTTCCTACATTCATTTGTATATGTTGTAGAAAATAAGACTCACTTGGGAGTGATCTTAGCTTTAACAACTTGAGGATTGTCTATGATGATTCCTGCACTCAATTGTAGATGACACATCCTACATTCATTTGCAGACAATATCTACATTCAATTGTAGATGATGTGGTATTGCATTCATTTACAGATGATCTAGTTGGTCCATGCTATGGAACCTCCTTGTTAAGGGGGAGTAGGTTGATGAGGATTGTATCATCACTGGACCTATTTCCTAAAGTGATAGGGATTGATCATCCCACAAACAGATCATGTGTACTGCAAGGTAGTGTTGTGGAAAAGGATCAAGAAGATCGAAGTGCTGCTGCAAAGGATCAAGAAGATCAAAGTGTTTTTGTAAAGGATCAAGAAGATCGAAGTGATACTGCAAAGGATCAAGAAGATCACAATGTTGTTGCAAAGTATCGAGAATATCAAAGTGTTGCTGCAAAGGATCGAGAAGATTGAAGTGTTTCTGCAAAGGATTGATAAGATTGAAGTAAAACTGCAAAGGATCAAGAAGATCGAAGTGCTACTACAAAGGATCAAGAAGATCGAAGTGTTGCTACAAAGGATCAAGAAGATTGAAGTGTTGCTGCAAAGGATCAACAAGATCAAAGTGCTACTGCAAAGGATCAAGATGATAGAAGTGTTGCTGCAAAGAACTGAGAAGACCGAAGGGTTGGTGCAAAGGATCGAGAAGATCTAATTGCTACTACAAAGGATCTAGTGATCGAGTGTTGCAGAAGATGAATACTCGATGCTGTAGAAGATGATGTTCTAGTACTAAAGATATTGAAGATATTCCAATAGTTATTCCAGTTGGTGATGATTATTGAAAAATTCCTATGAAGTATAGATACATTACCTTGATATTGTTGAATATGTTCTCTCTCTCATTACTCCTATAGTTGATGGTGTTGTTTTCAAAAGAATACCCTTCTTGTTAGGGGGAGTGTTGAAATATTGTAACTTTGAAGAATATTCTAAATGTATTTTACTGATGTAACTCAATGGAGATATTTTATTCCTTTGTCAGGATGTTACTATTGTATTTGGTCGTCATATATTCATGAGGTATAACCTCCATTGTAAGTTAGGTCATTAGTACCCTAATGAATATAATATAATATTGTTTTTTGTTTTCCTAGGTGAAGTCGTCCCAGTCAGTTTAGTGGGGTAAACTTGTTAGGGTAAAATTCAAGTGATAGAAAGAGTATAAATAAAGGAGTTGTGTTCTTCTTTTGAACACACACACTCACTTGTGTTTAGTTCATATGAGAGAGAGAGAGAGAGAGACATATGTGCTTCAAGAAGGAGCACTGGTTTCGGGTCTTGTCTTTGTACTTTTGATACATCTATATCGAGGAGGTTTTGTTGGGTTTTCTTCCCCATATGGGTTTCCCAAAATAAAAATGTTTGTGCTTGTGCTTGTATTTATTTTAATGATCCTTTGGTATATGACGTTATGATGTCCAAATGTTCTCAGATATTGTATAACCATTAAAAACTTAATAGGGTTGGTTTTGTAGAAACTTCCAATGACATATAGAACTATGTTAATTGTGTACCTAGGAAAATGTTCCCTTATGTGACTTTAGCCTTAGTCGCTTAAAGGGGGAAATAAAGTGACCCTTGCATTAAATGAATTAAGTGGAGCATTTATTCTCATCCCTATATATAATCTAATCTTGTCCATTAGATTAGATGCTTCCGTACCAACCTAGGGTTTCAAACAAAAGCAAGGGAAAATGCATTTTCATTCATTCTTGAGAGAAGACTGAAGATAAGAAGAGAGAGATGAAGAGAGAGGGCACGAATTTTAAGGCACGCTACTGAAGTGTTTTTAGTGGGCAGGAAAATCGAGGCTACCTTTATTGATTTCACGGATCCCAAGCAGTGTACAATTGCATTTATTGTAGACACAATTTTCAAGGAGAGTATAGATTCCGTACAATACAGATTTTGGGCATGGTTTCCGAGGTGATTTTAGACACATCTTCTAAGGAATATCTTTGGCCCATTTCCTGAGACAATAGACAAGAATTTCTGGCACGATTTTTGATTTGGTATGGCAGCATTAATTTATGTTCGTACATTACATATTTTGGGGATTGTGGCACAAAAATAGAGGATAGAATTTACTATTCAGGAATAGAAATCGAGGGAAGTCCTTGTTGATATTTTTAGGCATGCTTTTTGAGAAACAAAGTGCACATAAATCAAGGTAGCTCATGCACAGAAATCGAGGCATCCTGTCGGGTGATTTGCGTTGGTTGAGATAAGTTGTATTTTTACTATAAAATACTGTCTGAATTTTCCCTAAATAAATAATAAACTCTCTCTCTCTCTGACTGGTTTTCCCCTGGTGGGTTTTTCCAAGGCCATTGGCCAAAAATTTCTGAGTACTGTGTGTTGAATGGTGATCTTTTTATTTACTTTCTGTCCATGAAAAGATAAAGTTACAGCATTGTTTTAAGTCTGAAATTTATGTTTATTTCCAGCCTTTAAATTTTCTAAGTTTGCAAATAAATTGAGACAAACGTACATGGTATCAAAGCTGAGTGGGGCATGAAACTAAATTTTTGCAGTCAGAACAGTCATTTCCAGAATTTAGGAAAAAACTCTTTTGACAGTAGCACCATTTTGTATAAACTTGTTCTTTGAGAAAAATGACTTATGTTGGTTTGAGAATAGACATAACAAACTATCATACACTAGCTTGTATCCTAAATCATTAAGAATGTTAATCAAGGAATATCAAAAGATGCGTTTTTTATTTGCTAGAATTGCTCACATCCTATTGAAAATATTATTTTATTATTGTAGAGTAGTTAAATGAGTCTACTCATCGAAAATATTTGAGCGCGAAAAAAAGAAATCAGGACAATCTCCGATCAAAAATATAAGTTTACTAGTCATTTTCTTAAAGCAAGCATAGTCACCCAACAAAAATTTCCAACCCACGGTGAGTTTAATGTAGGTTAAGCGTATGGAGATTTGAAATTGCATTAAATTAGCACCGTTAGTAACATTCTTGGAAGTGTAAGACATGCCAGGAATGGGTGGTGCAATTATGATAGGAGCGGACTTTAGATCTATGTGGTGGAATGAAATCAGTTGAGCATCCATGATCGATCAAGCATGGAGGGTAGTTTAAAAAAATTTCATTTCTCATAAATTTGAATGAGTGATTTTTATAACAATGTGTTTTGTTTTGGACTACCTAGCACCCTGTAACATAACCAGACAAACATATAACATAATTATGATTATGTAAAAACGTCTTGTGGATACCTTGAGAATTTTAAATTGGCATAAGAAGAAACATTACCTGATGAGACTCCTTCGGCATGAAGTCTACCAACATTGACTCATCCACACAAAATCACATTATTCTGCCTCAGGTACGCCTACATTGTACTTCATCCAGTCCCATCCTTATCTCAAGTGATAGTAAATTGCACTTTCCTGACACTTATGTTGATGGTAAAAAATAGAAAGAATCCAGATAGTAGCATATAGAATAAGATTGTAATGAATGTGCTCTAAAAAATTCTATAGAATGCAGTTGGTTGATATGGCATTGTGATATGTATTTTCTTTATTAGTTTCTCATATAGCTTTGATGTCAATGTTACAGTCTGTTAATGTGATAGCTGTTAAGATCAATATGTGTACATTTATCCAGCAATGAAGCTGTTACCTATTTTGGGAAAGTTGTTAAGTCGTTTCTACAGTCTACCATAGTCTCAAAGGTTCTTTTTTTTCATTACTATTCAATTTGTCTTTCACTTGGTTTTTGACATTGTTGTTTAATTTGTCTTTCAATTTGTCTTTCACTTGGTTTTTGACATTGTTGTTTAATTTTTATTTTAGTTTGTCTTTCACTTGGTTTTTGACACTGTATTTTGTACATCATCTTCATGAATTTATAAAGATTTCTGCGTTCTAGAACTTTTTTTTTTTTGGTTCAAAAAGTGCCTGATGTATGCATTTTTACAGAGCATGGTATTTTTAGTCTTAAAATGATTATATCAAAAAATTTGACCATGAAGATACCATGAATTTATTATAATAAAGAGTATCATAGTATAGGAATTAAACATATACTTATTCATAATTTGTAATTATTTCAGTGAAATTGAAATTAATCACTAAAATCATGATTTGTTATGTAAAAAACAAAGTGTTAATCTACAAAAATGGTCTTAACAAAATGCACACCACGGTCCGTACATGTATTATTAATTTAAATTAATACCATGGGATTGAAGACAGATATATGTTTGAAAAAACCTCTTTCAGTTTCCTAAATTTATGTTTCATTTGCCTGTAGTTAATTTGACAAAATAAAATTTTTATGTTTGGAACCAAGTCTTACCATGTTCATAAAAATGCCCGCCTAACTGTCACTATTGAGTAATTTTTAGTGATTTAAGTTGGAAATGGTGTGGTTTACTATTTTCCACCTTATTGTACATATAGGTTTTCAATTTGGGTTCCAAAAGTGTCAGCAATGTCATTTTCGCAGAGAAGGATATTTTTAGACTTAAAATGAGTCAACAAATTTGACCATTCATAAATTATGAATTTATTAAAGAGTATCATACGTTATGCATTAAATATGTACATATTCATAATTTGTAATTATCTTAGTCAAATTCAAAATTAATCAGTAATATCATGAGTTGTTATGTAAGAAACAGAGTGTAAATCTATAAAAGTAGGATTACAAAAAGGCATGCCACAGCCTGCGCCCACAGAACCAGGATAGTATCCTGCTTATATCATACTATAAGTATTATACATGTATGAATTAGTATATTTTATAAGTAGCATTGTCATAATTGGAAAAGAATGTCTAAATTCATAATTCTGTTTTGTAAAAACAGAGTGTAAATCTGTAAAAGTGGGCTTAGAAAAATGCCTGCCATAATGTTTTTAGAGGTTTTTTTTAAAACCTAATGCCATATACCTAGACCTATATATACTATGGACAAAAAACTCCTTCATAGTTTTTAAAATATGTTTATTTTGTGTACAGTAAAGTTTTGAAAATTGCAATTTTTTTGTTTTGAACCTTATTTGACTAGGTCTGTAAAATGCACACCTAGACCTCATTGTTTAGTATTTTTGAGTGATCACAGTTGGATATGGGATTTTTAATTGTTTTACACCTTCATGTACTTCTATTTTTCTAATCTTGGCCAGAAACATGATTGATGTGCAAAAACATTGCAAGGATGCCTTGTAAATGTGAAATGCTCGCTTAGTCCACTAAAATGCAAGGATAAGTTCCATCCTTAGGTATTTTTAAGTGGCTTAAGTTGGAGAATATATGTTTCTTCTTCCCATGTTATTACACATGTCCAAATATGTCTCACAATATTTGCATGAAGACCAGATATGTCTCATAACATTTGCATGAGGATCTTGTAGAGGGGCCACAACCTCAAGATAGTAATGTATTTATATCATACAATATGTATTATACATGTATGGCTTATCATAATTTATAAGTAGCATGGTCATAATTGAAAACAATGTCTAAATTCACAATTTTGTTGTGTAAAAGCAGAGTGTAAATCTGTAAAAATGGGCTTAGAAAAATGCCTGCCATAATGTTTATAGAGGTGGCTTTCAAAACCTAATTTGACATACCTGGAGCTATATATACTATGGACAAAAATCTCCCTCGCAATTTTTAAAATATGTTTATTTTGTGTACGGTAAAGTTTTGAAAATTGCAATTTTTCTGTTTTGAACTTTATTTGACTAGGTCTCTAAAATGAACGCCTAGCCCTTATTGTTTGGTATTTTTGAGTGATATCAGTTGGATATGGTGTTTTTTATTATTTTACACCTTCCTGTATTTCTATTTTTCTAATCTTGGCTAAAAACATGCCTGTTGTGCAAAAAAATTGCAAGGCTGCCTTGTAAATGTGAAATGCCCGCTCTGTCCACTAAAATGCAAGCATAAGTTCCATCCTTGGGTATTTTTAAGTGGCTTGAGTTGAATAATGTATGTTTCTTCCTCCCATGTTCTTACACACGTCCAAATATGTCTCATAATATTTGCATGAAGTCTATATATGTTTCAAAACATTTGCATGAGTATCTTGTAGCGGGCCCACAACCTGAAGATAGTATTCTTTTTATTTCATACTATATGTATTATACATATATGACTTATCATAATTTATAAGTAGCATGGTCATAATTGAAAAGAATGTCTAAATTCACAATTTTGTTTTGTAAACGCAGAGTGTAAATCTATACAAATAGGCTTAGAAAAATGACTTCCATAATGTTTATAGAGGTGATTTTCAAAACCTAAATCCATATACCTGGAGCTATATATACTATGGACAAAAACCTTCTTTATAATTTTTAAAATATGTTTATTTTGTGTACAGTAAAGTTTTGAAAATTGCAATTTTTTTGTTTTGAACTTTATTTGACTAGGTCTGTAAAATGCATGCCTAGCCCTCATTGTTTAGTATTTTTGGGTGATCTCAGTTGGTTATGGTGTTTTTTATTGTTTTACACCTTCCTGTACTTCTATTTTTCTAATCTTGGCTAAAAACATTTATGCCGTGCAAAAACATTGCAAGGCTGCCTTGTAAATGTGAAATGCTTGCTTAGTCCATTAAAATGCAAGAATAAGTTCCATCCTTAGCTATTTTTAAGTGGATTAAGTTGGAGAATATATGTTTCCTCCTCCCATGTTCTTGTACTATTCCATATTTTCTTTTTTGAGCCATAAAAAGTATTTTTTACACAAAAAAAACTATATTTTGTATTAATGTTGATTATTTGGGTTGATTTTGCAAAATAACTCATTAATGGATCATTTGAACCAGTCATCTCAACAAAATATTCCTCAAAAAAGAGGTCGACAGAAGGAAGTAGAATTGAATAATATTCCAATTAATCCCCCACATGATATTTTCCTTCAATTCACTCCTGTTGGGGGTAAAAGAGATGTTATCCGTGTTGTCTGTCAACAATGTCAAGCACTTACAAATCAGAACTCCATACCAGAAAATAATACTATGAATTTCCATCAAACAAAAGGAAACCATGCAGCAACTGTTGAAATTAGATGTCATGTATTTAAGCAATGTGTGACAAACAACAATGTTTGTCAACAACCTAGGCATCCTTTGACTCCAATTACAATTAAGGGAAATGGTAATGTACAAGATATAACTCTTGACCATACTATTAACTCTGATTCACATAATGTGGTCTAAAATGTCCCTCAAATATCAACTGTTGATGATGCTTCCATCACAAACAATTTGTATCAAAGTATAAAAGGTTGTTTTGCTCAACAACCAAGGTTTCTTTTGTCTTTGGTTACTGTTGAAGGAAATGAAAGTGTAATCCTACCTAATTGACAACAATTTGAACATGCATCCCTTGAGAAGTTGGATACAACTAGAAGTCATGAAATGGTTGAAAGAACCACCTTTCATGAACAAATGGATAGAAATACATCTACAAAAAATCAAAATTCTGCAGATGCACAAGCTTCAGTAGAAATGATTGAAGGACAAATGGATAGAAATGCACCTACAGAAAATCAAAATTATGCATATGTACAGGCTTTAGTACAAATTCCTGAAGGACAAATGGATAGAAATGAAACTATAGAAAATCAAAATTTTGTAGATGTACAAGCTTCAGTACAAATGCCTGAAGGACAAATGGATAGAAATGGAACTACAGAAAAGCAAATTTATGCAAATGTAGAAGCTTTAGTATAAATGCCATAAGGACAAATGGATAGAAATGCACCTACAGAAAATCAAAATTCTGTAGATGTACAAGCTTCAGTACAAATGCCTGAAGGGTGTTCATCAGATCAAACTACATATGTTGTAACTAGAAGGTCAGCAGGAAACCGCTTAAGGACATCCTTATTGAGTCTTAAGAAGTGGTCTGGATGGTTTAACCGTAGAGTAAATGAGGGGAACAAAAAATTTGGGGAAATTGGTAGATGGTTCTTTGGGAAGTCACTTGAAGATGTAGATGAAAATGACATTATTTCTTGAATTGGGTACTTCATGAGAAAAAACTACAGTGAATATTCTAAATTTGAGGATGTTCTTAAACACCTAGATGGAGTGCTTCATAAACTTTGATCAATTGTTATGCAAGAGATTCATAATGATTTTATGCCTAGGAATATGGCTTATTTATTTATTGAATCAAGCATGAACCATAAGGCTTTGCAATGTCTGAAGCAAATTGACCGTCATGGTGTATTGCAATGGGTTAGTCCAACTTCAATTTTCAAGGAGATGAAAAAGTGGAGCAAGGAAGCTGAGGATATTGATATGTGTTGGGAGAGAACTAATGGTCTCACATATGGAGTCAGAGTGAAGCTAGTAAAGTCATATGCTTCCTTTATGGTTGAGTCCTATGAAAATAGGACTGGAAGTAGAGTGATTTAAGTTTATTTCAAACTTGGTATTGATTCTTGTGTACAATATAATCGAGGTGAGAAGGTATGTGAGATATTATTTGAGCTACTAGAAGATATTGGCTTGATGTCTTATGTAAGCCTTGGAAAAAGGGATGGAAAGGAAGACTATAAATAGGTTTTAGCACATGTTGTTGATCCTACAAATGAGGATAAATTAATGAATCAGATAAACAAGATTTCACAAGAGTATTGCCAGATGGAAGGGTACTAGAAGCAAATTTGTTCAAGTTTCATGATCTAGTGGCCATATGCAGTTTAGTATGCAATAATAATGTTTCTCCAATAGGGAATAATTTTTGTCCTTGGTGCATATGCCATAAAAATGGTATACACATGGTTACAGATAAAATCAAAATTCAAGATGGGGATACTATTCGTATCATTTCCAAGTTTTATGCAATGTCACCGAACTTGCTCATAGTATGTTTTACATATTTATTAAAAGTTTACTAATTTTTGTTGATATCTTGCCATGACTTTTGTAATCTTACTTTTTGTTAAAACTTTAGGAATTGAATCCTTCTTTGGAACAAAGCATTTCCGGATGGGAAGAAAACATGGATGAGTGTATTATAGACATTCAACCAGCCTTATGCAGCAGAGAATTGAATATTATCAAAAAGTATCTCATGATCGAAAGGTACATGTTTTCAGAATTATTTCTTTACTATAAATGAAAAATATTATCATTTAACTAACTCATACCTAGTGAAACATGTGTTGCCAACTAATTATAGCTAACTCTTGGCTCAATGTCCAACCTTGTATATTGTGCTCACCATGCCAGACTTAGAACTGTTTTGAAGATGTTTTGTGAAATTCTAAAAAATGCACAATATTACGACAAGGTTCATCCAACTAGAGCAATTGAGGAAATGATTTTTTTTCAAATTTGGGAGGTGATGGGGAAAATTGGTGTTCCATGTAAGATCGGAAAACCATACCATCATAAAGGCCAAGAGTACAATGATATAAACTATGGGAAATCAGATGGATCCATATCAGACAATATCCTCATTCAGCATGAGGGTGTTTTAAAGGTTTAATAATTATGTTAGCATATCCAATATTTTAATGTGGTCCTTGACTAAAAATAAGTGATGATTTTATGATGGCACAAGAGTGAAATTTGCTCTTATTTTTATGCAATTTTAATAGAAAATTAAGTAGTGTATTATGTACAATAAAATGTTGTGCTTGTAGGTTATTTAAGGCCTACCAGATGAAGAAAAGTATAAAAAGTTGGTGAGGATGTGGAAGTGTTATAAAGAATTCCACATGGTGCAATTGCAAGGGTGTGTAGGGGATGATAAATATGAATATGAGGAAAAGTACGCCAATTTATACTAAGTTCATAGTATTATTTTTTTCAGCATGGTGGTATTATCTCATTCACGATATAAAATTTCATCCATTATCATTGTAGGATTGGATTCCTTGCTATTGAATGGATTTGGTTGTGTTCTTTTTATTTAGGAGATGAGATGGTTCCTTATATGCATATCCAAGGGACCCATACTATTCAGATGACTAGGGTTGCTCATCCTTATACTTTAGGGTGGTTAAGGAATGAAGTAATGGAACGTAAGCATAGGGAAATGAAAAATTTGAACAACAACCAAGGAGGAGGTAGAGGAGTTGCTAAGGATTATAGAAAAACATTTGAACATGATAAAATGTGTCTTGTAAATGAGATGCGAGAACAATTTTTCAAACTGGTTATGAGATCAAAGGGTACTTTCCAAAATTTTAAAGAAAGAATATTTTTGGCTTCCAATATTAGATGTCAAATTTGTTTTGAATATGAAAAGACAAGAAGTCCACTAAATGACGAAATTACAGCACAGTTGAAATCTCACTTCCCTGATGTCACTTCTAAACAAGTAAAACAACTATTTCAGTCATGGGTAAGACAATCTAAGAAATCATTGATTGCACCACCAATAGTAACTATGCCCTAATTTTAAATGGTTTCTAATTCTGATTTCATTTTATGGCGTGAGGACTCATAATCTCTTTTTAACTAATAAATACTCATATGTTCTTGCAGTTCAGTAATCATCTTCCAAGATCAAGGCCAATAAGAAAATATGGTGAAGAGGCTTTTCGCGAATCACATCGCTTCGGAAGGCACAAGGCAAAAAATAATGTTCAAAGAAGAAATAACAGTAAAACTCTAAGTGTTTCATCCAAGAGGAAAGTGGAAACGAAAATTGATCAAACACAAGAATTGAATGGGGCAGCTGGTGTTGAAATACCTATGATGGCGACTGAAAATTATTGTAAAATTGGTGTTTCATCCTAAAAAAATGAAGCAGGGAAAATCAATGAATTACAAGAAGTGTATGGCGCAGCTACTATTGATATGCCAATGATGGAGGCTATGACTCACAATAAAAGGGTGTTCCATCCTCGGTAAATGGTATAGGGAAGAGTGGTGAAAAACAAGAAATTCAAGGGGTAGTAGTTGATATCCAAAATATGGATGTTGGGAATCCTATAAAAACTGATGTCATTATAAGAAGTGTGAGACAAGACAAAAAGAAAAAAGTCCTAGATGATAGAAATGCAACATTGTATGCAAAATGGTGAAATAAACTTATGTTGCAATAAGCATTTCTAGTGATCTTGCCATACTAAAAAATTTATTCAATTGTGCTAACATTTATGTTACCAAATTTTTGAAATGTAACAAATACTGGAAGGCATATTAAATATTTAATTTTTTTTCAGTAATAAATTACAGTTGTTTTTTGTGTTTGCTTATATTTTGTAAATTTCTGTCTTTTTTAGGCCAGTTCTATAGGCATTACAACCTTGGGTTATTCGCTGAAATTTGGTTGCATGAGTAGAATTGTATGACATTGTTCCAGAATTGGAATTTCAGTTTCATTAGATAAAGAAACTTACATAAATACAACAATACATAGCATCAAAATTCTCAGAAAGAACTTGAAAGTTCTCAATCCATCATCCCCATAATATCCCTATAATATCCACAGTTCCAAGCAAACAACTAGGATCTAACCATGTCACCAAATCTACTCACATTTCATATCCACTAATCACTATCACTCTTTTAATTTCTTACAAATTCAAATATATATGCCTACAGTACACAAGTTAAGTTTTCAATTTTGATATTGTTAACTTTCTGGCCCCTGTTATGTACACTTATTGAAAATTTAAAGTCAAAATTACCATTCACATTAAATGCATCAAAAACATATACATTGTTGAGAAATACACACACACACACATATAAATTTATGTATTAAAACTTGAAATTTATTTACATACACAACATATATAAATAATGTTATTCCATAGTTCTAGGCTGCTTGGGAGGTTTAGGCTGCAAGTCCTCCTTTTCTAGAGAAGATAAATTTGTACATTCTAGTCTCTTGCCTTGTCTAGAAGCTTTTGGTTCTTCAAAAGCTGCAGCAGGTGCATGTTTTGATTTTTCGTTCCAATTCTTTCACTTCTATTGCACATTTGTGCAAACTTTCTTTCAATCTAGCTATATCTTGGATGTACTTCTTCAACAATTCCACATTCTTCTTATTTTTCTCTTCATGTTCCTTTTCCTTTTGCTGAAGATGATCATTTGCATATTTCAACTTAGACTGAACTTGGGTCAATTTTTTTCTGATCTGCTCTGTTTCTATCTCCAACTCTTTTTCCCTCAATTTTGTATTATCTAGAGTATACACAATTGCTACTCGCTGAAGTATGTTTTTCTTATGCACAGTGGCAATTTGGGATTTCAGATCTTCTATATTAGACTTACATCCCAAAATTTGTGATTCTCTATCTTCCAATATTTTCAATCTGAGCTCTTTAATCTCATCTTCCCTCTCAGATACCTTGTTTTTCAATGTTTCTTTTACGGTTGACCATGCAGAGAGATCACCTCCATCATTCATTGCTGCAATAGCATCCATCAATGACTTCTCTCGAATTCTTAAGAAGGCACAATAGCTTTGTAACCCATTTTTGACTTTTTCATGAGCTTTTATTGCATTAGAAGCTACATCCAGTGCCTTCTCTCTATTTTTTAGGGAACTCTCATACCTTATTAAAGCCTGTTGGTGTGCTGACATATCATAAATTTTACCAGAAATCAAATGCCTACTATGTCCCTTACCAATTTCGTATTCTTTTAACTTTTCAACTCCTCTAGTATGTAGTTCTGCAGTAATCTTTTCAAGTTCAAATATCTTTTCTTTCAACTCTTCATCTTTCTTAGCAATTATTTTTTTCATGTTTTCCTCTTTTTTTCTATATTCATTTATCTCAAGTTGATGTTTATTGTAGTTTTCAACAAGGCTTTTTTGAAACTTAGCCTTCATTATTTCAATTATTCTATTTTTCTTATTGACTTTAGCCATAAGTCTTGCTTCCTGGTCAACAAAAGTCCTTAGAGGGGGAATTTTCAAAACCTCTGGTTGATGTTTTAGCTCATCTTCCAGTCTCTTAATTGTTTGTTCATCTTTCTTCCGAACAACCATATATTCTTCTCTGCATTTCTCATTTTCGTTTCTAAATTCATCCTGAATTTTTTCTAGTTCCTTATTCAAATACTGGAGAACATAGTCCTTTCCTACCATTGTCCTTGTTGAATTGTCCATAGTATTCACAAGGGATTCTCATAATCTTGAAATTTCCTATAAACAGGGAAAATTTTAAGGAGGCTTCAAAAAATGGAATTTGGAAACCTTTTTTTTGGAAAAAAAACATTGAAAAATAGCATTAAAAAATGTCTCCTACCTTAAAGAGGTCCAACATTTGCAAATTTTTAATAGAAGATTCCATAGTATTGTTGATGTAATTGTAACTTTAGAATGTATTCACTTGTATTTCTTATCTATTATAACCCGATGTTTATTCTGGAATGTTCTTGTGTCATGTCATGCCCCGATGTTCCTATCGGGAGAATCTATAATGTAAACAAGTCATGTCAAGTCATTGTGGGTAACCCTCCTATTGTCTAAGGGTTAAAGTCCTTGTAGTTCCGGGGCACTAGGGTTATTAGACTCTCCTAGTGAGGTCAGCCCTAGTAGGGTTTTAGTCATGTTGGGAATTACTATAAATAGAGAGGCGACCTCTCTATTTATCACACATCTCATCCACACTCAGTTGTAGCGCATAGCTGAGGAAGAGAAAGACACTGGGGCAAGAGGTAAGAGCTTACTGCTGTCGAGAGATTGTCTTACTATTTTTGGATTTCACTTTGGTGCTAATTCTATCTCTGAGGAAGTTCTGGGGCTTTCTCCATTTATGGTTTCCCTGAGGAAAAACATTGTGTCCATTGTCTCTTGTGTTTGATTGCTATGCTTGTTGTTCTCTCAGTTAAATATGAGAGCTTATTGTTTAAAATCTAACATGGTATCAAAGCTAACCTGAGAAGAAGACACTGTGCAACTACGGGAACTAGGGCTTCCTATTTTGTGGATCTCTCTCCATAGATTTTTAGCAAAAGTAAAGTGGAATAACTCTCCTCCCTAGGGCACATCTTTCTGTCGAAGCAGAATCTAATTATGAGGTTTTTCAGTTTTGGACCCAACACTACTGCCGAAAATTAGGGATTTTCATAGAAGTGGAATTTTTCAGTGAGCCCAGGCCTGGATTGATCTCCTTCCCAAAATAGAAGTTAGGGATAAATTTCAAAGCATTTGGTTGGACAGAACTCCAGAAAATTAAAACCCTAATATGCTCCTGAACTAGTACTGCAAGATTTCAGCTTCAAAATCCATATCCGACATCTTGACCTGGTAATATCTAAATCTTTTGTATTTCCATTTGAGGTTCTTATTTAAGATGTCTCATCATACCAAGCTTGATGAAAAGCTTGAGGGAGATGATAACTTCTGAGATTGGAAGTATAGGATCTCCCCGGTCCTGGAAGAAAATGAGTTGGACTCCTATATCCACGAGGAGGTTCCAGTTCCAGAGGGAGATGAGGCCAAGGCCTTACATAAGAAGAATTTGGTTATGGAAAAGAGGATCATTGTTGATTCTAACAAGGATCACCTCATTCCATAGGTGTCCTCCCTCAAGACACCTAAATCCATGTTTGATTCCCTAACCAAACTATTTGAAGGAAGAACATCAATTAGAAAATGACTCTAAGGAACCAGTTGAAGAATGTCAAGATCCAGAATGAGAAGACCATCTAGTCATACTTCACAAGGTTCTCCCAGATCAAAGAACAACTAGAAGCTGTATATGAAGAAGTGGAGAATGAAAAAATTGTGATGACAACATTGAATGGCCTCCCTAGGTCATGGGATTCTTTCATCCAAGGAATCTGTGCTAGAAAGAAGTTGGTCAAGTTCAGTAGACTGTGGGAATAATTATCTCAAGAAGAAGCTCGGATAGCTGCTCGAGAAGAAAATATGGGAAATGAAGATCAAGCTCTCACAGTACACTCCAAGAAATGAAGAAGGGAAAATCATCGTCACCAAGGTAAGCATTCTCATCAGAAAAATAACTTTATGAGAAGGGATCCATATAGATTCAGATGTTATACATGCGATGAAATAGGACACTTTGCTAAAAACTATCCCAAGAATAAGAATGGATCCAAGAAGAAGAAGAACTCCAAAAGAATACATCATGCTCACACTGCTGAGGATGATGATCCTCCTAGGAAGAGAGTAAAACAAGAAAGTGAAGATGAATATGTTCTGATCTCCTCTCTCACGGGAATTGTCACACATGGAAGCAAAGATTGGCTTATTGACAGTGGGGCTTACAAGCACATGACAGGTTTCAAGGAATCCTTTGAGAAACTATCCGAACATAATTCACCCCAGAAGGTGAAGCTTGGGGATGACTACCAATATCCCATAAAAGGTAGTGGTGAATCCTCCTACAAGCTAGACTCTGAAAAATCTATAAAAATGAAAGATGTCTTGTTTGTACCAGGATTGAAGATGAATATTATGTCCATATCAGCATTGGATGCAAAAGGTATGAGGGTTGCATTTGTAGATGGCCAAGTCATCATGTGGCCAAGAGGAAAGACTATTGATGATGCAATAGTGATTGGAGAACAAGAAGGAGGCTTATACAAGCTAAAGGGCCATCCAGAACAAGTTATGGTCCATGACACAGTAGAGCCAAATGAATTTTGGCACAGAAGGCTTGCACATGTGCATTACATAGCACTACCACTAGCAAGAAAATTTGTTGAAGGTCTTCCAGAAATTCAAGCAAAACATGAAGGGGTCTGCAAAGGATGTGCAAAAGGAAAGAATACAAAGAAGACATTTCCAAGTAGTGAGAGCAAGGCAAAAGGAATATTAGAAATCATCCACTTTGATGTGTGCAGTCATATGTCATCAAGCTCACTAAGTGGGTATGTATACTATGATTCTTTCATTGATGACTTTTCTAGGAAGACATGGATGAAGTTTTCAACAAGTTCAAGGAATTCAAAGCCTTGATCGAGAACTAGAAAAGAAGATCAATACCTTTCAATCAGATAATGGCGGAGAATTCACATCAAATGAATTCAAAGACTTATGCAAATAATTAGGGATTAAGAGAGAGTTATCCACTCCTTACAATCCACAACAGAATGGGGTTGAAGAAAGGAAAAATAGAACCATCATGGAAGCTGCAAGAGAAATGCTTCATGATCAAGATATTCCTATGAATCTATGGGCAGAAGTAGCCAGAACAACGGTGTATGTCTAGAACTGTACTCCACACAGAGTACTCAAGAACAAGACTCCTGAGCAAGTCTTATCCGAAAAGAAACCAGAAGTCAGCCATCTCAGAATATTCGGATGTCCAGTGTACATACACATACCAAAAGAAAAGATAACAAAACTAGATCCTTTAGGAAAGAAGGGTATATTTGTGGGATACTCTAAAAGCTTGAAGGCTTACAGAATATACTTCCTAGGATACAAGAAGATCGACATCAGTAGGGATGTAACATCTGATGAAGACACAACTTACAACAAATCTAGGAAGAGACCTGCTGAAGATACTGAAGAAGCAGAAGCACCCAAAATTCATGATACAACCATGAATGAAGAAATTCAAGAAGAAGATCAATAATTTGAAGAACCACAAAGATCTGTAGATCCACCTCAGGAGAAGAATCCTCACAAGAGGAAACTTGTTTGGGTACGAGAAATTATCCAAGGTGCAGAAAGATATGGGGCTCTAGAAGATAATCACAGAGAAAGAAAGAGAACCAGATCTTGTTCCGGATATGTAGCCTTACTATGTGATGTTATCAATAAAGAACCTTCCAACTATGAAGAAGCAACAAAATGGAAAGAATGGAAGGATGCTATGATTGAATAGTATCAATTGATCATGAAGAATGATGTTTGGGATGTTTTCCCAAGACCATAAGGGAAGTCGGTTGTAACTTCCAAATGGATCTACAAGATCAAGCATGCTGTAGATGGTAGCATTGAAAAATATAAGGAAATATTTGTGGCTCGTGGCTTCTCACAGAAGGAAGGAATAGATTATGAAGAAACCTTTGCTCCTATGGCCAGATACACTTCCATCAGAACAGTAATTGCTTTGGTTGCAGTAACGAAATGAAAGATACACCAAATGGATGTCAAGACTGCTTTCTTGAATGGTGTAGTGGAAGAGGAAGTGTATGTAGAACATCCACTTAGTTTTGAGACACATGATAGGGAGTCTCATGTGTGTAGATTGAAGAAAGCCCTGTACTGTTTGAAACAGGCACCCAGGACATGGTACGACAGAATTGATAGCCTTCTATCTAGTTTGGGCTTTACCAAGAGTAAAGCAGATTCCAATCTTTACTACAAGGTTGAATATGGAAACCCAGTGACGCTTCTACTATATGTAGATGATCTATTTGTAACAGGTATGGATGGGTTGATTGCTGATATAAATAGAAATATTGCTGCCGAGTTCAAAATGAAGGACTTGGGTATGATGCATTATTTTCTAGGTATGTAGGTGTGGAAGCATGTGTATGGAATCTCCCTCGGATAAGGGAAGTATGCAGTAGAGATCCTGAAGAGGTTTGGGATGATGGACTGCAAGGCTATGGCCACACCTATGGCATTGAACCTGAAGTTATTGAGTGATGCTTCATCAGAGTCGGTTGATGCCATGATGTATCGTTAGATGATTGGGTCCTTGATGTACCTGACGAACACAAGACCAGAAATTTGCTTTGCTGTGAACACCTTGAGCCAGTTCTTGACAGATCTGAGACATGTTCACTTGATTGCTGCAAAGCACATTTTGATGTACCTGATTGGTACAATTGATTATGGGCTCAAGTACGAGGTGAATCAGAAGATTAACCTGGAGGGTTGTGTTGATTCAGATTGGGCAGGCAGTGCCATCGATAGGAAAAGCACTTCATGTTGTTTCTTTAGTATGGGATCAGGTGCGATCTCTTGGTTTAGCAGGAAGCAATCCTGTGTGGCACTAAGTACAGCTGAAGCAAAGTATGTCATAGATTGTTCAACTAGTTGTGAGGCAGTATGGCTGCAGAAGCTACTGTCTGATTTATTTGATCTCCAGATGGATGATACTTGTATACATTGTGACAACCAGAGTTGCATGAAGTTATTAGAGAATCCATTGTTCCATGACAAGTTGAAGCATATCGAGATCAAGTATCACTATATTAGGGATATGGTGCAGAAGGGAGCAGTGAAGCTCCAGTATGTTGCGATGGAGGAATAGATAGTTGATGTATTGATGAAGCCATTGGCTAGGATGAAGTTCGAGTACTTCAGGGAGAAGCTTGGTGTTCTCTAGATCAAGGTTTCCTCCAAGGGAAAGTGATGAGACCCATATCCAGTCTAACATGGTGAGAGGATTGGTTCCTTCCATGGTCAGATGTAAGGGCTAAGCCATTCTGTCATGGTGAGAGGATTGGTTCCTTCCATGTCAGATATGAGTGCTAAGATCCATAGCCATTCTGACGAGTAGGTCAGAAATAAGGGCTGAGCCATTCTGTCATGGTAAGAGGATTGGTTCCATCCATGTCAGATATGAGTGCTGGTCATTCTGTCGAGTAGGACAGATGTAAGGGAAACTTTCATTCTCCTGGAGAATGGAGGCACCTGGTCAGTTACCAAATAGCTCAGTCTAGGACTGGGGTCCATTCTGATATGACTGTAGGATTGGTTCTTACAATATTAGATGTGAGTGCACGCCTTTTCAAGCATACATGTTGGATTGGTTCCTTGTATGTGTCAAATGTAAGTGCAGAGCCTTTCTTCGATCATTGGTTGATCATATATAAGTATTGAGCCTTTCTTTGATCATTGGTTGACCAGATATAAGTGTTGTTCCTTTCTTTGATCATTGGTTGATCGGATGTAAGTGCAGTGCCTTTCTTCGATCATTAGTTGATCAGATGTAAGTGCAAGACCCTTTTCTCATGGAGGATTGGTTCCTCGCATGGCCAAGTGTAAGTGCTAGGCCTTTCTTCGATCATTGGTTGATCAAATGTAAGTGCTGGGCCTTTCTAACAAGGTTGTGGGCTATGTTACCACATGGTCAAATGTGATTGCTGGGCATTTCTTTTCTGATATGATTATAGGATTAGTTCCTACATGATCAGATGTAAGTGCTGGGTGGGCAATTCTAACTTAAGTGTCAGATATCAACGCTGAGGAAGACCTACATGGTGGCTAGGCCTACATCTAGCATGAAAAAGGGTTGGCTCTATGGAACTTCTTTTGATGAGAATAATCATGAGATAGCACCTGTGAAGATTCAGTGTTGATGATCCAGCAGAGATGATCCAGATCCAGAGAAGATGCTCTAGAGATGATCCAGATCCAGTGATGATCCAGATCCAATGATGATCCAGAGCCAGGGATGATGATCCAGATCCAGTGATGATCCAGATCTAGAGATGAAGATGACTTGAAGACAAAGAAGACTTGAAGATGAAGAATATTTGAATACGAATATGACAAGAATATCTAGAGAATAAGACTAGTGATGAAAATTGTGTTGAGAAAGTACTTCCTAGTTAAGAGGGAGTGTTGATGTAATTGTAACTTTGGAATGTATTCACTTGTATTTCTTATATATTGTAATCCGATGTTTATTTTGGGATGTTCTTGTGTCATGTCATGCCCCACTATTCCTATTAGGATAATCTATAATGTAAACAAGTCATGTCAAGTCATTGTGGGTAACCCTCCTATTTTCTAAGGGTTAAAGTACTTACAGTTCCGGGGCACTAGGGTTATTAGACTCTCCTAGTGAGGTCAGCCCTAGTAGGGTTTTAGTCATGTCAGGAATTATTATAAATAGAGACGTGACCTCTCTATTTATCACACATCTCATCCACACTCAGTTGTAGCACATAGCTGAGGAAGAGAAAGACATTGGGGCAAGAGGAAAGAGATTACTCCTGTCGGGAGATTGTCTTACTATTTTTGGGTTTCACTTTGGTGTTGATTCTATCTCTAAGGAAGTTTCATGGTTTTCTCCATTTATGGTTTCCCCGAGGAAAAACACTTTGGTCATTGTCTCTTGTGTTTGATTGTTGTGCTTATTGTTCTCTCAGTTAAATATCCTAATGATATGCTAGCTTAATGTTTAAAATATAACAAGTATCCACGTGTCTTGCTTCTAACCTTGTAATTGACTGTAAATAGTGAAAATTTTAACGAGGCTTCAAAAAAGGGAATTTGGAAACTGTTTCTTTTTTAAAAATAGCATTGAAAAATAGCACCTACCTTTAAGAGGTCCTAAATTTGCATCTGCTTAATCCTAGATATTTCTACGCTCTGTACTGCAATAAGATACCAATAGGAAAAAAAATCTTTAAAATTCAGCTTTTTCTTTGAAATGCAACATTTCATTGAATAGTAGGCTCAAAACAATTTTACCATCAAAAAAATATTTTGGAGAGGAAGTTTTCTCAACTCCCAACTGCAGAGGTGTATATATAACATGTGGCATTTCTGCAAGAGCATAAATATCATCATCACTATGCTCCTCCTATTCATTAAACTCAACATCATCCATCTTATTTACATTTATTTCTCTGCCTTCATGTAATCCAACCAGAATTGAGACAACATCAAATTCTTCAGGGTCACTTCCCATACCTTGCATACAGTACTCAAAAGGCTCTTCAGGGACTTGTACATTATTCTTTGGAGGTTGTTGAAGAACTTCCTTGTTAATTTTTTCCAGTTTCAACCTCTTAATGTATGTATTTTTAAATCTGCTTCCTTCTATAGTGTTGGGTTGATATAAGTCAATAATTTTTTGTAGTGTACTTGGGTAACTAAACTTCACTCTCTTAATTTTGCTCTCCTGCAGTGTAAAATTAATTTTTTTTTCCAATAAATGAGGGACATCTATGGCCAAGTATTCAACCCAATGAATCACCAACTTCATACAATCACCTGAAATGTATTGCTTGTGGTGATTCATAATTGTCCTAAGTACAATTTGAATTAAGGTTTTGTACAGTCCTGGGGGAACATCTTGCATCTTTAAACCATTCCAGGCAACCAAAACTTTTTTTCCACATATTTTGTTTGCCATGTCACCCTTTTCTACTTTGATTGTTTTCTTGGTGGTCAACATTACTCCCCCTCTGCATGGAATTTTTGTTGCATTAGACAACAAATCAGGGTCCAGACAAACCCTCCTCCCAAAAATAATCAATTCCTTGGACTCATCATCATAACTAGAAATGGAATTATCTATCTCTTCATTGTTTTAATTGAACTGACCAAAAATAAAACGATGCACTCCTTCTCTGACCATGACATTTAGCATACCTTCTAGCCAGTTGGTTTTATCACTCCATGCCTCCACGCTCTCTTCGAATTTTTTGATAGTGAACCTCTCAGCAACTTCATAACACCCTGTTCCAGTTGATGGCATGGAACATGAGGATGTTGTTTCCATTTTGCAAGGTGATGGCACGCTAAAAAGGAAGAAGGGGATGCACACACTGGATGCACACGAATGCATGCACAGGATACCGGCACGCTGACTTTTCCAAACTAAAATAAAAATTACAAACGTGTTCTGACGTTTCCAAACTATAATGAAAGTTACAATTGTGTTCTGACTTTTGCAAACTATAATAAAAATTACAAATGTGTTCCCACTTTTCCAAACTATAATAAAAAGTTACAAATGTGTTTCAAGTCAACTATAAACAACTTACATTTTCAATTTCAATATAGTTAACTTTTTATCATGTTAAGTATACTTATTTGTTTAGCATGTTAAGTATACTTATTGAAAATAATAAAGTAAGAATAAATAATAAAGTAAGAATAAATAATAGAGTAAAAATTTGTCATTCTAACTATTCTGGAAAAAATAGAGTAATAGAGTGAGTAATATAATAATGGAGTAATATCCTTCTCTACATGTTTTGATGTACTCTCAAACCAAACCCTCCTATTAAATTTTTATAGTAAATGGTTTTGGAAATTGGATGGCTAGATATATTGAGAATACTATCCTTGTGTTAATTTTATATAACCTAACCTCGAATGCTTAGAGTCTACCTATGAAAGGTGCAATTTTAACCTTTTTTAACTTTTATGGACACTTGGTGTAAAATGCAATCCATAAGCATAAAAATGCAAGCTAGGAATGCATAGCAGTCAAATTGAACATGAATGAATAAAATTCCAAGTATCTTCGACAAATTCAAAAAAAATGTCTGAAATTCTAAGTTTCGTAAAAAACATTGTGTAAATATTCAAAACTGGGCTTAGGAAAATGTACGCCACACTCCATACAATTCTCATAAATTGAAACTAACACCAAGGGGTTGAAGATAGATATATTTTTGACAAAATCCTCTTTCATTTTTTTAAAATTATGTTTCAATTGTCCAGAGTTAAATTGACAAAATGACAACTTTTGTGTTTTTAACCCAATTTTACCCAGCTCAGAGAAATGCCTGTCCAGCCCTAAGTACTGGGTATTGTTTAGTGCGTTTAGTTGGAAATGGTATTTTTATTATTTTCCAAATTATTATACATTTATTTTTTTCAGTTTGGGTTCAGAAAGTGCATGTTGTGCAAAAACATTACACGGATGTCTTGTATTTATGAAATATCCACCTACATTAGCAAAAATGCAAGCCAAACCCTCATATTAAAAGTTTATAGTAAAAGGTTTCAGAAATTGGATGGCTATATATATTGAGAAGACTATCCTTGTGTTGATTTTATATAACCTAACCTCATATGCTCACAATCGACCTATGAAAGGTGCAATTTTAACCTTTTTTTTACTTTTGTGGACACTTGGTGTAAAATGCAAGCCATAAGCATAAAAATGCAGGCTAGGAATGCATAGCAGTCAAATTGAACATGACGACAAAAATTCCAAGTATCTTGGACAAATTAAAAAAAATTACGAAATTTTATGTTTTGTGAAAAACAGTGTGTAAATATTCAAAACTGGGCTTAGGAAAATGCACGCCACAGTCTGTACAATTGTCATAAGTTGAAACTAACACCATGGGGTTGAAGATAGATATATTTTTGAAAAAATCCTCTTTCATCTTTTTAAAATATGTTTCATTTGTCTAGAGTTAAATTGACAAAATGACAACTATTGTGTTTTCAACCCAGTTTTACCGAGATGAGAGAAATGATCGCCCAACCCTAAGTATTGGGTATTTTTTAGTGATTTTAGTTGGAAATGGTATGTTTTACTATTTTCCACATTATTATACATTTATTTTTTCAATTTGGGTTCAAAAAGTGCCTGTTGTGAAAAACATTACATGGTTGTCTTGTATTTATGAAATATCCACCTACATTAATAAAAATGGAAGCCAACCCCTCCTATTAAATGTTTATAGTAAATGGTTTTGGAAATTGGATGGCTAGAGATATTAAGAATACTATCATTGTGTTAATTTTATATAACCTAGCCTTGTATGCTCATAGTCGATCTATGAAAGGTGCAATTTTAACCTTTTTTTACTGTTATGGACACTTGGTGTAAAATGCAAGCCATAAGCATAAAAATGCAAGCTAGGAATGCATAGCAGTTAAATTGAACATGAATGACTAAAATTGCAAGTATTTTGGACAAATCCAAAATTAATGACTGAAATTCTAAGTTGTTACGTAAAAAATAGTGTGTAAATATTCAAAAAAGGGCTTAGGAAAATGCACGGCACAGTCCGTACAATTGTCATCAATTGAAACTAACACCATGGGGTTGAATATAGATATATTTTTGACAAAAACCTCTTTCGATTTTTTAAAATTATGTTTCATTTGTCTAGAGTTAAATTGAAAAAATGACAACTTTTGTGTTTTCAACCCAGTTTTACCCAGATAAGAAAAATTCCTGCCGAACCCTAAGTATTGGGTATTTTTGAGTGATTTTAGTTGAAAATGGTATGTTTTACTATTTTCCACATTATTATACTTTTATTTTTTAAATTTGGGTTCATAAAGTGGATGTTGTGCATAAACACTAAATGGTTGTCTTGTATTTATGAAATATCCACCTAGATTAATAAATGCAAGCCAAACCCTCCTATTAAATGTTTATAGTAAATGGTTTTGGAAATTGGATGGCTAGATATATTGAGAAGACTATCCTTGTGTTAATTTTATATAACCTAACCTCATATGCTCACAATCGATCTATGAAAGGTGCAATTTTAACCTTTCTTACTGTTATAGACACTTGGTGTAAAATGCAAGCCATAAGCATAAAAGTGCAAGCTAGGAATACATAATCATTTTTGACAATACCTCTTTTAGTATCCTACTCTGCAACTAAATGGATTATTATGTATACTTTGGTCAGTGGTCCTTGTTGACATATTTAGGCTTGGAAGCCAAAATGGTAAATAGGCTAAATTTTATCTATCAGTTACTGAAAAATATAATCTTTATAGAGGCAGTAAAGGAGAGGATGATATAGAATGTATGTTATTTCTGCTTTGAAATTAAAAGTATGATTTTTGTCCCGGGAAAAAAAAAACATATTTCACCATACATGTTACACCAAAGATCTGTCATACAAAATTCACCAAATATTTTGTTGATTATGGAAGACTAGGATAAATAGCTATTAGGATAGTTTGAAGACAGAACATATGTATCTTTTCAAGATCCCATAGGATAAAAAATGTATATTCTAATTTCAAACTTTGAAATATCAAAGATAAATATTTTTTCCTTAGAAAATAAAAACCATTGATAACACAACATCAATATGTCATGTGATGCAGCCCTACAGGATCAACAGATAATACTACAAGGATACAAAATCTGAGTGCACAGTTAGGACTGAATAACTAACAATATCAGCAAGCACACAAAGAAGACTATTTGGATTTCCCCAGATTCAAATTTATATTTACTTATAAAAACTTCAAATTACAAAGTTAAAACATTTCGCCATAGATATTACACCACATATCTCTCATACAGAATTCACCATATTTATAATAGGTATAATGTTTACATCTCCAAATGGGTTGCACCAGTCCTCATCCCCAATCCATAACAATGATGGAAAGAATCCCACTAGTGTGAATCCCATGAAAAGTGCACCTGCACACAAGGTTGTAGGCTATTATACAAATATTGAAATCTAAATGTTGGTCCCACTCTCCATTTTCCAATAGGTTGACTATCATTGCTTGAGCCTAAATATAGCTCATATCTATCAGGAAAGGTTGGCCATGTATAGAAAACATTCCCTTTAAGATTTGCATAGCCTTTCGTGGTGAACTCTAGTGAATTGTTTTTCTTCAAAATCCCAGGAGGTACGGCATGCATTGCAATAAGCTCAAAAGTAACCATGAAACATTCATTTGAACAAGGAATTTCCACAAAAGATTCACTACGTATCATGTTACGAGACATTATTGTAATTTCCCAAATTTTGCGTTGTGTCATGGGCAAATCACATTTTCCATATTCATGCAAGTTGTCAAATGGATGGTAAAAGTCAAATAATTGCCAAGGAGGAAAATCACTAGTTTCCTAGGTTGGGGGTGGAAGCTTTGAGATTTGGAATATGGGGGATAATAAATTATGTTTAGGCATTAGAAGGGGATAAATATTTAATAATTCAGCTTATTAAATAAATACAAGAGAGAATTGAAGTGGCAATGGAGCATGGAGACACATGGAGACTATGGGGCCCACACAAGCTAGAAAATTGGTGCCACATGGCATACTCCTATTGCAATCTCAAATCTATGGAAATCCTAATGTTTTTGGATGGATTATACAATTAATATACTTTTCCATATACTTCATAGGTTGAATTTGGGATGAATTGTAACTTACATGGGAGAGGAAGATCTAAATGGGAGTTTCATGCACACTTGGCTAGATTCCCCTTATATTTATGACATCTATGACACCAATGATGGAGATTCTGTGATAGATATGACACAAATTAGATATTAAGGCTGACATCTAACATATATGACATGTCAGTCATGAATATATCATCTTAGAGGGCGCCCATGGGATTTGGAGAAGGCCAAGAGGCTCCTACTCGAATTTGGGGGAAGATGGAAGAGTAAGAGAGAGGCCACATGGAAACGCATGAGAAACCACACCAATTCAACTTGGCTTGGGTTTATGGATTATTTGGGGAACCTTATAAGGCTGATGATGTTTATTAAATAAAGGAATAAACAATATAATGGCTTTTTATCATTTGATGAATTTGGGTTTGTGAAGAGAGAGCTAGTGGATGACTAGTTCCTTGCCTTAGCCAATTTCGAGGGTGAAAGATTCCCATTCCAATTAGTGATTTGGAGAGGCCACTCAGGTATTTGAAGGAGATTAATTAGATTCATAAGTTATATGTGCAAGCTACATGAATCTCATGGACATCTCAATATCATCTTGTTCTTCCATTCATCTCAAGTTTTCTCACCATATTTCAGCTCTATGGAGTGAGGCGCACTTGGTGAGCTATTCATCTCTTTGAGGGAGCTTATATTGCTCCAGTATTATGTATTATGATTTAAATGTTCTTTTATTTAAGTTCAAAAATATCTCAGGTCAAAAGGGCAATATATCTCATGTATTATTGTCCAATATTAAAGAAACGGTGCCATTTCCTTAATACCTTGTTGTAAACTCTTGCAATCTTGATCGAATCGAATATATGTGTGCACCATTGATGATTTATAAATGAATGAAATGTAATTAATGTATAATATAGGTTTCATGTTCAGTAACTAATAATTTGTGTCCATTGGGTCGAATTTCATATCGTTTGGAGCAAGCTACATCTCGTTTCCCCAAGGGTCCAGTAACTAATTTCATTTGTGTCTAGTAACTAATACACCTTTTGGTACAATTCGAGAGCATTTGGAGCTATTTGGAGTCATCTACCATTGGGGGTTGGAACCTCAAAATTACTAGTAAATTCATGGAGTTCTCTTGGATACCTATTCGACCCAAAAACAAAATATTACACTTCAAATATTCTTTAATTAATGTCTAATAATAGAGCCAAGTATCATACCCACCATTAGTGAAGGTTGTACAATGTTCTGAAGAGATTTGTTTCAGGATCCAGGGGGGATTTCCACCTCCCAAATTGACTAGTCTTGTCCCGAAACTTCTTCCCTTTCAATATGAAAACCATGGTTGGGTATATCAGTTGATTATATGTCTTAAAGGTGTTATAATATGTCCCATCACCCCTCAGGACCTTCCTCACCAATTTTGAAATAAATTGGAGGAATTTTGGAATCAATTGAATCCATATAACTAGAGTTGTAAAAGGATGAATTTGAGTACATTGTGAAAGAACTGAAGAATTGGTCATTTTGATAAAATTTTCAAAAGGGGGAAATTACAGTGGTATCAGAGCATGGTATTGGCACCTATTGAATTTATGGATGGTATAGATGAATTGAATAAATTCATTAAGTCATGTGGTGATGATATGACTAGGCAAGTTAAGCAAGAATTCGAATTGATGGCTAGCCAATTTATGGGTAGTAGAAGTTTCCATCATGAAAAGACACATAATACCATTTATTTTGAAGACCTTAATGATTGGTTGAAGGAATTTATGAAAAATAATTCAAATAATAACTCATTAAGGAATAATCATCAATGCACAAGTAGGGAGGAGACCAAGGAGCTACAAATTTCTGTGGGTGGTGAAGAAGAAAAAAAATTACATCAAGAGGATCGAAAGTCATTCCCAAATGAATTAGAAAAAGCTGAGGAAAGATCACATGATAAGGAAGAGAAGTACCTTGAAACTATTGAATATCATTCTAAAACAAATTATACTATGGACATGGACCAAAGGGAATCTACGGATGGATGTCTGAACTATGAAGGAGTACCTAATGATGGGTGCTCACAACTCTATGTTGGTGACATAGAGATCAGATATGAAAATATTTCTGCAATACAAATTTCTCATGAGAATAAAGATGAATATCTCATAGCAGCAAATGGAGAACCAAGATCAACTTCCCCATCACCACTTGAGCTTCAAGGAGTTGATCAAATACAGAATGAAGGAGAATAGGAGGTTTACTCCGATGAACCATCCTTCATTGAAGGATCCTTGAATATGAGTGAAAGGGATATCCAAGAACAACTTAATATACTTCATGACACTCGAGCATTAGATTCAAATTCTTGTTGGACAGCTACTTCATTGGAGGAAACATCCTTCCTTGAAGACATGGAGAAGATTCAAAGAGCAATGTGCCACATCAAAGGTGATTTCATGTCTTTGTTTTTTTTTAGAAACCATTTTGTTGACATTAATGAATTGTTACATGATGCTTACTTGAATAATAATGAGGATAATCTTAAGCTCACAATCCAAAATGAGCAACTTCTTGAAAAGTTGCAAGATTGCTTGTTTTCCCTCCAATGCTTCAGATTGTCAAATGGTAGATTGTTTGGAGGATTCTCATGACATGGAGAATCATGAGAAATGTGGAAATTTGAATGTGCTTGATGTGTTTGAATTTGAATTTGAAGAGATTCAAACACTTGATGTGGTGGAAGAGGAACTTGAATTGTCTCTTGATTAAGGTTATGCAATGCTTAAAGGAGAGCATGATTTCTCTACATTGGAACCAACCTGTGACAAAGGTTTCACACTTTTGAAGGAGCTGCATGATACCACCCATATGGATCCTTACCATAATGAAACTTCTGCACTTTTTGATCATTTGGGTGAGTTAGTTCATTCTCCTACATCCTACAATTCCATTTTTTGCAGCATTAGTCTCAATGAAGTATGGGTGAAAGGGTTCTTTTTTATGGTGCCACATGAGGAGTATGGAACTCCTATATTTACTTTCTATGATGACATGGTTGGAGGAAACTCTTATTCACATTTTCAATAGAATCCTTTGTTACTTTATGATGATGCACATTTACATGGATGCACCTATGATATTCATTTGAGTCACTTGAAGACTCATGGTTTTGTTTGCTCAACACTTGGTTCATTTGAGGTTGGAGGAACTTCATCCAACACTGGGGTGAATAGATTTATGATTGGAGAACATTTTTGTTTCCAGCCATATACTTTGTTATATATTTATTATTCTCTCATTCATGGATGTATTGATGAGACTTCTTTGAGCCACTTCAAGTCTTCATGTTTTATTTGCTCCTTATTTGGTCCATATTTTGGTGGAGGTTCTTCATTCACTTCTTGGATGAAAGAAAAAATAGATGATTATTATTTTGATGCATATTACATTCTTTGGGAGTAGTATTATAGGACATGGGATCCTCACCTATTTCATTGGAGCATATTTGACCGGTCACTTGAAGCATGTATGCACTTGGCAAATGGTAGTCTACTCACTTGGAGGTATAAGCACTTTCATGATTTTTTGATGAGGCACCTCCTTGATGTATCTTTTTATTATGATTTTACATACTTTGGTGATACATATTATGTACTCATGATTTTTGGAAGAATGTATACAAGAAAATGGGGTCCAGGAATTCTCTTTCCTAATAGTATGAGTTGGAGATCACTCTTAATTGTTGGAGTGCAATGCAAGCAATGGGACCCCGAGATAGTTTTTAGTCCCATTGATTCCAAATTCTTCATGGAACAAGAATTATGGGAGATGGATTCCCCACTTAATATGTTGATGTTAATCAGAGTAATGCAGCAGAAATCATGGTGGTTCCTCTCTAAAATCTTCATGGAATCTCAAAGACTCAAAGTGGGAATCTCAGTGGCAACTTCAAAGAATCATACAGAAAGCAGGTTCTTCAACAACCATGTTTGAAATTGATTGAGGACAAGAAATATTGGGAAGAGAGGATTCATAATGTCCAAAATTTTGCATTGGGTCAAAATGTCCAAATCACATTTTCCATATTCATGAAAGTGTTCAAATGGATGATGAAATTCAAATAATTGCCAAGGAGGAAAATCACTAGTTTCCTAGGTTGGGGTGGAAGCTTTGAGATTTGGAAAATGGGGGATAATAAATTATGTTTAGAAATTAGAAGGGGATAAATATTTAATAATGTATCTTATTAAATAAATACAAGAGAGAATTTAAGTGTCAATGGAGCATGGAGACACATGGAGACTATGGGGCCCACACAAGCTAGAAAATTGTTGCCACATGGAATCCTCCTCTTGCAATCTTGAATCTATGGGAATCCTAATGTTTTTGGATGGATTATTAGGTTAATATACTTTTCCATATACTTCATAGGTCAAATTTGGGATGAATTCTTACTTACATGGGAGAGCAAGAGCTAAATGGGAGTTTCATGGACACTTGGCTAGATTCCCCTTACATTTATGACATCTATGACACCAATGATGGAGATTCTATGATGGTTATGACACAAATAAGATATGAAGGATGAAATATAACATATATGAAATGTCAGTCCTGAATAGAACATCTTATAGGGTGCTCATGGGATTTGGAGAAGGCCAAGAGGCTCCTACTCGAATTTGGGGGAAGATGGAAGAGGAAGAGAGAGGCCACATGGCAAAGCATGAGCAACCACACCAATTATACTTGGCTTGGGTTTATGGATGATTTGTGGAAACATAGAAGGATAAGGATGTTTATAAAATATAGTAATAAACCAATATAATGGATTTTTATCATTTGATGAATTTGGGTTTGTGAAGAGAGAGCTAGTGGATGACTAGTTCCTTGCCTTAGCCAATTTCGAGGGTGAAAGATTGCCATCCTAATTGTATGATGGATGTGATAATATGTCCCATCACCCCTTGGGACCTTCCTCACCAATTTTGAAAGCAATTGGAGGAATTTTGGAATCAATTGAATCCATATAACTAGAGTTGTAAGAAGATGAATTTGAGTACATTTTGAAAGAATTGAAGAATTGATAATTTTGATAAAATTTCCAAAAATGGGACATTACGCTTATGTGGTTGAAAACCTTTTAGGAAATAAGATGAATATTGTGACGATGGATTCGATGTGGCTACAATACTCCAATACATGATGCTAATGCATTGTGAGTTCCATATTCTGTAGAGGTAGCTAATCTGGTAGTCACGACTTTATCATCACCCTTTGTTGCAAGAAGTTGGAAAGCGGTGTGGTTATCATCTTTCATAGAAATAAAAAGAGAAAAAAATATTCTCCCTTTCAAGTGCTCTTGCCCCACCTTTTGATAGATCTCACAATAAAGAAAACATCAACAATGCCTACAATAAAAATAAAAATAACATTAGTTACTATAAAGATAACATTAGTTACACAACTGGGTGAATGTGGGGGAGGTATTTATATCAGATTCCTAGGAAAACGGGTTTTTCGTGTTTGGTTAGGTTGTGGTAGAGGATCAAACACTAGAGTTGAACTGATAGCCAGTCGGGCTTTACTATTCTTTGCTAAATTTAAAACGATCACATTACTTCAGGTTTGTGGAGATTCAAAATGCATCTTCGACTAGTTGGCGGGGAAATCAATGTTATAGGTTACAAATTTGGATCAGTGGAAACAAAGTAATAAATGTTGGGATTCATTTTCAGTATTTATCTTTTTTTCATATTCACGAGGAACTCAACACACAAGCAGATTTGTTATCAAAGAAAATGGTTGGTTTGGAAGAGGGTACACTTTATTTCGAGGAATTTCTAGATTCCACATTAGTGGATAAAGGTTCTATCCATTGTAATTAGTATATTGTCATTTGTTCATTAGATACTATCTGAATACTTTTACATATGTGCACTCTACCCAGTTTAGTACATTTCCATCTTTTAATATTTTTTTATCTCAGTCAATAAGGCATAGTGATAAATATGTACTGATAATTTGATGTGGAATTTGTTCTATCCAGTAGAAAATACAACTAATGACTGTTACAAAAAGTCTCTATAGAGTCTAGCTAGTAGTTTTATTTGGAACTTATGCACCTTATTTTTTCTGTAATTTTTCTTTCATTCATAAACATGAATAGCAAGAAACTAGGTTTTTTTCTGGGTAAAAAAAAATTGTGATATAAACTGAAAAATATAAATTAAAAGATACATGTATACTCACCATCAATGATTTCAGTTGATATCAATAAACCTTTTTTTTTATAGAACACCTCATGTGGATGTAAATTCACACCTTGGGGAATATGGTGGTCTCTACCAATAACATCCAACTCACATTCAAAAATTCTTACCCAAAATAATGTTCCACCAGTAGAAACATCTACTAAACAATTCAACACTTCCACGGGATATGGAATTTTCAATGACTCTTCTTCGGAAATACCAGGAGAAGTTTCATAATAAATATGGACATACATGCCTACCTTTATGGTAAAATCAAATGGATTTGTGTTTTACACCAGAAGCCCATCCATTTGAATGAATTTATTTCTTCCAATCTTGATAAAACAATCATCTCCCAATAAGGGAGTCACATCTGACCTACATCCCATGTAAAACCCTCGCTTGATGACTGCAGTGGAATGATATTCATATGAACTTGAAGATAACTATGCTTTTATTTCAGATAATGAAGGATGGTGCAGCATAATTTTTCCACTATCATCTGCATACACCATTAGAATAGGAAAAACATCATCTATACTACGTGTCCATGTGCCACTAGTACCAATAGTGTAAATAATTGGATCATTCTCACAAGGATCCAAGTTTGTCAACTCTACATTTCCTATATGGGACTCATCAATAACTTTCCAGAGAATGATCTCTTCTAAATCACTTTCTTCTTTAATAAGGGAAACAGTATCGAAGTTTGGATCCTTTCCCCTAACACACTGCATAGATGAGCGGCAACAGAGTTGATAAGGTATTTTCATATTGTTAAGCTGAACCTGAGCATCATTACCACTAGACTCTATTTCATCATCACTCAAAAAATCATTTTTAACAATTTTACATAATTTTCGTGACTTCCTTCATTGTTTAGATAATTGTTGCTTCATTTGTCATTGATTTTCTTGTATAGCATCCTCTCTCCAAGTATTTGGAATGCTTCTTCCACAACTTCTAGAGGCAATGACTTTCGTTATTTATGTGGCAATGGATTAGGGTTTGTACTGAACATGATTAAATTTATGAAAATTTATAATCTACAATCATGAAAAGATGCCCAAACGGGCCACACAGGTTACACAAGGGACCTCTGAATTGGAAATAAACAGTGAAAAAAACAATCTAGCTCTATAGGCACAATATAGCTGCTACACTAACCTATGGTAAGAACCATTAATTTATTTTCTCCTTGTAACCAGGTTTATGGCATTGCATACACCCAAAAAAAATCTTTCGAGTCCTATAAGATTTATGCATAAAAAAACTAGGGGTAAAATTGATTACTGTACATATACAATATCTGGTAAATAATTGTTATAGCCAAATGGGTTAGAAAACAAAATGTACAATGGAAATTAGAAAAGGAATGTTACAAACCTTATAAAAATATGAAAATGAAGAATCTCAAATAGAAATACAAATGATAGTAGCAAACTTATCCTCCACCATCATACATTCTCTTTGGTCAGAAAATTTCGATGCAATCTGATCTGGCTTGATTTGGAATTGCATCCCATGTGATCTGAAATTGTATAACAGAAATTAAAAAATAAATGATATAAGCCTTATAAAAATATATAAATGAAAAAAATGGATTTTTAGCAATTACATTCATTAAACGATTCCCAAACAAAAATACAACCATATCTGAAAAAAACATTATACCATTTGTTAAAAAAAATTCCATGCAATCCAAATTGGTTTGATATGGAATCGCGTCTGATCTGATTTAATCAGTGATTATTTTTTATGTAGGGGATCCACCAACCTATGGTTCACAGGGTTATCTTGCTAGTTTTTATCAAGAGGGACCTGGTTTGTTCACAGGGTTATCTTATAGGGCTTGTGGGTGAGGTCAAGCATGGCAGACGGCCTAGTTTGATCAGAGGTTCTAGGTGAAATCAAAATGGGTCAAAAAATCCATTGATGGAGGTTCTAGGTAAAATCAAAATGGGTCAAAAAATCTGCTAATGGAGGTTCTGGGTAAAATCGAAATGGGTCAAAAAATATGCTGATGGTTACTACCATGCATGAAAAATTCAAAATTTTTACCTAACTGCACATCGTTATCCATGCAAAATAATTAACCACACTAGTTTACCTCACATGGGTTCACATGCAGTCGAAAAATATTTCTGATGGAATTCCCTAAGTGATTAACTATGATAATTACATTTTAATTAACTTCTAATCCATTCCTTATTTAGGATACATTTCAGGGGTGGTAGTTTGTTATGGATGATAGGCTAGATGGGGCAGGGAACTTTGTTCCATGGAAGTCCCAGATATTACTTCTATTGAAGGAGAATGAGCTGTGGGAGGAGGTAGTCAGAAATACTACAGCTAATCACATTGCTATTCCCGCTTCTACAGATATGGTAGCTACTGCTGCCTTCAACAAGAAGGATATTAATGAAATGAGGATTATCCTGAATGCTGTTAAAGATCATGTTATTCCACACATTTCAGAGAAGGATCATGAACATGAGATGTGGAGTGATGTGACCAGTTTGTCTCATAGTTCTAATGAGACTAGGAAGATGGTTATGAGGAAGGATATTAAGCATGTCAAGATGGTCAAAGGAGAGACTTGTATGGCATATCTTACTAGGATCTCTTAGGTGAGAGATGAGCTTGTAGTTGTTGGGGTATTTGTTACTGGTCCTGAGCTAGTGCGGATAGACTTGAATGGGGTGAATCCACCTTGGGTTGTGTTTGTATAGGGTTTGGTGGCTAGGGAGAACTTACAATCATGGGAGAGGGTCTATGATGATTTTTTTCAAGAGGAGACTTGAAGGGGTTTCTTGCAATGCAGTGCTTCTACTAGTAGGCAGGATGAGGAGGATGTGGCCTTGACAGTGAAGGGGAAGAAGAAGAAGAAGGGTGGGGCCAAGCAGAAGGATTTGATCACTGTAATGTGCTTTACATGTCACAAGATGGGACACTATGTTGGGAGTTTCTAAAGAAGAAGAAGAAGCAACAACAGACATCAACTTCGGCGGAGTTCGATGACTTTTCCGTGAGATTTCAGGGTGAGTTTTCATTGTGCACTAGGTATATTGAGAGAGAGAGCATCTATTATCACCAGTGTGGATGTTGATAGATAGAGGGAGTTTTCTTTGGTGACAGACCATTCTTACATTGCATCTACTTCCAGCACTTGGTATATTGATAGTGGAGCCTCAAGCCACATGACAAGTGCTCGTGAGATGTTCTCCAAGATTTCACAGAGAGAGACAGATGTGGAGGTGGTGTTGGGAGATGACTCAGTAGTTAGATCAGTTGAGCGTGGGACCATTACCTTTCATAGGAAGTCCAACAGTCCCATGGTGTTGAGAGATGTATTGTATGTACTTGAGCTGAACAAGAACCTAGTTTTATTTTCCATGATTGAGGATCAAGGTCTTGGGGTGTCCTTTCTGGATGCACATGTGCATATGTTTCCCAAGATTGCTGGACTAATTGCTTCAGTTGACATTGGAGTTAGATGCAGGAAACTGTATATGATCTTATTTCAACCTCAGCATGCCTTGGCACATAGCAATAGCAGTGAGCTTTGGCAAAAGAGGATGGCTCACTTGCATCATCCAGCTTTGGGGTTGTTGAGACATATGGTTATTGGATTGCCATAGTTCAACACAGGGAAAAGTGATGTTTGTAGGGGGTGTGCTTTGGGAAAGTACACCAAGACTGCTTTTTTGAGCAGTGATAGCAGGTTAGCAAGGATCCTTGATACATTCAGATTTGTGTGGACCGATGTCTTATGTTTCCTTGAGATGATATGAGTATTATGTGACACTCATTGATGACCATTCTAGGAAGACCTGGATATAATTTCTGAAGAGAAAGAAGTCCGAGGAAGTCTTGTAGAGGTTCCAAGAGTTCAAATCTATTGTGGAGAACCAAACAGGGAGAGAGATCCAAGTTCTTAGATCAGATAATGGGGGTGAATATACCTCCAAGGAGTTTGATGGATATTATAGATAGGAGGGTATCAGGAGACAGTTGACAGTTCTGTATACTCCAAAGAAGAATGGACTAACATAGAGGAAGAATAGGTCCATTGTTGGAGGAACCAGAGCTATGTTACATGACCAGTCTCTTCCTTTCTTTCTCTGGGTTGAGGCTTGCAGCACAGGTTTATATATTCAGAATAGGAGTCCCCATCGTGCCGTGGCGAACATGACAACTGAGGAGTGTTTTTTAGGAAACAAGCCCGAGGTTAGCCGTTTTTGGATATTTGGTAGTTTCGCTTACTCTCATGTCCCTTCTAAGAAGAGGACAAAGTTGGATCCCATTGCAGAGAAGGGAATCTTTGTGGGCTATGATGACACTTCGAAGCCCTTCTGTATTAACTTTCCCTCTTAGTGGAAAGTTGTTGTGAGAAGGGATGTGAAGTTTGAGGAGGAGAGGGCCTTCAGGAAGTCTAGAGAGTCAAAGAAGGGAGAGCAGCAGGTTCCTACACCTAAGGAAGTTACATAGTTTCCATCAGTGCAGCAATCAAGATCACAGGTTTTCAAGGTTACAGGACCACTCAATGCAAGCACAGGTTCACCGGTTTCAGTGGTTCATCCAGCCGGGTGTTTGGGCACAGTTAATGGGTCTGTGATTACAGGTACACCATAGAGAGCATCAAGATCTCATAGTTCTCCAGTTGTTGGTATACCAGCTGCTGGTTCACAGCGTACTGGGTTTCTATTTCTGGTATTTCTTTAGATGAGGACAAGCCAGTGTGGGAGAAATATTCAAGGAAGAAGAAGCCTAACTGGCTTCGGGATACCTTAAAGGAAGCTCGAGAGTTTGGGACACCCAGGGAGGAAGGGAGGGCCATCAAGATTCTTGATATATTAGGCATAATGTTGGTGGCTAGTACATGTAATTATGAGCCTTCTACTTTCGAGGAGGCCTCCCTGCTTCATGTTTAGAAAAATTCCATGATGGATGAGTACCATTCCATCATGAAGAACGATGTGTGGGAGATCGTTCCGAGACTTGAGGGGAAGTCACATTAGAGGAAATTTGGGGTCTAAAATGGGCCTTATAGGAAAATGTGCCAACAATAAATTTTGTGAGTTGGAATTCAAGAACCAATAGAATTTCAATAAAATGAGTCAACCATAATGGTTGAATTGACATATTTGTCATAAAAGAAAACTATTTTTTTGTTCGTATTTTTGACATATCTCTCTGTGTTTTTACTCAAATTCCGAGCGGGATAGCTCGTTGGATGTGGAATTTAATTCCACATCCAACGAGTACCCACAATGCATACTTTTGACAGACCCCGCTACCCCAAAAACAAGAAATACTTGAAAAAATGTGATGATGATGTCATCATCACATTTTTTTAGGTATTTCTTGTTTTTGGGGTAGCGGGGTCTATCAAAAGTATGCAGTGTGGGTACTCGTTGGATGCAGAATTAAATTCCACATCCAACAAGCTCTCTCACTCAGAATTTGAGTAAAAACACAGGGAGATATGTCGAAAATACGAACAAAAAAAGTAGTTTTTTTCATTCTTCCTCCAAAATTAATAACTATTATTTTATTGTTTTAACTATTATTTTATTATTTTCCTTAGGAGGCCCATTTTAGATCTCAAAATTCCTCTAATGGTGGTGACTTCTCAGTGCCTTTACAAGCTAAAGCATGTAGCAGATGGGAGTGTGGAGAAGTACAAGGCCAGGTTTGTAGCGCCAAGGTTTTCAGAGATTGAGGGTATTGATTATGATGAGACTTTTGCATGGGTTTCTTGATATACTTCTATCAGGGGTTTGATTTCCATTACAGTGGAAATGGGTTGGAAGATCCATCAGATGGATGTGAAGACCACATTTTTCAATGGAATCATATAGGAGGAGATTTATGTTGAGTAAGGCTTAGGGATTTGAGATTCATAAGAGAGAGTCTCATGTTTGTAGGTTAAAGAAAGCCCTGTATGGGCTGAAGTAAGATCATAGAGCTTGGTACTCCAGTATCGATTCTTACTTGTAGAGGGTGGGGTTTCAGAAGAGTGAAGCAGATCTGAATCTCTACTTCATCATGGTTGGAGATGATCTGCTTATTCTTCTTTTATGTGTTGATGACTTGTTTATCACAGGGGTAGAGAGACTCATTGCTGCTTGGAAGAAGGATCTTGCAATAGAGTATGAGATGATAGATTTTGGGTTGATTCACTATTTTCTGGGATTGGAGGTTTGGCAGGGGCATGAACATATTTTCCTAGGTCAGGGAAAGTATGCAATTGATATTCAGATGGGATTAAGGATGAAGGATTGCAGGTCGATGTCGACACCTATGATCACCAATTGGAAGAAGCTTCATGGTTCTGAGGGAGAGTTGGTGGATCCTACTTTATACTTCCAGCTCATTGGTTCATTGATGTATCTAGTCAACACTCAGCTAGATTTGTGTTTTGCAGTCAACACTCTTAGTCAGTTCATGTTTGAGCCTAGGAATGTGCATTGGATAGTTGTAAAACATGTGTTGCATTACATAGCAGGGACAATGGATTTTGGTTTGGACAACAAGAGGTCGGATGGGATCAAATTGGTTGGTTATACAGATTCAGATTGGGCAGGTAGTGTGGCAGACTGGAAGAGCACTTCCAGATGTTGTTTGAGTTTGGGCTTAATAGTAGTGTCATGGTTCAGTCAGATGCAGAAATATGTTGCTTTGATTTATGCTGAGGCTGAGTATATGGAAGGAAATCAGGCCAGCTGCGAGGCTTTATGGCTTCACAAGTTGGTAGTGAATTTATTTGGTCAGGAGATGAGGCCTATGGTGATATACTATGATAATCAGAGTTGCATCCAACTCTCTGAGAATCAATTATTTCATGATCGGTCAAAGCACATTGAGATCGGGTATCATTTCATCTGAGATTATGTTTAGAGAGGTGTGGTATCTTTACAGTACATTCCCATTGATGAGCAGGTCGCAGAAATTTTGACGAAATCTTTGGGAGGGGAAAGTTTGTCTTCTTTAGGGAAAAGTTGGGAGTGGTACAAAACAACTTCCTTGGTAAGAGGGAGTGTTAATTTTGTACCTAGGAAAGTGTCCCCTAGGTGACATTAGCCTTAGTCACTTAAAGGGGGAATTGAAGTTACCCTTGCATTAAATGACTTAAGTGGAGCATTTAATGTGACTTTAGAGATTAAAGTCAAGTTTGATAAAATTAAGTGGGTGAGGGAAATTAATTTTTATGAGAAATTAAATGGAGCATTTCATTAGAGGAAATTTGGGGTCTAAAATGGGCCTTATAAGAAAACGCACCAACAATAAATTTTGTGAGCTGGAATTCAAGAACCAATAGAATTTCAATAATGGTTGAATTGACATATTTGTCATAAAAGAAAATTACTTTTTTTGTTCGTATTTTCGACATATCTCCCTATGTTTTTACTCAAATTCTGAGTAGGAGAGCTCGTTGGATGCATAATTTAATTCCGCATCCAACGAGTACCCACACTGCATACTCTTGATGGACCTCGCTACCCCCAAAAACAAGAAATACCTAAAAAAATGTGATGATGACATCATCATCAGGTTTTTTTAGGTATTTCTTGTTTTGTGGGTGGAGAGGTCCATCAAAAGTATGCATTATGGGTACTCGTTGGATTCAGAATTAAATTCTAAATCCAACAAGATCTCCCGCTCATAATTTGACTAAAAAAACAGGGATATATGTCGTGGATACGAACAAAAAAATTAGTTTTTTTCATTCTTCCTCCAAAATTAATAACTATTATTTTATTATTTTCCTTAGGAGGTCCATTTTAGACCTCAAATTTCCTCTAATGATTCTCATCCCAAGATCTAATCTAATCTCAGCCATTGGATTAGATGCTTCCTTACCTACCTAGGGTTTCAAACAAAAGCAAGGCAACGGGAATTTTCATTCATTCTTGAGAGAATAAGGAAGAGAAGCAGAGAGAGCGAAAGAGATAGGGCACGAGTTTTGAGGAATGCTACTGAAGTGATTTTAGCGGGCACAAAAATTGAGGCTTCCTTTATTGCTTGGACAGATCCCGAGGAGTGTACAGCTGCATTTATTGTAGGGACATATTTCAAGGAGAGTACAGATTATGTATAGTACGAATTTTGGGCATAGTTTCCAAGGTGATTTTAGGCACATATTTCGAGGAAGATCATTGGAACATTTCCTGAGATAGAAAACAAGCATTTTTGGCATGGTTTTCAAGGTCTATCCGTATAGTACAGATTTTTGGGACTGTGTGGCACAAAAATTGAGGACAACATTTACTGTTCTGGCACATAAATCAAGGGCAGACCTCATTGATATTTTCAGGCACATTTTTTGAGAAAAATGTGCACAAAAATCAAGGCATCTCATGCACAGAAATCAAGGCATCTTGTCGGGTGATTTGCATTGGTTGAGATAAGTTGTATCTTGACTGTAAAATTATGTTTGAATTTTTCATAAAGAAAAAATAAACTCTCTCTCTCTCTCTCTGACTAGTTTTGCTTTCCCCTTGTGGGTTTTTCCAAGGCCATTGTCCAAAAATTCCGAGTACTGTGTGTTGAATGGTGTGCATATTATTTACTTTCTATCCATGAAAACATGAAGTTACATCAATGTTTTTAAGTATGAAATTTATGTTTATTTCCAGCCTTTAAATTTTCTAAGTTTGCAAATAAACTTAGACATATTTCTAATTCTAAACTGGAGGCTGAAACTTGTGAAAAGCGTACAAACTATTCAATGATCGACAAGATGATGACAATGGAAACAACTATGATGATGACTATATGATGATGAATTGACCAGATGTGTTGATGACTGTGGTGAGGGAGAATACCTTCCTAGTTAAGAGGGAGTGTTGTTGTAATTGTAACTTCGGAACATATTATGTTGTATACTTTCATTGTATGTTGTTGTACCCCCATCGTAGATGTGTTTCCCTCCTTTCGGGATTTTATTATTGTACATGGACTTTGAGGTACAACCTCCATTGTAAGTCAAAGAAATAGTCCCCAGTATAATATAATGAAATGTAATTTTGGAGTCTCCCTAGGAGAATTCAGTCTTGTTAGGGTTAGAGGTCGTCCCAATTGAGTTAGGAGGGAAGTTACTTGAAGAGTACAAATATATATGTGGCCTCCCTCATTTATACACACACTCTCTCACTCAATTTCATATGAGGAGAGAGAGAAGGGCAAGAAGGAGAGAGAGAGAAAGCTATAGAAGACTTCTTCTTATCGGATTTTTCCATCTTGTGATATTTTCTTAGTGACAGAACTATTATGAGGAAGTTTGATGGGTTTTCTCCTTTATGGATTCCTCGGTGAAAATATTAGTGTCTTGTGTATCTTCTATATCTTATGTACCTTACTGTACTTGTTATTCTTTCAGATAAAGATACTAATCAAGTTAACTAGATTAGAAAAACTAACAATGACATCCTTTATTTATTTTCTATATCTATTATATCAAATGATAGTCTTCATTTTTCATATAAGTTATGTCTTGACACTTTGATGAATGATGAATGTGATGGTATGTTCTAAAGTTGAATGGATAAAAGGAGGTTGTGCTATGATGTTAGGATGTTTGTAGTAGTGATTCTTAGTTAGGTATAGTTATCATGATGGGCTATGAAGTTTGTAGGTGTTACTGGATGGAATGCAAGGCATAGACATCAGTAAGCATATGTGGGACAAGTGACCACTATCACCTTAGTCACATATCTCTAACTGCTTTGGAAGTCAAAACATCCTAGGGGAGAGCTGTATTTGACCATGTAAAGACACTAAGATAATGTGTTCCTCTTCAAAATTGTTAGAGATCAGTTCCTAATGGAAATCATACACGAGAGTGGAAAAAAAATGTAATACTCCAATAGTAAGCAACTAATATAAATGAAATGTTATTGAACATACTTACAACCCTATGTGTAACAACATCTTATAATGGAAACCATGCATTCATCTCATTAAATAATATTTTCACTCATACTAAGTCACCTACCTACCATCATTCTTAATTTAAACATAATGAATAACAACACAACGAATGTGTTAGTTAAATATGCGTGAAATTTTGGCAATGTGTGATAAACGTACGCCAAAAATATTAGACACAAATGCATATGATGGAATAATGCAAATGTTTATACCAGTAGTAGATGAATAAATTATATTAATTTACCAAGTGAATGTTCAAGAAATTATGCTCCCTCAATCCCATATGACGTGTATAAATTGTATGTATGGCTCATTCACTCATTTTCTAACAGCCTTTATGGTAGCGTCAGTATTTTCAATAATAGTTATCAGTCATGAATGTAGGTAGCAATAAACATTTATTTTAACCATAAATCATAGCAGCAATTTACCAACATAAATGGATAAGACAATACTATAGAAACATTGAAGATAACAAATATTAGTATTCATGAAGGCATGCGATAGGTGTATCTTTATTAAACCAATTCCACACTCGTGCAAAATCTGAGGTAGAACGTGTATAATGAGTACAGTAGTATGTCAATAATTGTCAAAACATAGTTTCATTTTAACTCATTGTGTAGTAACTAGCTAAAATCAAGGATCGGAGGTCACTCGCAGGTTGTGCGTAGGCATCGAATGTATCACACGAGGTGAGTTTCAAATGCTATACACATTTGTTCATTTGACAGTAAAATGTCCGAAATTGAATGTGCATACAATTAGATTTCACAGGCTGTGTTTAACATGGAGACTTACAGTAATGTATATCAAACTGTATGTAATTATCATGACAATCCTTGTATATGTATTGTGCAAATGATTTACGTAAGGTGAAATATGTCAAACAACGCACTCATCATCATTAAATATTAACTATTTCATTTGCTTGTGTGCAGGTGTCGAGGTAACAATGTTTGCGTAAATGGGAGGGATGCCACTGTAAGGGAAACCCTAAAAATAATAGACTCGAGTGCAAAGAGGCGGGAGGAGTTTAGAAAGATAGCGAAGAAGAGGTAGAGGCCGCTATGGAAGTAGTCCCATGAAGGACGGAGAAAAGGTTTGTTTCTAACGCAGCAACAATGGACTTAGGGTTGTTACTCAATGGATCCCGAGGGGAACGAGAGGAGGATAAGAAGCAGCCCGTGGGAGGAATGTGTAGGACTGAGGGAAGGTGAAGCCTGGAAGAGGCCCAAAGATGAGGTTGTGAAGTGGAGACATACCTTAAATAGGGAAGCAAGGAGGTATAGAATACTAAATTCCGTAGATGGTGTCACGAGCTAAAAGGAGAAGTGAAAGGTTTAGCTTGATGAAAGGGAACGGAAACGTTGCGGAAGAGGAAAAGGAGGTTGGAAAGGTAGCTCGTGGAAAAAAGGAGTGGGCCCGAGGGTAGGGAAGAAGCTGGTAGGGCACCGAGGTAGAAGAGCATCCAAGGGAGAATGTAGCGAAGGTTGGAATAGGGCTAGCGAGGGTTGTTGAGTGACTAACGAAGGTAGAAAAGGGATGCCTTTGGAGCAGCGAGAAATGGGGAGGATCCAACGAAGGTAACTTGGGGTGACAAGGAGTGGAGTGAAGGTTTTAGGAGGACATATTTTAGAGCAGTGAGACCTAGGAGATGACCCTAACCTAGTTCAAAACTAATTCCATAAATTACTCTAACATCTAACCCTAGACTAGGTTTGCATGAGGAAATAGGGAAACCCTAGAACAAGCCCTACCCAACCTATGGATTCTTAGGAATATGGCTAACTTAGTGAGGAAGGGTCTCAGGTTAAGAAAATAGCCTAGAAAAATTAAGGAGAAATCCTAGGTCACCCTCACGAGGAAACATGTCTATATTTGCTAACGTGACAAGAAGGAAGGTAATGGCCTATCTTAGGGCAAAGCGAATCTCTAAGGCTCCCACTAAGACTCAGACATGCACATCCACCAACATTCAAAAAAAAGGTAAGAAGCCTGACCTCCTTGTGCTTGTGTTCATCTAACAAATCGAAGCATCACCCAAAGCAGAGATTCACCAAATAATTACTAGAAAAATAGCTTGCATTAACCATAAAAACTCCTCAAGAGGAGCGCATCCATCCAAAGAAACCCTGAGAAGGGTAAAACAAGTGCATAGTAATTTATCACATAAGTTCTATCTTTAAAATGAAAGTGAGAAGATTTATTTATATGATCTCACACTCACTTTTTAAAATATCCAGTCCTACATGCCTTAAAACAAGTCAATTTGAAATTCTAAAATGTTAACTGAAAAATTAAAATAAAATAATAAATATAAAATATAGCCTAAGGTAGGATTAGGGTAGGCTACCTGGGGTATTTGTACCCCTATGCACAAAAACTGTTCAAATAAGTGAATCACTCTAAATGAAAGTCTGGAGTAAGTTGGAGGGAGGGTGTTATACCCCATCTAACCCCTAGAATGCTGTAAAATCCCTCATTGTCATCTTCAAAGGATGAAAATGATATGGCATGGAGGATGTCTTCCTCTGAGGAGATAATCCTAGGGAGATCAGGAACCCACTGAATCAAGGACCACGAGGGTGTCCTAAGGGGATGAGAAGGGAGATGAATTTCTCACAACTGAAGCAAAGGCCACCAAAGCACATAAACATGGTATGGAGCCATGTGACCCAATAGTCAACCCTTAAGGGCCCCGGACACCAACCTCGAGGTTGAAAAACCCCAATAAAGGGTAGTCAGCAATGACATTAAGCCATAGTACCCATAAAGAATGAACAAAGGGACCAAGCATGACTACCATTGCTCGAAAACACCATTCCTAGTTAAAAAAATGGCCCTCTCCCTGGGGTACACTTGAAGGTGTGTTGGGTATAGGTGTAACGTAACTCTAGATCCAACTGCGGGATGAGTGCTCTTGCCATGAGTGCTTGAGGACCTATGAATCCACTGGTACCTGTAGACCTACACACATATCAAATGTCCAAATGGGTTAAAATCATATAGAGGCATACACTTACATCCTTCCTTTATTGCAAAATGAGGGAAACAAACTAAGAACAATAAAAACTACCTAGATAATGAAAAGACATCAAATGCAATGGACAAAAATATGCCTAATGCAACTGACCCTACCTAAAACTAGAAGTCAAAATAATCTAAATGAAATAATACCACCAATGTAACCATTTGAGTAAGCAATTCATACATGATATCTTACCCTTGTCCTTTAGTGTAATCCATGACAATAATGTTGATGTATTTGTAACTTCGGAATGTATTCATCTATGTATCTTATGTCTTGTAACCCGATATTTATTCCGAGATGTATCTATTATGTAATTGAGTCATGTTGTCATGCCCCGATGTTCCGATCGGGAGGATCTATTATGTAAACAAGTCATGTCAAGTCATTGTGGGTAACCCTCCTGTTGTCTAAGGGTTAAAGTCCCCACAGTTTCGGGGCACTAGGGTTATTAGAATCTCCTAGTAGAGGTCGGCCCTAGTAGGGTTTTAGTCATGTCGGGATTAGTATAAATAGAGAGCTGGAGTCTCTATTTAGCACACAACTCATACACACTAAGGTGTAGCGCATAGTTGAGGAAGGAGAAGACACTAGGGCTAGATAAGAAGAATGTTACTGCTGTCGAGAGATCACTTATTGTTTTGGGCTTTTCTATTTTGGTGTTGATTCTATCTCTGAAAAGTTGCGGGGTTTTCTCCTTTATGGTTTCCCCAAGGAAAAACACTGTGTTCATTGTCTCTTGTGTTCGATTGCTATGCTTGTTATTCTCTCAGTGAAAGATCCTAATAATGCTAACTTAATGTTGAAAAACTAACATGGTATCAGAGCTAACCTGAGAAGAAGACACTATGCAGCTGCAGGAACTAGGGCTTCCTAGTTTGTGGATCTTACTCCGCAAATTTTCAGCAAAAGTAAGGTGGAATAACTCTCCTCCTTAGGGCGCATCTTTCTGTCGAAGCAGAATCCAATTATGAGGTTTTTCAGTTTTGGACCCGACACTCCTGCCGAAAATTAGGGCTTTTCACAGAAGAGGAATTTTTCAGTGAGCCCAGGCCTGGATTGATCTCCTCCCCAAAATTGAAGTTAGGGATAAATTTCAAGGCATTTGGGTGGATAGAACTCTGGAAAAGAAAAGCCCTAATTTGCTCCTAATCCAGTACCGCAGGATTTAAGCTCCAAATCTAGATACGACATCTTGACCTGGTAAGATCTAAATCTTTTGTATTTCCATTTGAGGTTCTCAATTTAAGATGTCTCATCATGCCAAGATTGATGAAAAGCTTGAGGGAGCTGATAACTTCTGAGCCTAGAAGTATAGGATCTCCCTCGTCCTGGAAGAAAATGAGTTGGACTCCTACATCCATGAGGAGGTTCCAGTTCCAGAGGAAGATGAGGCTAAGGCCTTGCATAAGAATAAGTTGGTTATGGCAAAGAGGATCATTGCTGATTCTATCAAGGATCACCTTATCCCACAGGTGTCCTCTCTCAAGACACCTAAAGCTATGTTTGATGCCCTAACCAAATTGTTTGAAGGGAAGAACATACACCAGAAGAAGAATATGAGGAATCAACTTAAGAATGTGAATATCCGGAATGCAGAGACCATCCAGTCTTACTTCACAAGGGTTTCTCATATCAAAGAACAATTGGAAGCAGTAGATGAAGAAGTGGAGAATGTAGAAATTGTGATGACCACCTTGAATGATCTCCCTAGGACACGGGACTCTTTCATTCAAGGGATCTATGCCAGAAAGAATTTAGTCAAGTTCGGAAGACTATGGGAAGAATGTTCTCAAGAAGAAGCTCGGATAGCAACTCGAGAAGAGAAGATGGGAAGTGAAGATCAAGCTCTCACAGTACAATCCAAGAAACCCAGATCCAGCCATCACAGAAGTAAGCACTCTCATCACAGGAATAACTCTAGAAAGCCTAGAGATAGGTCTAAGTTCATTTGCTATACATGTGATGAAAAATGACATTTTACTAGAGATTGGCCTAAGAACAAAAGTAGCTCTCACAAGAAGAAGGGAAGCAAGAGAATACATCATGCTCATGCTGCAGAGGATGATGAAGCTTCATTGAAAAGAACCAGATATGAAAGTGAAGATTCTTCAAGCGAGGATGAATATGTTTTGATCTCTGCTCTCATAGGAAACATTACTCATGGAAGTGGTGATTGGCTTATTAATAGTGGGGCCTCCGAACATATGACTGGATTCAAGGAATCATTTGTGAGACTTTCAGAACATGAATCACCTCACAAGGTGAAGCTAGGAGATGACTACCAATATCCAACAATAGGTATTGGGGAATATTCCTATAAACTAGACTCTGGTAAGTCTCTAACAATGAAGGAAGTATTGTTTGTGCCAGGACTTAAGAAGAACCTTCTCTCCATATCAGCATTGGATGCAAAAGGAATGAGGGTTGCATTCATAGATGGTCAAGTCATCATGTGGCCAAGAGGAAATACTATTGATGATGCGGTGGTGATTGGAGAACAAGAAGGAGGTTTGTACAAATTGAAGGGCCATCCAGAACAAGCCTTGGTCCATGACACAGTATAGCCAAGTGAACTTTGGCATAGAAGGCTTGCACATGTGCATTACAGAGAACTACCTGTTACAGAGAGAAATTCCTATGGCTTGGGGTACCACAACAGACAGCTTTGACTCCAGAAATCAATCTTTCCCAATATGCAATAGAAATAAAATGTCTAACACTAAAGGATCAGACCCCATACCTTATTCCGGACGGTTGAAGTAGATCCCTGTTGAGATTTTCCAATCTTCAGCTTGAATTGATATAATACTTCCTCAACAACAAGTAAACAATACAAGCATACTATATATCATGGTGTTAGATCTATTCTAGCATATATAATCAATAATGTAAAAGCATTTGACATATTCCAATGGATACAATATTCAATCAAATACACATCATTGGACAGGAAAAGATAGTTCTTATTAATATAAATCAGAGATTATAAGATAGATACAACCTCTGACGGCACGTCTGCGAACCGGAGAAACTGAATCCCCCACTTGGGCCTCCACCACCTCAATCCTCCATCTCACGATAGCAAGCTCACTAGCAAAAGGCAAGCTTGGAAAGAACACAAAAGTGCTCCAAAGGGACAAAGGGATGCAGACTCAAGTACAAATTCCGGCAACAATGGACTATAGTTTCTTTGTTTTCAATATCTCTATATGCCTTCAATGTACCAAGGGGTTCCTTATATAGCTTCACAAGGGATAATGAAGGGTTGAATCCGAGCGATCTCAAGGCATATGGAAGGCCAGGAGTTGAATGAGTCAGATCCATGTCAAGGAAAACTCCAAAAGGATTTGGATTATGCACACATCCCGATGTACGCGGTTATAGGGATCAAACCCGCGTATGTACCCGATTATTGGGTAAAAAGCCACGTATATCATTTTTCATATAGTTTTAGCGATGATCAAGGAAACATCAAAGGATAAAAGATGATCCATGGGGTCTAAAGACTCTGCAGTGGGACAGGGGAAGGCCATACAAAGTGTGATTCACCTAGAGTGGTGAAATCCGCTATAACAGATGCCCCCTAATGTGTGAGGTCAGAGAGGTCATACGATGGCCGAAATACATTATAAGTCCATCCCAGAAGTGGAGTGATGAAGGATCCCAAATGGAAGACCAGCCACCCAATCAGCATAGTACAATAATACAACTCTGCATATAACTGCAAGTACATATAGCAGTCTCGGATGCATAAGAGTACAATGGCCATGAATAGACATAATACATGATATCACATATGTGGTCATCATCACGTACAATATACATAGATCAGAATCTCCATGATGAAGATATACAAAGGACCATGATCTCCAAAATGGCTGAAGATATATAATAGATCAAGATCTCCATAGTGGCTGGAAATGTCTGACATACACTGGAATGAAGTCACGAGAGCTGAAATCTCATGAACACTGGCACGATGAAGGAGGTAGCATATAAGAGATGCCACCAGTCTGGAAAGTCTTCTACACAAACTGCTACGAGTACATGTCCTACTATGCGAATAGAGGTGTCGAGGTCGAACATAGTAGTCCATCGTCTGATTACCGGTCATTGATGTATACCATTAATAGACGCGAGATTACCCACCGATAATGAAAATGGGAATCAAGGTACTAGAGTGCAAACTAACAAGTGTGAATAGATGTGTTGAGGTTGAACACTTGAGAGAATCCTCGATCAGGGGACATTGATGTATTCCCAAGAAACTGTCGATGGCGAGAGAACCTTCCACTGATGACTGCAAGTCTCAAGGCACTCAAAAGGACTCTAGATTCCAATCCTAGAATAAATGATCTGATGTCGATGGGATGAAATCTGATGGAAGGAGGGCATTAAGGCATCCCCCATCATCCAACACGAGGTACTCAGCAAAGCTATCTAATGTGGAAGGACTCGATCATAAGGTGCACGAACCAGTAACTGTACCGGGAATGGCCGGCATGCAAAGTCAAGATAACCGAGGAATGGCCGACACAGGTTTCAACTTCCTTCGAACAAGAGCATAACGACGTATGGTGACTGAATGAAGGCAGCATAAACTCGATATAAAAACTGGGACATCTCTGTGACACACGAGGCATCAACAGAGGCTCCATAGGGACTGGAAGCTTAACCAGTCGGTGGAGATAAACTCAGATAAACGAGTACAGCTCCTAAAGTAAAACTATAACCCAACCAAGGGATGTGATATACAGTGCTCTGTTGGAAGGCGACATGACTCGACAGCTGCCAAAGATAACATATTTCCTTGTTTGGATTTTTGGTTTTTTGATTTTTTTGGACTTTTTCAGTTATTTGAAAAGCTTGAAAAAAGAATAAACTAGATTTATAGTTACAAACTAGGAGGAGACGAGTGTCATCAGGGCAAACAAACTAGTTCCAAGCAATGGAACATACCTATGCTCAATGCAAGGATACATATGTAGGATATTGACACTCGGGGGAAAATTCCCTCCAGGTAAAAAGGGAAATCAAGCTGCGAAGGATATAAAAAATGGCTTTGCATGGCTAGACATGAGACAAGATCAGGCTATATGGCTAAAACGCAATGCCAGGGGAGCTGGCATAAAGCTCAATAAGGTAGGCAAAGCTCATGATAATGCAATTACAACTTGACATAAGGGATTCCCGTGGAAATGGCTAGCATAAAGTTCAAGAGGAGTATGAAGGTCTTGCTCAAGGACATGGCGAGACTAAAAGGGACTCTCGGACTTAAAAGAGGACTCACAGCATGGGTACCAAATACAAAAGGGAGCTAACTAGGACACCCATGTATAGGAAAGCTCTACCATTCACATAGTATCACTTCTAACAACAGCATGAAGGTTCCGTGATACCATGCAATGGGTTCGTACCTAAGGTTAAGATGGAATGGTCATAAGGCAATGCATAAGTGCAAGCGGATGTGACATCCTAACCTATATGCCAGTTTAGACATGATACCTGTGATAGGCATGAACAGGTCGAAACCTCAGAGAGAGTGTACAAAAACTGCACTCTACACGACAACCATATTAGTCCACAAACACTAAATAGTCAATAAAGAATCCAAACTATAGGATATAGGGAGGATTGATCATGACAACAGCACCCAAAGGAAACAATGCAGTGAACAATGGGACATAAAAAGGAATATAAGGTGTAGACCCAACGTTCACGCATCCACTACCACCCCATGAGGGTTACCACCGGTGTAAAGACCGAGCAAAGGGAATAAAAATCCTCCACAAATGGAGTAGAGGATGAAATATGACCATTCCCAAATCTATGAGCACGGTAAGGGGCTTTGATGCCCCCAAGTCTGACACCAGTGTCCGTACTAGGACCAAGGATGGGTGATAAGATACCATGCATGCCAAAAATAAAAGGACCTGAACTCAAGAGAGCATAAATATACTCAAGTAACCATGATCCCAAAGGTCAACTAGCGCACAAAGAGCACACTCCTAAGAAAATCTAAAGCCAAAATACAAGCAAACCAAGGGGAGGATATGTGAGCTCCCAAATGCAGCAAGTATGTCTCTCCTAGGAGAGGCTTGAAACTCCGATACACTACAAGCGGAGGTATGTAACCAATTATAGTGGCCCTCAGCTTCAATGCATAAAGCGACTGTGCTGTCCGACCTCTACTTGGCCGGGACACCCGCAGAATAACCCCTGCAGAGTACCCCCTCGATATCCTAGGTAAGGCCACTAAGGTCACCTCAATATAGTCAATTCTCAAGCGGACAGTCGTAGGAAGGATTGACCGTATGGGCAGGGTAGCAAAGCCCGAAACTCTCGAAAGAGCCCCTAGATACGAATAAAATCCTGGAAATATCTTCGGTGCTACTCAGTTATGACTAGGGGTCATCCCAATCAATAACCGCTCACACTGCCTCGTGCTTAAATCCCTTGTAAGAGGAGGATCCTGAGAAACACTAATTATACCAAGGAATTTCACACTCTCACCTGGACAGACACATACATGTTGTTGTTTAGTGATCTTGGAGAATTAACTTACAATGAACTATCCCAAGATCCTAAAACCTAAGCTTGTTGGTGCACCCTATAAAAGAAAAGAGTGTAATTCATTTTATTATGCATTGATTTTAATTGGCTGTAATTACTCAAAGGGAAATGGCCATGCAACTAGTGAAGTTATGACTCAGCAGTGAAGTAAATATGCACACCATAACAAACAATGCTAAGTGCAATCTTTGTTAAATGAAAAATAAGGTATGCCACTACATGAGATGCATAAATATATATTCCTTTCCGAATGCCAATGCAATCCTTCCTATATGAAAGCCTAAACACAACTCTCATCCAAGAAATCCAATGCAAGTACCTTCTCAAGTCCATATCTAAGATGCAACTAAGAGTGCAACTACTTTGTATTTTTCAATATAAAAGAATGAAAAATGCAATAAAAGTCATCTAAAACTCTCAGTCTCTGCAACAAGTATAAAAGACAAGCCCAACAAGACACCGAGACTAAAAAAGAGTAATGCACTAATGAAAAAACAAAAAGGATAAATGACTAAAACTACTTTCAAAGAAAAATCAATGAAAAAGCGGTCTCTGGTCACAAAAGAAGCATCCAACAGACAACATCAGACCCAACGAAGACCCAACCACACTCACAACCCACCCAAAAACTTCCCACAACATCAAACTCACCAAAAGGGAGGATGTATGCGACTGTTTAAAGAACAGTTGCATATATACGTGACTTTTGGCCAAAAACCTGAGTGTATACGTGGATTTTGGCCAAAAACCTGCGTGTATATGCGAATTTTGGCCAAAAATCCGCGTATGTACGTGAATTTTGGCCAAAAACTTGCGTATACAGAGAAGGAAGTGGTAAAAAGCAGGCCAAGGGTCAAACCAATAAAGGGGAGTATCAATGGATGAACATACTATAAAATGCAACCCAGAAACAAGGAGAAACAAAGAGCAACCCCATAATATCAAGCCCATTGTGCCCGCAAACCCCAAATAAAAACAAGGACCGTCCCCAATGGAGTCACCAATTCTGTTACGGAGAGAAATTCCTACGGCTTGGGGTACCACAACAGACAGCTTTGACTCCAGAAATCAATCTTTCCCAATATGCAATAGAAATAAAATGTCTAACACTAAAGGATCAGACCTCATACCTTATTCCGGACGGTTGAAGTAGATCCCCGTTGAGCTTTTCCAATCTTCATCTTGAATTGATATAATACTTCCTCAACAACAAGTAAACAATACAAGCATACTATATATCATGGTGTTAGATCTATTCTAGCATATATAATCAATAATGTAAAAGCATTTGACATATTCCAATGGATACAATATTCAATCAAATACACATCATTGGACAGGAAAAGATAGTTCTTATTAATATAAATCAGAGATTACAAGATAGATACAACCTCTGACGGCACATCTGCGAACCGAAGAAATTGAATCCCCCACTTGGGCCTCCACCACCTCAAATCTCCATCTCATGATAGCAAGCTCACTAGAAAAAGGCAAGCTTGGGAAGAACACAAAAGTGCTCCAAAGGGACAAAGGGATGCAGACTCAAGTACAAATTCCGGCAACAATGGACTATAGTTTCTTTGCTTTCAATCTCTCTATATGCCTTCAATGTACCAAGGGGTTCCTTATATAGCTTCACAAGGGATAATGAAGGGTTGAATCCAAGCGATCTCAAGGCATATGGAAGGCCAGGAGTCGAATGAGTCAAATCCATGTCAAGGAGAACTCCAAAAGGATTTGGATTATGCACACATCCCGATGTACGCAGTTATAGGGGTCAAACCCACATATGTACGCGGTTATCAGGTAAAAATCCGCATATATCATTTTTCATATAGTTTTAGGGATGATCAAGAAAACATCAAAGGATAGAAGATGGTCCATGGGGTCTAAAGAGTCTGCAGTGGGACAGGGGAAGGCCATACAAAGTGTGATTCACCTAGAGCGGTGAAATCTGCTATAACACTACCTATTGCAAGTAAAGCTGTTGAAGGTCTTCCAGAAATGCAAGAAAAACATGATGGGGTCTACAAAGGATGTGCAAAAGGAAAAAACACAAAGAAGACATTTCCAAGTAGCGAAAGCAAAGCAAAAGGAATCTTGGAAATCATCCACTCTGATGTATGCAGTCCTATGTCATCAAGCTCACTAAGAGGGTATGCATATCATGTTTATTTTATTGATGATTTTTCTAGGAAGACATGGGTTTACTTCATGAAGAATAAAGACAAAGTATTCAACAAGTTCAAGAAATTCAAAGCCTTGATCGAAAATCACACTTAAAAGAAGATCAAGACTTTTCAATGAGATAATGGCGGAGAATTCACTTCGAATGAATTCAAAGAGATATGTAAAGAATCAAGGATTAAGAGAGATTTGTCCACTCCTTATAATCCACAACAGAATGGGATTGTGGAACGGAAGAATAGAACTATAATGGAAGCTACAAGAGCTATGCTTCATAATCAAGATCTTCCTATGCATATTTGGGCGGAAGCTTCCAGAACAACAGTGTATGTACATAACCGTACTCCACATAGAGTACTCGAGAACTAGACTCCTGAAGAAGTCTTCTCCGACAAGAAACTAGAAGTCATCCATCTTAGAATATTTGGCTATCGTGTGTGACAGGTATGGATGGGTTGATGATCTGTTTGTGACAAGTACGGATGGGTTGATTGCTGATACAAAGAGAAAGCTTGCTGCTGAGTTCAAAATGAAGGACTTGGATATTATGCATTATTTTCTAGGTATGGAGGTGTGGCAGAGTGCAGATGGAATCTTCCTTAGATAAGGGAAGTATGCAATTGAGATCCTGAAGAGGTTTTGGATGATGGACTGTAAGGCTATGGCCACACCTATGGCATCGAACCTGAAGCTATTGAACGATGCTTCATCAGAGTTGGTTGATGCTACGATGTATCGTCAGATGATTGGGTCCTTGATGTACCTAACAAACACAAGACCAGACATTTGCTTTGCCGTGAACACCTTGAGCCAGTTCTTGATAGATCGGAGAAATGTTCACTTGATTGCTGCAAAGCATATTTTGAGGTACCTGAGGGGTACATTTGATTATGGGCTCAATTATGAGTCGAATTAGAAGATTAACCTAGAGGGTTATGTCGATTCAGATTGGGCAGGTAGTTCCATCGATAGGAAGAGCACTTCAGGGTGTTGCTTTAGTATGGGATCAGGTGTGATCTCTTGGTTTAGCAGGAAGCAATCCTATGTGGCACTGAGTATAGCTGAAGCAGAGTACGTCGCAGCTTGTTTAGCTAGTTGTGAAGTAGTATGGCTACGGAAGCTATTGTCTGATATATTTGATCTCCATTTGGATGCTACTTATATACATTGTGACAACCAGAGTTCTGTAAAGTTGTCAGAGAATCCAGTGTTCCATGACAAGTCAAAGCATATCGAGATCAAGTATCATGGTGTAGAGGGGAGCAGTGAAGCTCCAGTATGTTGTGATGGAGGAACAGATAGCTGATGTATAAACAAAGCCATTGGCTAGGCTGAAGTTTGAGTACTTCAAGGAGAATCTTAGTGTTCTCCAGATTGAGGTTTCCTCTAAGAGAAAGTGATGAGACCCATAGCCATTATGACATGGTGAGAGGATTGGTTCTTTCCATGGTCAGATGTAAGGGCTGAGACATTATGTCATGGTGAGAGGATTCGTTTCTTCCATGTCAGATATGAGTGCTGGCCATTCTATCGAGTAGGACAGATGTAAGGGCAACTGCCATTCTAGGAATGGAGGCACCTGGTCAGTTACCAGGAAAACTCAGTCTAGGACTGAGAAGCCATTCTGATGTGATAGAGGGATGTGTTCCCACTTGATCAGATGTAAGGGCTGAACCATTCTGTCATGGCTAAAGGATTAAGTTCCTCCCATGTCAAATGTGAGTGTTGGCCATTCTGACGAGTAGGTCAGATGTAAGGGCAACTTCCATTCTAAGAATGGAGGCACCTGGTCGTTTACCAGGTAGCTCAGTCTGGGATTGAGGGCCATTCTCATGCGGTGATAGGATTAGTTCCTTCATGATCAGATGTGAGTGCATTCCCTTTCGATGCGATGTTTTTACACATGGTTGAATGTAATTGCAGAGCCTTTCCGACAAGATGAGGTTGGATATAAGTGTTGAGCCATTTTGGCGCGATGTGTTTACACATGGTTAGATTTGAGTGCTGTGCCTTTCTGACAAGATGGGGTTGGATGTAAGTGCAGAGCCTTTTCGATGTGATGCACTTACACATGGTAAAATATAAGTGCTGAGCCTTTCTGACAAGATGAGGTCAGATGTGAGTGCTCGGCCTTTTTTATAAGACGAGGTCAGATGTGAGTGTTGGGCATGCCTTTCTAACACAATGAGGTCAGATGTGAGAGCTGGGCAGGCCATTCTGACTTAAGTGTCAGATATAAGCACTGATGAGGACCTACATGAAGGGTACGCCTACAGGATTGACTCTGTAGAACTTCCTGTGATGAGAAGAATCGAGATAGCACCATTATGAGATAGCATATGATGATGATCAAGACTTGATGATGATCCAAATCAAGTGATCCTGATAAGATGATCCAGACTTGATGATGATCTAAATCAAGTGACGATCCAGTTGTGATGATGATCCAGACTTGATAATGATCTAGATAAAGTGATCCAGATGTGATGATGATCCAAACTTGATGATGATCCAGATCGAGTGATGATCCAGCAATGATGAGCCAGTATTCATTATGATGCAGATCCCGTGATGAAGAAGAGTTGAAGACAAAGATGACTTGAAGACGAAGAAGACTCGAATACGAAGAAGACTTGAATACTAAGAAGACTTGAATATTACAAGATGTTTCAGTTGATGCAGAGAAGAAGACCAGTGCTGAAAATTGTGTCGAAAGAATACCTTCGTAGTTAAGAGGGAGTGTTGATGTATTTGTAACTTCAGAATGTATTCATCTATGTATCTTATGTCTTGTAACACGATGTTTATTCTGGGATGTATCTATTATGTAATTGAGTCATGTTGTCATGCCCCGATGTTCCGATCGGGAGGATCTATTATGTAAACAAGTAATGTCAAGTCATTGTGGGTAACCCTCTGGTTGTCTAAGGGTTAAAGTCCCCACAGTTTTGGGGCACTAGGGTTATTAGAATATCCTCTTAGAGGTCGTCCCTATTAGGGTTTTAGTCATGTCGGGATTAGTATAAATAGAGAGCTGGAGTCTCTATTTAGCACACAACTCTTACACACTAAAGTGTAGTGCATTGTTGAGGAAGGAGAAGACATTGGGGCTAGATAAGAATAAGGTTACTGCTGTCGAAAGATCAGTCACTATTTTGGGATTTTCTATTTTGGTGCTAATAATCTCTGAGGAAGTTGCGGGGTTTTCTCCTTTACGGTTTCCCCAAGGAAAAACACTGTGTTCATTGTCTCTTGTGTTTGATTGATGTGCTTGTTATTCTCTCAGTTAAAGATCCTAATAATGCTAGCTTAATGTTGAAAAAATAACAAATAACTCATCGATGATATGTTTAGTTTGTACCAGGATCTTCATCTAGATGAGTGTAGGAAACTGAACCTTCTTGAGAACCTAGAATAATTGAAGTCGGTGCCACAGAGAAGCATCACTTTGACAAAATTTGTCGATCCATGTTTCTAGCAGACTTAAGTATAGGACACCTCTATCATACAAGTCTTCTAAAAAAATTCTTCCTAAAATACGCCCATAAATCCTGAACCTGGGAGGCTATTCATAGAGTTATATATTGTAAATATTCATATGTGAGTTGCAACCTGTCTCTGCATTTACTCAAACATTTCTTTGGGCATACAAGTACATTGGTTATCCTTTTCACAATCATGTTAGTAACCCCAATCATTCTTGAAATTTTGAAATTGTCATTTGTATAATTCATACCTTCATTATTCAAATGAAAAGATAAACAATAAATATTATTAAACCGAGAGATTAAAATAATATCTTTCCACTTACCTTCCTCTCTCTTGTTGAGATGTATCATTAAAGGATTACCGATGTAGGGTAGAGTGGGATGGAAAACTTCTTCAACACTTCTTGAGGAGCACAATTGAGAGTGATAACCTAGGCTCATTATATGCTAAATATATGCAAAATAATCCTCTATGCAACATGCTTCCCTGCTGCAGGATGATTATAACAGAGATATCATGGAAGAATCACCAGAGATGAGGGGTCCCAAATCTTTGAAAATTTCGTCATAATGGGTCATTTGTATATGAAGACTATTTCCAAGTTCTCGCGATGTTTCATCTTCAATTATAATGGAAAATGTGTTGATCCATTCTTCATCATAAGCCTCATAAAGAGAAGGGACAATCATATATCATTCCATGGGGTTTTCCTAAATCATGTCCTCATCATCTCTGCTTAAGGTTATTGAAAGCTCTTCATCCCAAATAGTGTCATGTTCTGGCTCAACCTGAGTAAATTCATTAAGTTGTTCCTTCTCGTTGCAATGTATGGAAACAACACTACCTAGTCTTGAGGAATCATACAAAGGTGGACTCATAAATTTCCAATAACCATCATCCTCAGAATTCTCGTCATTATGTTCCTAGAGATATGATACGTCATAAGGAGTTTATGTATGTTGGAAGGGAGAATTCGTCCTAACTTTCTTATCATCATCTTCTTCAACTAGGATTTTTGGATCTTCATAATCATCATATTCTCCTTCTTGGGGAGCTTCATCTATCGTGCTTGATATATCATAAGTTAGTCCTTGGACAATGGCTACTTACACTTGATCCTTGTTTTGGACTTCCTTACTAAACAAGTCCCTTGCATGCTTGACATGAGGTATCCATCTATCACGTATCTCTAAATCTTAGTGGTTACATAGTGTTTCCACCAATTTCGCAAAGGATGATATTGTTCCTTTATCTAGGCTCACAAACCAAGCAAGAGCCTTTCCTCCCAAGTGAAGGACAAATTATCGCATGTAAACATCTTCTTCTTCTTTAATACCATATTCTGAATCCAAAGTCGTAAACCATTCCACATGATGCGCAACATTGTCATGGTCACCCTTGAAGGAATTCTAGAATACCTATGGTAACTCATCTGAATATCCCGAGAAGGCTGATAGCTCAAGAGGAGCGAAACCTATTTCCATTTCAATAGGAGTTGGATTATCAGATCTTTAAATTCAAATGGAATATCATATTTGGTTCCTTCTCTTTAATCATCTTGAGTCTGGTTGTTTCCCAATTTTTCTTCCCATATACCATCGATCATGGCCTTTCTTTCTTGTTCTTCAATACTGTAATCCCAATCCAAGTTGAATACATTGATAAACTGCCTAAGTGAAGAAAAAAATTGCGAAGAAAATGCTCATACCAATTCTTGACAGAGAAGTTGTCTTCTAAGTGAAGAGGTAGCAGAAATAGCTTCATTCTTATGTCTTTGTGTATGATGTTGCTTTCCCGGAGCAATTGCATGAAATCCTACGCAAGTGTTGATGCATGGTAATTATGATACTGGAACAATGGGAAAGTGCCTTAATGCGATATTGAATGGAATACTTGTGTGTAAATCCTGAAATGCACAAAAAAACCAATGTATCCATCCATAGTTCGTAATTAGATGTCATCTCATCAAGCTTCCTTGTATTTGAAGAGCAGCTATTTATTTTTCTTTAATTGGATTTTCTAGGCGAGACCTACCACATTAGTTAAGCAAATCTCACCAAAGTACTAAACAAAACAATGGTGTACCTGATTGATGGGGTGGGTTGAGTTCTTTGTGGAGTCGCTAGGTAATCCTGCAGGTTAATCCTTTAAAAAATGTATTTAATAATATAAATTTAGGACTTCAAGACTTACCAAAGTGTCGTTCTTTCCCATATAAGTCACCTCAATGAATTTGAGGTCCTCGACAATGATGCCAAAATGTTATGCCTTACCGGGATTCTTCTTTATGGAGTTGCCAGGTAATATCTGCAAGACTAGTCCTTGACAATAATATTTTCAGAGTACCAAGACAGAATTACCTCGATTTTCTTACCGAATGTCATTCTTGCCAAGGGTGTGAATGACTCGGGATCAACCACTTCAAACATTGAAATTGTCCCCAACAATGGTGCCAAAATGTTAATCCTTGATGAGATTCTTCTTTGTGGAGTCACCATGTAATATCTGCAAGATTAGTCCTTGAAAACAATATTTTCAAAATACCCAGAAAGACTTACCTAAATTTTAATCAAGCGAATGTCATTCTTTCTAGGGTGTGAATGACTCTAGATCAACCACTTCAAATTTTGAAATGGTCCCCGACAATGGCCCCAAAATGTTACCGGATGAAATGGCAGGTAGCCACTAGTAAGCATATGTGATAAAAGTGACTGTTTTCACCTTAGTCACTTATCCCTAATTGCTTCGAAAGCCGAAAATTCCTAGGGGAGAACCCTATTTGACCTTGTAAAGACACTAAGATAATGTGTTCTTCTTCGAAATTGTTAGAGATCAGTTCCTAATGGGAGTCAAATAGGAGAGTGGAAAAATAATGTAATACTCCAATAGTAGGCAAGTAACTAATATAAATGCAATGTTATCGAACAACCTTACAAGCCTATGTGTAGTAACATATTATAATTCCAACCATGCATTCATCTCATTAAACAATATTTTCACTCATACACAGTCACCTTCCTACAATCATTCTTACTTGAAACAGAATGAATAGAATCACAATGAATGTGTTAGTTAAATATGCATGAAATTGTGGTAGTGTGTTACAAACATAGGCCAAAAATATTAGACACAAATGCATATGATGGAAGAATGCAAATGTTTATACCAGCAGTAGATGAATAAATTATATTAATTTACCAAGTGAATGTTCAATCAATTATGCTCCCCCAATCCCATATGATGTGTAAAATGTATGTATGGCTCAGTCACTCATTTTCTAGTAGGCTTTATGGCATCATTAGTATTTGCAATAATAGTTATCAGTCATGAATGGAGGTAGCAATGACCGTTTATTTTAACCATATATGGGTGAAAACGCGAAGTTGGGTAACACTTTCATGAGAATCGAGTTCCCAAGCAACATAGTGGACGTTATTTGGCCGAATAACTATATTTATTCGATCGAATAACTATAGTTATTCGAGCGAATAACAGATCCTTTATTCGGTCGAATACCTTTTAACGGTGAACCGTTTAATTTAACAGAGTGCATAGTCGGTCGGTAATTTTTTTCAGTGGTTCAATGTGTATTCGGTCGAATAATTATTCGGCTGAACAATTATTCTGCATAAAAGGTCAACTGCAGCCTCATTTTCATGGTTTCCTCCTGCAGTCGATTGTTGTCTTCCCATCATGCATGTCCTTCTACCTTGTCATGCTTGTTCCTCCACCCCATCGTGCTTGTCTTCCTGGTCACCTGTTGTACTTGTCCCGCCACCCAATTTGTTGCCCGTTTTCCTCGTCCCTGCCTTCCCCTGCAGTCCCGCCTTTTTTATGTTGGCGTGTACGTCCGCCACCCTGCCACCTGTCTGGCACCCTGTTAGCATGGAGGTCTAGTCATGGAGGTTTGTTTGTGGAGGTGTGTTCATGTTCTATTCTTAGAGGGTCTTTTCGTGGCCTGTTCATGCTCTACTATCTTCTTGTTAGGTATTCAGGTATTTTTTTATAATTCGAACATTGAACAAGTGATTCATGGCTTGTTGTATCCGATGGCTTACATTTCTTTTTTGTCGTAGTTTATTTTGTATTTTATAGTTTTTTATCTTAAAGTTTGCATATGTTAATTAGTAGTGTAGATTTTTTTTAATTTTAATCTTAGTTCATAGGTATTATGAGGAAGATATCCATTGATGAACTCTGTCCATGGACAGAGTTGATGAACTCTGTCCAAATGGACAGAGTTGATGAACTCTATCCACATGGACAGAGTTCCACAACTCTGTCCACATGAATAGAGTTCCACAACTCTGTCCATGCAAAGTTCATAAACTTTGTAACACCCTAGTTTTGACCTTGTTTGCATTAAAAATGTATATGATGTATATATTGTAATTAATCGTGGTGTGGAGTTAAAGGAAAAATCCCTACCATTGATTCAATGTTTTATTTTCCAGCGATTAAAACCATTTTCGATGGTATATTCGTGCCAGCCGGCACATTATAATTTTTGCATCATGTAACTATGCATTTTAATTAAAAAGATCCACAACCAGCTATGTCAATGCAACCATAATGAAAAGGGCATGATTTTCTTAAGGATAAGGAGGTGGAAATGTCTAACCCTTGGGAGCCATTGGAGAAAATCCAAGTGTCAATTGATAAACCCATTTAGTTGTCACCTATCTTTCGTCTTACTCACCTTCCTTGTCTCATTAAACTACCAAATTAAATACTTGGAGTTAGTTGAGGGACAGTTATTGCATGGGAAGTGGTGTGTGGTAGGACTGACAGTCCTTTCCCACACGCACACTCCACCAGGAACCTCATTCACCCTCACAAGGGCAGGAAGAGACCACAAACCCCATTCCTCATTTTTCTCTCCTCACGTGTAGGTTTGAGGTTTTTCCTCATGCGGTTGCTCAGTCCTCACTCATGCATACCATGACTAGTTCAGTCTTCCTCTCCCTATTTTGATGAGTGCAACTTCCTTCACGTTGTTAGTCTGGGCATGTGAATTCATCTTCATGCTCATGGTTACATTTCCTTCCTTGCGTAACTGAGAAATCGCTACTGGTTTCCCCACAAAATTTGGGTTGCTGTGGGTTCTTGTTGAGTCATTTTGTCCATGATAGGGCCAAGAACAACTCAATAATCTAATTGCTCAGTCGGAGCTGTGTGTTAACCATTCTTGTCATTTTGGTTTTGGTTTGTGGTGTTTTCCTTTCAATCCCAGGGCTGTATGTTTTGCTATGTGTGCACAGTGGGTTGGTCTTTGGACTATGTAGGAGTGGAAAGGAGTCTGCTTGACAAACCTAGTGTTTACAAGAGCCTCATATATAGAGCTAGAGGGTTGGCTCTCTTCTCTACATCCCTTGAATAACACTGGAAGGGAAGTCATGTCCTGAGAGACTGTGCAGCAGAGAAGGGAATGATTCCTTGTGTTGGGTGTGTGTGGATGTCTTAGAAGTCGGGCTAGTTTTGGTGTAGGCATCCTTAGCTCTTCAATGAGCCCACTAGCTTAGCAGACAGTGCTTCCATTTCCTGATAACCTGATAAACCCAACTTGTTGGCTTGGTTATGTGTTGTTGTGCACTCTTAGCCTGATAAACCCAACTATGTTGGCTTGGATGAATAGTGTGGTATCCTTGGCTACATGTGAGCCTGCTTAGTTTCCTTATTCTTATGGGAATCATGCCCAACTCGGGGGTGGCAGTGTTGTTGAGAGATTAAGGAGCACATTGGCCTATGGTTTGGTGGAATGTTGCAGTGATGTAGCTGGTTGTGGGACGAATTCTTCATAAGATAAGTATTATTGTCTGTTTCATCTCTGCAGTTGTATTTGATAATGAATTATAATGAACATGTTGAATTCTTGAATGTATGGTTTTGATTCCACTATATGGTAATAATGTATGCATATTTTATGTCAAATCATTTCAATTTTCTTGTCTATGTTAATGGGGCTAGCTTCCTGGGTAGATAGCAGCATCCATAGCGTCCTTTTCATCGGTCGGAGGGTTGGGGATGCTACAGTGTGTTATCAAAGCTTTGTTGTAGCATGGGCCTCAATGGGCCATGAAGAAGCAGTGATAGAGGCAGGTTACCCTCTACCCAGTAGGGGAAAAATGTGGAGGACTTAGGTTGAATTCCATCCAATACATCAGATGACTTACGCTGAAGTCCATTTGATACGAAGGATGAATTAGTCGGAAGCCCATCCGGTATGTCGAATGACTTGAGGTGAGTCCATTCGATAAAGAAACCTATAAAGGAGAAAATTTGAAAATTTCCTAAGTTTGAAATTTTTCCGAAGTTCTCGGCTGGGAGGAGTCAAAGGAGCTGGAGGCCTCGGCTAGGCCTGAGCCAAAGGTCTCGACTCGGAGGAGCCGAAGGAGCCAAAGGTCTCAGCTAGGTGGAGCTGAAGGTCTCGGTCAGGAGGAGCTGAAGGTCTCAACTATGCGGAGATGAGCTTTCAGCAAGTTTCACTGGAAGGGAGCCGACACGACAACATAAAGAGGAAGAGGAGAGGAAGCATAGAAAATCTCGGAAAAAGTTTTTCGATGGCTCTTGGGTGAAGCCTCTGAGGCATCTCAGAAAAGAAAAGAAGATCGATCTGAGGTGTCAGAAAAGAATAGAATATCGATTAGTTGAAGGGTCACAAAAGAAAATAAGATTGATCCGAGGCATCGGAAAATAATAGAAGATCGATCAGCTGAAGCGTCAAAAAAGAAAAGAAGATCGATTCAAGGCATCAGAAAAGAATAGAAGATTGATCAGTCGAAGCGTTAGAAAAGAAAAGAAGATCAATCTGAGGCATCGAAAAATAATAGAAGATTGATCAGCTGAAGCGTCAGAAAACAGAGGAAGATTGACCTGATATGGTATCAGATGACACAGGAAGATCGACCTAATATGCTATCAGATGACTAAGGAAGATCAACCCGATATGGCATTGGAAGATAGAGGAATATTAATCCAATAAGCATCAGAAGATAAATGAAGATCAGTTTTCCAAAGTGTCGGAAGAGTTGTCAACAAGTGACCCAGTACATCGGATGACTAGTTGGGAAGGGATTCGATCAGATGGAAAAATCTGAGTTTTTTTAGTGGGATTTTTCAATGGGAAAAGTAGATTCTCAGCAGATTTTTAGTAGTTTTTCAATGGATTTACTAGGCTGAAAAGGAGAAAAATGGCAGCGATCTTATGTGCCAGATTGTGCGAAAATCAAATATTTACAAGGGGACAAGCCCCCTTGACTCCCGTCGTCCCCCTAAGACAGTCGTTCTTTGAGGAAAAAAATCTATGATTTGGGAAAAGTTGTCATTGTATGATTTTTCCAAGAGAAGGTAAGTAATTCTTATTTGTATAAATGATATGCAACTAACAGTTGTGTTACTAACATGTTTTGCAGAATCATAGTCGCCTTCAAGGGCAGTATTCCAGGTAGTGCAGTTCGGTATGGTAGGTTGTGGTTTGGCCATGAGAACCCATGACGGATATGATGCTTGGGATTCCTATGAGCATGCACAAGATGACATGGGAGAAAATGTCTGAGTTGGAAATGATGACATAGAGTCTAATGGAAGGAGATTCCGAGAGACACCACCAGATATTGCAGCCACCATGAGAAGCTTGATTAAATCCCATGAAGAGTAGTATCATTTGAATGCAGGTATGTTGCAGAGTTTGACATACTTGCAAAGAAAGATAGACTATGGACATGGTACAATAAAACCAGAATTCAGTAAGAGTAGTACCAGGAGAAGAAGAAGGACTTCTAGTAGAGCATTTTACTTAGAGGAATCTAATGGGGATTGAAGCTCTTCTTCTTGCAAGGGCAAGAGAACAATTACTAATTGTTGGAACTACGTATTTCTAATATAAAATACCAAATATTACAAATAAAAATTATTATTACAATGAGGTTAGTATAATTTCCATTAATATATGTCATAAAATAATCTCAAATAACATGTATAATGATTATTAGTTACATTTTATACTTACCATTATATTAGGATATTGTACTGATTGATCTTATTATTAAGCCTATAAATAGCCAAAGATAAACTCTACATTCATAAAAGTAAGATCTGTTTGTGGTTAATCTTTAACATATACAAAGGGTTATAGAAATAATATATACAAAGTAAACTACTTATACCTAAGCTCTAAGATGAACTGATTACAACCTGTATTAATATGAAGTAATATGCAAATGTTGATGATTACACTTTTCATACTATAACTTTTTATACATTGTTGGCAGATATTGTTCATTTTTTCGGTGGCTCATTTGTTTTACTTCCTTCGTTGTTTGAGTTTAGTTGTAGATATCGGTTGCATTGACACTTATATAAAGAAGGGTCGTTTATCTTTATTTGTAGATATGGGTCGCAGAGTATTTGGAGTTGTAGATACGATTGATCAAATCTATAACTCCAATTACTTCACGACTGATATCTATGCATAAAATTTAGAGGAAGCGGAAGTAGTAATGTTTTTACTTGTTTCTTCTTCAAGGTATGTACTATTACCCAAATTTATCATTCGATAGTTAATGTTTGGATAGAGTGCATGAACTCTGTCAATGTAGACAGAGTTCATGTACTCTATCCACATGGACAGAGTGCATAAACTCTATCCAAATGGAAAAAATTCATGTGCTCTATCCATGTGGAGAGAGTGCATGAATTCTGTCCAAATGGACAGAGTGCAACATCTTTTTGTTTGGAATTAAATTCTGCCATTGCTTCCTATACTTTATTTTGTTATAACATGTCTTTTATTATGGTAAGTATTTATATTGCTAATAAGTGTACATATAATGTCCCATGTAGTTAATACAAAATAAATCAAAATTTTTATCCCACGACTCCAAGATTAGCTCTATAATTACCATTGCTTACTTCTTGCTTTGTTTGTATTTGGGTGGCTTACTAGATAAAGATGATACGTATAATTTTAATTGTTTTTATTTTTGAGTGCTTACATTGTAACTACCTATCGTAATAATTCAAATTGATAAAAAAAAATTATGATTTTATGGAATAATGAAAATATTTGTAGCTATATTCATTTTAAGAACTATTAGATAATAAATTAGCTATATTCATTTTAAGAACTATTACATAATATTAGGGACATCTAGGTCCTTATTAAAAAATTAGTTTTTAAGTAGATAGGTCTTTGAACTTGAGGATTTAACATGTAGAATTTGAATATGTTATGAGTTGATATATTAGATAATATTAGGGACATCTAGGTCCTTATTGAAAACTTAGTTTTTTTAGTAGCCAGGTCTTTGAAGTTAAGGAATTAACATGTAGAATTCGAATATGTCATGAGTTGATATTTGTGTAAACTTGTAGATATCATATCAAATGGAAATAGATAATAAATTAGCTATATTCATTTTAAGAACTATTAGATATAGATAATAAATTAGCTATATTCGTTTTAAGAACTATTAGATAATATTATGGACATCTAGGTCCTTATTAAAATCTTAGTTTTTTAGTAGCTAGGTATTTGAAGTTGATTAATTAACATGTAGAATTTGAATATGTGATGAGTTGATATTTGTGTAAACTTGTAGATATCATACCAAATGGAAAGAGAGCAGCCTTTGAGACAGAAGCATAGGAGGTCATCACATTCTTCAGGAGTTGGTGTCCCAATTGAAAATCGAAGATTATCGACTTCACCTCTGGATTCAAGCTTATTGTATAGTTCACATTCATCTGATCATTGACATGATGATAGTGATAGAGATGATTCCCCTTTATCCTCTATGGGTGAACGTGGATCTTGACCTTCTGTATGGGAGAAAAGAGTGGATGCATAGCAAGGTTTGCAAGAGGCTTATCATCCTACACAGGGTGGTGAAGTTCAATCTAGGACACAATATGTCCAACTAGCTGAGGGTTGTACACCCATTTCGACCTATCCATCATATTTACTGGAAGATCTTCCATGGGAAAGTGGTCTTCAACAAACAACCCTTGAAAGTTGTAGGGCTCACTATGAAAAGCAGCAAAATAATCTTTCTAGTTTGGATCTCACTCCAGAGAACAAACAAAGTATAGAGATGGTTTTGCAATCATTGCAAAAATTCATTGAGGTATATGAAGATCTTGGACCAACAACAAACGGTTTTGTTTCCTTGATGTATAGAAGAAAGTCACAGGTGATGGGTCTAGAAAAGTGGGTTGTTGTGAAGGAAAGAGTGACTAGTGAACATGCCAACTCAATGTTTCACTTCAAAGAGGGCCTAAAGTGTAAATAATTGAAAGTGCAATATTTTAAGCACACTGAACTTGCACATTTTTCATATGATCAGTTCCTTGCAGCCTATGGTCGGTTGCCATGGACCGATGAGGTTTTGTTGAGGCCTAGAAAATCACAGATGACAAAAATTAGGGATTCTCCCTAGTAAATGTTCCCAACTAGTCCGTTACTGTTTGGTATGGGGAATCCGTCCGGTTTACAGTCTGGCTATCGTAGGTCAAGTAACAAAAAAAGGGTTTTAGCGGTTATGGCCCAGTCCACCGTGTATATTTTAGTTTTCTGAATTTAAGTATGATGTGCAAATGCCTATCTAAGAATGCAGATTGATAGAGAATGCGAGGAGTGGTCACAATGTGATGCACAGGTTCTTACCTCTCATCCTAACTCTCTCGCATCTAAATCACACACAGCAAGAAACTAAAACTAATTATCTAACCTATCCCTAGGGAGCAAGATTTTTATTATCAATGAGTAATGTATTTCTACACATGCATTAAGAAAAATCATAGATAGCTATTACTTATTTCGAGACACATGAACATTAATAGATAAATGAACAACAAGATAGCTTAGTATTTATGAAAAGCCTTCATTACTCACAGTGGAAATTTCATAGAATAAACTACAACGCATTCATAACAAGAACATAGGTTCAAAGAGTTAGAACGATCTCATAGTTAATGGACACAAGCTGAAAATGAAATAGTTCACATTCAACGAATCCATAGCACAACATTTGAAAAATTCCACCAAGCTTTCTCCAACAGAAAACTTGTATTTCTTTATTGCAAAAGGAAATAGTTCTTCTTACAACATACTCTCACAAATCTATCTGGGAAAAAGTCCCTGCTTACATCTAACTCTCCTATATTTATATAAAATGGCAAAACCAACCCCGAGTGACCTTTGGGCTCCCCCAACTGTTTAATCCCACAATTTTGTCTTTTAGTGAGTGCTCATGATTTATACAATACGTTACATTTCAGATCAAGATTTAAGAGAACTTTATAAAGAGGGACCAGCTTGGTAACTGATGAACTTTTCCCAAGCTTGGGCCTCTGCTGCTATCGATTCTACTCAGTCATCCATTGGTATTTTTTAAGATCCTGTTGATCTCAGACCTTCAAATTCTTCTTTTTCGAGCAGCATCTCTGCTTCTTAATTTTCCTTTCTTCAGCCAACTCTCTTCTGCTTTGTCTTTTAGATATGTCTTCTTTGCAGCAACAATTTTGAAACTGGGTCTGAAAAATCCCCTTAAGTCTATCTGCAGTTAAAACAAAAAACTCATCATTAATATGGACTGCATTCAAGATCATATAACTTTCAATAAAATGTAAACCATAGTATGAATAAAACTAATCATCAAATGTGAGGCCCTGTACTGCGTTCCATTACGAAATCCTTAACTTCATAAAAAATCAGAAACCTCCGTCACCCATGAAATAGGGTAAAAGTTCACAAAAAACGGTAGGAAAAACCCTCATCAGTGGGAAAAAATACTAAGCATTGGGCTAACAGACTTCTCATCGGTGAACGAAACAACTATATGTCGGATGATTAGTTCACTAAGGAGCCACAATGGTGGGCGACGAACAAACTATGGGTTCTGCGACCAACTGAAAACATCGGCTATCAGAATCTCTAAGGACTATGTATCAGTGATTTAAACCTCAACACTTCCACAGTGTCGACACTCCCGAACACTAAACGCCACCGTAGTTATGTATCGGAACTCGGAACCACTATTCAATAAACACATCGGCATTGGTGAGTGGAAGAACTAATGCATCGGCGGGATAGTTCACTTAGCAGCTGAAACGATAGATAACCAATTGACTGTGAGTTCTGAGGATCACAAAAATCATCGGCAATAAGAAGCTTTAATGACTAAGTATCGGCGATGGTGAGCTCAACGCTGACACCGTGTCGACAACGCAAAGGACTAGCCCTCCAATCAATAGTCAAAATAGTTTCGTTAGAGAAAAAAAAACAAAAATAATGAAAGCAAAAGGTTTAAGCAATAAACCATGGAATCGGTAAGAAAAATAACTATCCATCGGAACGTTATCCATTTTCTCTCTGAAACGGCGGTGACATAGAAAATTAATTCCCTGATTCATTAATTAACAGACATCCGATAGAGATAAAGTCAAAAATAATTTAAACAATAAAACCAAAAGACCACTTAAAGTGCGTCAGCGAAAAACAGGATTGTCCATCGGTGGCATAGAGAACTAACTCCCCAATTTGTTGTTCAACTGACTTCCGACAGCGATCATCAGAAAAATAAAAATAAACATTAAGCACTCAAATAAACTGAAATGCTTTTTAGCTGGGCGACAGAAATATTAGTTCGCTCAACTCCCGACACAATGGAAACAAACAGTCAACTCATCATCCAACAGCGATAAAAATCACCAAAATCAGACTTCAAGCTCCAGACATTCAATCAAAACTCCATAGTTCTTATGCATTAGCTAGACAAAAAGAAATTATAGATCATTTAACTTTCGAAATGAAGGAAACAGTTGACCTCAATTCAACCTTAAAACATCCAAAATTGTAGCAAAGGAAAAACAAAATTCAGGAATCCAACTAATCTCAAACAAGATAAAACCAAAAGGATGGTCCAAAATTTTAAAATTTGGGAAATAGTTGCAGCTGCAACAATTGGCGACTACCTGGTGAACAAAGATCTCTGGACAATCTCTTCCTTAAGTAATAGACTGTTTGACAATAAAACCAACATGTTGAATTCTTCTAGATGTCTGGATTTCCCAAATGGAAAATGTATGTATTTTTAATCATTGATGATAGTCCAATTTAGGAAAATAGCAACCAAGATTTCAAAGTCTAGATAACTCTTTTGAGGCCAAGAATATGAGTTTCATTTTTTACTTCTGTCTTCGGGTAGCTCCCAACTTGGACACCACAGGATTGTAACATATAGTAAACAGAAATATTCATTTGTTCCTCATTCCCATGCCATTTTGCACTTTTGTGCTTTTGGAATTTTGTCCTTTCTAAGTCCTCCTGCATGCCTTCTTTCTGAATTTTTATTTAGGATCCTCTATCTATAATGTCCTTTTGTGTGAGAGATGTATATAATTTTTGAGCTCATGGATAGAGAAGAACTTTGGCAATTTTGTACTCATATGATTCAGTACTTTGTTTTGATACATATTACTTTCTTAGGAGTTTTTTACTCTTATTTTCCCTTTGGTTTTTAATTCTTAGCATGGGATATTTTAAATATAATATACTTTTTACCTTGCTTCCTTTCCATGTGTCTTTTGCTGTCACCCCCTAAGACATTTTTAAATGTGATATGGATGGAGCCTCGAAATAGTATTCCAGACCTTTTGATCCTGAGTTATCTTACAAGGATTAAGCAGGACTTCAATGTGTTCATAGCCATTTAGGAAAACTGCTAAACTAGAAGGGATTCTTTCAGATAAATCAATAGTACTCAGTCTTATAATCAAGGATTTTAGTTAATCCAGAATTTTGATGCTCTTCATGCAACCAAAAGCTTGCTTCTTATATTGAAATCAACCAAAATCTAACTAAAAACAAACAGAAATAAAATAAATAAAAAATAAACAACCAAATGAGTTTATTTATGTATAAGATAATCAAGAAAAAATAAATTTTGAGAACTAAACCACTAACTAGTCAGTTCTCTGCCCACCCCTGTAAATATGACAACTTGTAAGTTGAGGGGCTAGGCTTGACTGAAAAGGCCTACCCATTATCTAATCCTATTGTACTTGAATAAAAAACTACATCTACTATTTTACAATCAATCTCATCAGCCCATGAAAATCGAAGGAGATCGGGCTAGGTGTATGGTGTACTACTAGCTTCTTTCACTTGCTAGTTTCCCGGTTCTAGTTCAATTAGATAATTTCCCAACATAGAATTCACTGGTTCATTTTTTTCTTCCAATTCAGTAACATTGTGCTTCATGTGGGGCTCTCTTAATATTTTTATCTAGTTTGGACTTCCATTATGAGGCAACCACAGATGTGACCAATATGATGCGAAGTACCCGTTTAGCCTTGCTGACCAGTCTCGATTCAAAACAAGTCCATAAACATCAGGTATGTCTGCTACTACAATATCAATGTACTGATATATGGGTGAAAACTTGAAGTTGGGTAACACTTCCGTGAGAATCGGGTGCCCAACCAACATAGCGGGAGTTATTCGGCCGAAGAACTATATTTATTCAGTCGAATAATTAAGTTATTCAGCCAAATATTTATAGTTTTTCGACTGAGTAACTAATCCTGTATTCGTCCGAATAAACTGTAACGGTAACCATTTAATTCGACGGAACAGATTGCCAACTGGTAATTTTTATCTGCAATTCAATAGTTGTTCAGCCGAATAATTATTTCGGCCGAATAGTTATTCAGCCGAACCATTATTTGGCCGAACCATTATTCAGCTGAACATTTATTCGGCCAAATAATTTTTTGTTTGGCCTGCAGTGATTTGTCGTTGTCTAGCCACTCGTCGCCCTGCCCATTGCCCCACTCATCTCATTTTTCCACCCGTCTCGCCACCTGTCTCATCCTTGTCCACGCCATCTAGCCATCCGACGTGTGCATCCGCCATCCTGTCACCCCTTATCGTGGAGGTTTGTTCGGCGTTTAGGTCTGTTCAGCGTGGAGGGTGTGGAGGTCTGTTCAGCGTGGAGATCTGTTCGTCGAGGTGTATATGGTCTTCTCATGGTGTGGTGTTGTTGTGTTGCCTCTTGGTTGTGAGATAAGTCATTCTTAAATTTTATATTATTATTATTAATTGCTTGTTTAAACTATTATGTGCTTGTTTCATATCATGTTAGTAAGGACAGAGTTGAACAACACTGCCCATTTGGGCATAGTTTAACAGCTCTGCCAATTTGGACAGTTTACTTATTTTAAATGATTTTAATTAAACAAAATTTAACATAAAAGTTGAAATATGATAATGTTTTTCCTGTTAATATATTTTTTGATTAGCTTATTTTTATTCTAATTCTTATTCAGCTATGTACAAATGGATAGAGCTGATCTGCTATGTTCATTTGGACAGAGTTGATTGACTCTGTCCATATGGACAGAGTTGAACAGGTCTGTCTAGATGGATAGAGCTGATCAATTCTGTTCATATGGACAGAGTTGTTCAAGTCCTTATGTAAACAATTTATATGACAGTTGAAAACAATATATATGACAGTTGAACAACTCTATCCATTTGGACAGAGTTGAACAGCTCTGTCCATTTGGATAGCTCTACTTATTTTAAATGATTTTAATTAAACAAAATGCAATATAAAACTTTAAATCTGTTAATGTTTTTTTTGTTTCTATATTTTTTAATTAGCTTATTCTTATTCCCAATGTACATGAAATTTTATAGAATATTTAGATAGCTCTGTTTTAAAAAAATCCATAACTTTTTAATTAGCTTATTTTTATTTTCTATGTACATGAAAATTTATAGAATATTTAGAGACCTCTATCTAAAAAAATACATGGTTATGTAGGCTTAAATAACTCCACCAATATGTAGCCTCTCTAAATGATATTTAATCCATCTAGACATTTAAGACTGTACAGGTTGCAGCTCTGTCCAAATGGACAGATCTGATCATCTCTGTACAAATAGATAGAGCTGATCTGCTCTGTCCATTTGGACAGAGTTGATGAGCTCTGTACATATGGACAGAGTTGAGCAGCTCTGTCCAAATGGACAAAGCTGATCAAGTCCCCAAGTAAACAATTTATTTTTGTATGTTTTTTCATTGGTAGGAGACATGATTTCAAAACCTTTTCATTTTACTACCCTGAGTTACAACTTAAACTATAGTGTAATAACTATATAGTTTTGTTCTTAACCTCTACTATTTGCTTTAGTCCATACAACTACTAGCCAAAGTATAAGTCCCTTGGCACTTTATGAGTATATTAGTCCATGATGCATTGCATTAAGTAACATTGTCATTTCATGCTTTTCTGAAACATAGAGAGAAAAGGTTAGATAGATAAAGGCAAGTTTAAAGAAGTAATTGATTTATCTTCTTATGGGGATGGAGACCAAAAAAACCAGAAGTGTAACGTAAAATGATAGGGATAGGCTAGACTAGTGGGGGGAATCCATAAGTGTATGTAGTCAGTCCCTAGACGCTCACCTTAGTCCAAGTTGAAATCTATATGTCCGGGCCATTTGATGTGATAAATCCCTGAAATCACAACAGTTGATTGATAGCGGTTAGTTGATTCACTACCCTTACTCTTCATTGCTTTATACAACTAGAGGCACTAGGATATATAATTCATTGTAAACTCTCCAGATCCTAGAAGAAGGGAAGTGGAAGTATTTAAAGATGAGAAACAAAGAGAAGGCAAGGAATAATCTAGAAATACTTTCTCCCTATGAGATTCAAGGATGAGCTAGCTGATTCACCTACGATTTAAGTTCAATTGAAGAAAAATAAGCTCTATCTATATTTAATAGTGATGTTGTCACTAACAAGTCTGTAATGACTAGGTAGCTAGTAGCCAGCAGTAGTGTCTGTCTGTAGAGTAGGTAAGTACTTGCACTTGCCTTAGACTGTATTTTATACTTAGCAAAATGTAGTTCATGCACATGTAGTTAAAGGACTATTAGATAATATTAGTGATATCTAAGTCCTTATTGAAATATTAGTTTTTATAGTTGCTAGGTCTTTGAAGTTGATTAATTAACATGTAGAAGGTTAGGCCCTTAGTGATTAACGCATTATGGCTCTCAAACTTCAGGCCTGGATATTTAGGCCTGACACACTATCTCCCTGCATTTTCCATCTCTCAACTTGCAAAATTGTTTAATGGATCAACATGTTTGGCTTCAAATTACTCTACGTTTCAACTTTTGACCTCTGAACCAAAACACGTTTATGGCATGGGCTGGGGTCAAAATGTTATACAACGTGCATAGCAACCATCATAAACCAGTGTATTTAGTGGATTTAGGGATCTTCCTTATCATGAAGGAGCCTCATTGTCTTTATATATGTTATTTCTCCATACCACCTTTGTTTTTTCTATTTATTTTACATTAAAAACTTAAATTTAATAGCAGCTAGATCTTTGAAGTTGATTAATTAACATGTAGAAATTGATATTTGTGTAAACTTGTAGATATCATATCCAATGGAAAGAGAGCCACCTTTGAGACAAAAGCGTAGGAGGTCATCACATTCTTCAGGAGTTGGTGTCCAAAATGAAAATCGAAGATTATCGACTTCACCTCAAGACTCAAGCCTATTGTATAGTTCACATTTATCTTATCATCGACGTAGTGACAGTGGTAGAGATGATTCCCCCTTATCATCTATGGGTGAACGTGGATCTTGACCTTCTGTACGGGAGACAAGTGTGGAAGTAGAGCAAGGTTCACAAGAGGCTCGTCATCCTACACAGGGTGGCGAAGGTCGAGCAAGGATGCAATATGTCCAGCTAGATGAGGGTTGTACGCCCATTACGACCTATCCATCATATTTACTGGATGAGATTTACAAAAATTCATTGAGGTATATGAGGATCTTAGACCAGCAACAGATGGTTTTGTTGCCTTGATGCAAAGAAAAAAGGCAGAAGTGATAGGTCAAGATAAGTGGGCTGATGTGAAGGAAAGGGTGACTAAAGAACAGGCCAACTCAATGTTCAACTTCAAAGAGGGCCTAAAGCGGAAAACATTGAAAGTGCAATATTTTAAGCACCCTAAAATTGCACATTTTTTATATGATCGGTTTCTTGTAGCCCATGGTCGGTTGCCATGGAGCGATGAGGTTCCTAATTATTTTGCTAGTTTTTTTTTATGTTGAGCTTGTTTTAGGAATGAATCCAGACCATACTGATATTCATTCTGAGTTTTATAGAGTTGGAAAGGGGAGGATATACAATCGAAAAGGTGCCCTTAGAGATCCTAGTACTCTTCAACCTCCACCTCCGATATCTCATCCACCTAGGCTTATGACTTACAAATCATAGATGGAGACCACGTCACAAGTTGGGACAACTACAAGGCATAATGTTGTCGAAGGTTTGACTTCGGATTTTGTAGGAGTTGATGTTGGATTGAGTCGAGAGAAGGCTCATGCCACTATTCGGCAAAATTTTGTTTAAAAATAGAAGATGAGTTAGATTATATGGGCATTGAAGATCTAAAGGCCTATGCAAAGCTTTGTCATAATATAGCTTCAGATAGAATATCTAATGACACATCAAGCATATGAGAGGTTTGTGTACTTTCAATCTATTATTATTTTTATTCATCATGAATTAAACTTTTGGTTACATTATATCTATGTATGATAAATTATTTTTTGATGTATAGTAATAAATACGTTACATAAATGTTTATTCTTTTCAATTTTCTCGATTGTTAAATGAACATAATTTTAGAGTCTCCACTAGTCAAAATGCTGAAAATGTAGAAGAGAATATTGGAGAGGTATATTTAAAATTTACAGATTTTTATTTATGTTTGAAATATATTGTTTTTTTGTTTTTAAATTTAACTATGTATCTTATTGTAAATTTGACTTATTTATGCAGGTTTCATTAGATTCGAACTTTTTAGATGATTTTTCATCTATTGTGAGCTAATGTTTTATTTTTTTTATTTTTTAAGTTAATTGCTAAGCTTAATAATTTTTTCTTTTACTATGAATTATTTATTAACAAAATTTAAATTTTAAGGGAAGAAAACATATTGAAATTGGAGGTGAAGATATAGGTTCTTTGATGGATGTGGATATTGGCACCGAAGTAATTTTGTTCATAATTGAATTGTTTTTTGTTATATATGTTTAAATAGTTTAAATAATGTTTGACATTTGTAAATTGCTTTTATATATGTTGAAGCTTGGGTCTCTTCGATGTTTTTGTGGCAAAGGAAATACTCCATTGGACGATAGTGTTGAAATTGTAAGTTTAATATTTTTTTTTATTTCGTTTAAAATAGTCTAAATAATTTGTAAGATTTATAAATTGTTTTTATATATGTTGTAGCTTGGGTCTACTCCACCTTTTAGAGGCAAAGAGAAGACTCTGTTGGATGATAGAGAATTGGAGGTAATTTTGTTGATAATTGAATTGTTCTTCGATATATTAGTTTAATGTTTTAATGTTTTGATTTTGGTTTAAAGTTCTTTAAATAATTTATGTTATTCATAATCTGTTTTTATACATGTTGCAGATTATTACGAGTCCAAGGGAAACAAGTCCAAGGGAAGACCCTGGTCGAGGTTAGTGGTGGACTTCTATTTATAGAATTATTTACATTGTTTTTTTATGTAGATATATATGTTTTAGTTGACTTGGACATGGAGGAGCTTAATTTTTGGATTATATACATGTACTTTGAACTCACATGTACATAATTTTTGGATTATATACATGTACATTGAACTGAGATGTACATGATTTTTTTTGGATTATATACATGTACATTGAATTCACATGTTCATGATTGTTTTTTTGGATTATATAAATGTGCATTGACCTTATATATTGTTTTCAGGATTATATACATGTATATGTAAAGGTTAGGAATGTTAAGAAGTTTTGATAGGTGCAAATATATGAATGTATGTAATCTATTAAATTAATGTTTCTTGTTGAGAAGTTGAGAGTGATAGATATGTTATGAAGTTTTGATAGGTGTAATCTAATGTTAGGAGTGAATGTGGAAATAGGGGAATGTTAGGAATGAATGCTTTGATAAGTGCAATCTAATGTCAAGAATGAATATAGTCAAAATGAATATGGAAATGTTAATGTTAGGAACGCTAGGAAGTTTTGATAGGTGTAAATATGTGAATGTTTGACATGAATGTTAGGAAATGTTAGATGCAAATATATGAATGAATGTTAAGAAAGGTTATGAATGTTAGGAAGTTTTGATAGGTGCAAATATATGAATGTAACAATGAATATAGGGGAATGTTAATGTTAAGAATGAATATATGGGGAATGTCATGTTAGGAGTGAATTTAGGAATGAGGGAATGTTAGGAGAGAATCTTTTGATATGTGGAAATATATGAATGAATGTTAGGTAGTTTTAATAGGTGTAAATATATGAATGAATGTTAGGTAGTTTTAATAGGTGTAAATATATAAATGAATGTCAGGAAATGTTTAAAATGTTAAGAAGTTTTGATAGGTACAAATATATGAAAGTTAGTTAATGTATGATTGTAGATGTAGTGTTGGGAACTTGAGAATGTTAGAATTGTTAGAAAGTTTTGATAGAAATATTTTTTATTATTGAGGTAAAATTAGCAACTTGATTCTGAATTTTAATATTTTTTATACTAAGGCAACATTATCAATTTAATTATTATATTTATTTTATGTTCCTTACAAGAAAATAAAAGGAGCACTACAAAAAAACAAACTACAAATAGCATTCCTATATAACCCCCCAGAATTTAAAGAAAGGTGATGAAATGAATAATGAAAAACAAAAAGAAAGACATGTAGAGTTAAAAGGAGAATTCAAAAATTTAAGACCTTTCATGTTTGATGGATAATTTGAGGAAGCGATAGAATCTCAGTTGTTAAATCTGCTCCATGGTGGAAGGAGGCTAAGAGTGTCAATAGCATATGTAGTAAAGAGTTGAGTTGAAAATTTTTAAAAAAATTATTGAAAAAATGTATATGTCAGAATGATATTATGATGAGAAAGCTCAATAATTCAATGATTTGAGACTAAGATTGTTAACCATGGAAGAATTTGTAACTGAGTTTGTAAATTTACAATGCTATCTACCATATCTAAGAGTTGAAAAAGCTAAGGTATACAGTTTTATCAGTGATTTACCCCTAGTGTATAAGGAAAAGATTGTGTTTGAAATTCTTCAACAATGGATGAAACAATTAGAAAGGCCTAGTTGTGCTACCATTTGTTTAAACAAATATCCAAATTGAGTGGAAGTTGGAAAAATAAAAAAAAAATTGAAATGATTGATCAACGTAGGAAAGGATTTAAACCCTCACCTTTTGGGAAAGGAACAATAGGTCATACTTATAAAAATTACAATAGGCGAGGTTCAACCAATAGAAATGGGGTAAAGAGTATCGAAACTTCCAGTGGAGGATGGAATAGCAACCTGTAAGCACATTGTAGGAAGCTTGTACTATGAATGACATAGCCAAGAATATCCCTATAGTTAATGTTTCTTTTGAATATTGGCAGGTGGACCATCAATCCACCATGTTGGAAGTAGAAGGGAAAGTTTTGAACATACATGTTTCAATACTTATCGATTCAGGGTTTAGTTTAAGTTACATTGCATCAAAATTAGTTGAAAAGTGTAAACTTAGTAAGGAAAAACAAAAAAATGCATGGTTGGTATAGCTGGAGACAAAGGTAAAAATGAAAGTTACAGAGATAGTTAAAGATTTGTTATTAGGTTTTAATGACTTGGATATCTCAATTAATTTAAATATACTTCTCCTAGGATCCTATGACATTTTGATAGGTATGGATTGGCTAGAATCTCATAAAGATGTTATCGACTATTTGCATAAAAATTTTAGTAGTGTGAATGAGGAAGATAAGTATCATACAAAAAATGAAATTTATAGACCTTTATCTACACGAAAAATTTCAACACTACAACGTAAAAATTGTATTACGAAAGGGTGTCAACTTTATGGCATCAAAATTAAGAATTTGAGCCCGAAAAATAAAAAATGGAATTAGAACAATTTCCTATTTTAAAGGAATTTGAAGTTGTATTTTGTGATAAGATATCAATATTACCACCTAAACGATATTTAGATTTTAACATAAATATAATGTTGTTTTCAACACTAGTATCATGAGCTCCATATCATATGAGTATCCTGGAATTAATGAAATGAACAATACAATTACACGAGTTTCTATAGACAAGGGATATATTAAGCCTAGTGTATCTTCTTGAAGAGTACCTGTTTTGTTCGTGGGTGTGTTAGTAATATGATAAATTGTAATGTATTATTATTGTTTACTATCGTGCATGGATAACTTATAGTTTATGATAATATTATTAGTAACTTTCATGGGTGTGTTAATAATATTTATTTGAATTTGACCAATGGGGAAAACTTGATGGTAGATAACTAGAAGAACAAAAGCTATAAAAAAATTCGGCAGATGAAATTTTTTCTGGCCGATGATTTTTTTTCCGTTTGCGTTGTAAATAATGGTTCCGTAATGGAAAATCATTTCTCAGACAAATAATTCTTCGGCCAAATAACCTCTGAGACCTTAAACCTACACAATTTTTAGGTTTCTCCATTTTTGGAAGGTAAAATTGATGCCTTACACTACAAATCGACTGTCAGACTTGATACAATTAGTTTCGTCATTGAATATACTTTCCGTAGGTATAGATTTTGTTGTGTATAGGTGAGATCCACTATTTTTTTTTTGTTTCTTAACATGCATCAAGTTTCGTTTCATCTCTTTCAACATACAGTGAAATGAAAAATATATAAATTTAAAAATACACCACCTAAAAAATTGAAACAAATATAGTGCGCTTAATTGGAGTGTCTACTTCAAAATGGTATTCGTAGATTTTTAAATTTTATAGTCAATTACAAGAAAAGTGGCGCAACCAAACACATGTTGAAAATTGACAAGTTTTCCCCATTGATCGAATTCAAATAAATATTATAATTAGTGTATAGATCCATTGGTTACAAATTTATAGTCATCGCAATAGTATATTGCGTGTATATTGTCGTAACATATTTTTTTTTGCAAAACACAAGTTTAACAATGATTTTAGAGGTGCAACCAAACATGTCTATTTTTTAGTCCTTTGATTTTATAAGGAAACATTGTCAAACATTTTCTGAAACGACATATCAAATCTTAATAAAAAAATTGAAAAAATTATGAATAGAAAGCGAACATAATTCTCTAAAAGTTTTGTTTTTACTTGAAAGTGAAATTCTAAATGAAAATATCACTTTCGTTTTCCCAAAGTTGAAAAACATAAAAAAATCAAATTTATTTTCTCATAAGACCCCCCAAAATAGACACCCATCTTCATGGATTCACCCATATCTTTTCATTGGCAGATAAACGAATAAGAAAATATCCCATTTCCCCGACTACTTTCACAATGGTCTTGTCTAGCTGAGCAACCTACCAGCTAGTTGGTTTAGGTTGTCCATTGATCTTTTTGCAGACTAAAAGTGGCATAACATTGACTGCTGACCCTGATTCTACTAAACAATTGTGCACATTATGGTTTAAAATATCGAAATTTAGGAGGAATGGTGGGGTTTTAAACCTATCCTTACCTCCCACACTTGCTTCAATAATTTCTTTTACAGGTTGGTTGTTAGTGGGAAGCTCTTCCTCTGGTACTTCAAGTGCTTTTAACAAATTTTCTCTCTGTTGAGATACATTACACATTTCAAATAATGAAATATTTGCCTTATCCCTTTTAATGTCCTCCACAATATCGTACCCCATTTCAGGTGCTTTGAGATTTTCCTTAACATTATCAACCTTGTCTTCAATAGGCTTAACAGACATGTTGACTTGTTTCGGATCTTGATTGGTAAATTTAGGTATTTTATCAGTTATATTTTTCTTCTATATTTTCTTCATATTCTCTTGAAATTTCTTATTCTTCGGAAGTATTGAATTGTCTTTATTTAACAAACATTGGCTTCTTGTTGTCACATTTGTTTTTTTATCTTTCTTCCTATTTCAGTGAACCTTCCTCTTCTATATCAAATAGTGAGACACAGTCCCATAAAATCAGAGCATCATCCTCTTGTTTTTTCTATGGATTTATTACCCTTTTCTTCCTCATCATCAGCTTCTGTCAGTTTAGAATCCAATAACTGATTCATCACCAATGTCATAGAATTTATCCATTGGGGGCAATTTTTTTTAGAATGAGGCTGTTGATGAAAGGTGCAAAAATTATCCATACCTATCTCAATTAAATTCATTGATGCAGGACTGTGTGGAGGAGGTTTAGATTGATTGTTGTCTTCTCTCCTTTTATAGTAAGGATTATAATATTTTCGAGTTTCCTTTTCTTTTTCTAAATTGATTACTCTGTTGGATAGTTTCTTCATCATATTCAACATCCCCTCAAAGTCATGTGATTGTTTATCCTTAGGCTTAGTCAATAATAAATATTTCTTACCAAAAAAAATTTCTCCCCACTGCTTAGGATAATATTCTATGCTCTCTTTTTCAGCTTCTACTCTCTCAGCTTCTTCACAAGTTTCTGACAATGTAGGCTTTCCTGACATGTTGACAAACATGGCCAATTCAGGCCCTGGAGTTGAAGTATAGTATTCAATCAGAACTTTATCAGATGGTTTATCAGTTGCATATTTTTTTTAATAAGCAACAAATCTTTGAGTGAAACTATGCACTTTTTTCTTTCTTTCTCTCTTTAAAACGCATAACCCTTTCATTTACGGTGCATGAGTTTTTTGAACTGCATATTTACTTCTAAATATTCTTTCAAATGTATCCCAATCTGTGATTGAGTTTGCAGGCAGAACAAAATACCATGAGGCTGCTGCTCCTTTCAGGGTATGTGGAAACAATATGCAAACTGCATCTTCATGTTCTCCAGCCCATAGTCCTTCTATAACCAAGTAAAAACTTTGCAAATGGTCATCTACCAAATTTTTTTCACTTGGGTCAAACTTAGGCAACATTTTCTCAAAATCCTAAGGTAAGTCATGCAAAGGAGGTCTTAGGTTTAATGGTGATTTATCCCTCCAAGAAGGTGGTAGATTTGGTGGGTTGGGTGGCTGATTTATGTTTACATTAGCCATGATTCTGGGTGGAGAATGAGGTGGTGAATGAAAAGGGGTATGAGCAGGTGAACCGTAAGGTGTATCCGAGCCCAACTGATTCAAAGGTTGATCAACTTCCTATAGGGATGTTTCTACCAGTTCTTCAAAATATTCTACCAATACTGCATCTTCCAATATAGGGCAGTCTTTCTTCTGATATTTTCTTCTGGGTAAGACAGGAATAATTGGTAATCCTCCAATCTTCTTCACATATGCTCTAGTAAATTTTATCTGATCATCAACTACTTCGTTATCGACAGAATACAGATGCTCTTTACCCTTCTCTTCAGGAATTGGATTAGGAAACAAACTGCTCTAGGAACTGTTACCGGTGGAGTAATTTCGAGGAAATGGGTTTCCTCGGCCATCCATGCATTGGATTCCCTCCTTCTAGCACCAAAAACTGTTGAGGCCTAGAAAATTGCAAGTGATAACAATTAGGGATTCTCCCCAATAAATGTTCTCAACTAGCCCATTACTGTTTGGTATGGGGAATCCGTCCGGTTTACGGTCCGACTACCGTAGGTCAAGTAACAAAAAAAAAAGGTTTTACCGGTTATGACCCGGTCCACCGTGTCCACCGTGTATATTTTAGTTTTTTGAATGTAAGTATGATGTGCAAGTGTCTATTTAAGAATGCAGATTGATAGAGAATACGAGGAGCGGTCACAATGTGATGCACAGGTTCTTAACTCTCTCGCATCTGAATCACACACAGCAAGAAACTAAAACTAACTATCTAACCTATCCCTAGGGAGAAAGATTTTCATTATCAATGAGTAATGTATTTCTGCGCACGCATTAAGAAAAATCACAGATAGTTGTTACTTATTTCAAGACACATGAACATTATTAGATAAATGAACAACAAGATAGCTTATTGTTTATTAAAAGCCTTCATTCCTCACAATGGAAATTTCATAGAATAAACTAGAGCGCATTCATAACAAGAACATAAGTTCAAAGAGTTAGAACGATATCACAGTTAATGGACACAAGCTGAAAATGAAATAGTTCACATTCAACAAATCCATAGCACAGCATTTGAAAAATTCCACCAAGCTTTCTCCAACAGGAAACTTGTAATTCTTTATTGCAAAAGGAAATAGTTCTTCTTACAACATACTCTCACAAATCTATCTGGGAAAAAGTCCTTGCTTACATCTAACTCTCCTATATTTACACAAAACAACAAAACCTTTGGGTTGTCCCCCAGGTGACCTTTGGGCTCCCCCAACCGTTCAAGCCCACAATTTTGTCTTTTAGTGAGTGCTCATGATTTATACAATACGTTACATTTCAAATCAAGATTTAAGAGCACTTTATAAAGAGGGACCAGCTTGGTAACTAATAAAATTTTCCCAAGCCTAGGCCTTTGCTGCTATCGATTTTGCTCAGTAATCCATTGGTCTTTTTTGAGTTCCTGTTGATCTCAAACCTTCACTTTCTTCTTTTTTGAGAAACATCTCTGCTTCTTACTTTTCCTTTCTTCAGCCAACTCCCTTCTTCTTTGTATTTTAGATATGTCTTCTTCGCAGCAACAATTTTCAAACTGGGTCTGAAAAATCCTCTAAGTCTGTCTACAGTTAAAACGAAAAACTCATCATTAATCCGGATTGCATTCAAGATCATCTAACTTTCAATAAAATGTAAACCATGGTATGAATAAAACTAATCATCAAATGTGAGGCCCTATATTGCGTTCTCATTGTGAAATCCCTAACTTGATAAAAAATCAGAAACCTCCATTGCCCATGAAATAGGGTAAAAGTTCACAAAAAACGGCGGGAAAAACCCTCATCGGCGAGAAAAAATACTAAGCATCAAGCTGACAAACTCCTCATCGGTGAACGAAACAAATATATGTCGGATGATTAGTTCACTAAGAAGCTGCAACGACGGGCGACAGACAAACTATGGGTTCTGCGACCAACTAAAAACATTGGCGATCAGAAGCTCTAAGGACTACGTATCAATGATTTAAAACTCAACACTTTCGTAGTAACGTCACTCCTGAACACTAAACACCACCATAGTTATGTATTGGAACTCAAAACCACTATTCAAAAACACATCAGCATCGACAAGTGGAAGAACTAATGCATCAGCGGGATAGTTCACTCAGCAGCCGCAACGACGGATAACCAATTGACTGTGAGTTCTGAGGATCACAAAAATTATCGGCGATCGGAAGCTTTAATGACTAAGTATCGGCGATGGTGAGCTCAATGCTACCGTCGTGTTGGCAACGCAAAGGACTAGCCTTCCTATCAATAGTAAAAAATTGTTTCGAAAGCGAAAAGAAAACAAAAATAATGAAAGCAAAAGGTTTAAGCAATAAACCACGAAATCGGCAAGAAAAATAACTATCCATCGGAACGCTCTCCATTTTCCCTCTGAAACGACGATGAAATAGGAAACTAATGTCCTGATTCATTCATCAACAGACATCCAATAGCGATAAAGTCAAAAATAATTTAAACAATAAGACCAAAATACCACTTAAAGCGCATCAGATAAAAACAAGACTGTCCACCGACGGCATAGAGAACTAATTCCCCGATTCGTTGTTCAACTGACTTCCGACAGCGATCATCAAAAAAATCAAAACAAATGTTAAGTACCCAAATAAACCGAAATACTTTTTAGCTGGGCAACGAAAATATTAGTTCACTCAACTCTCGACACAGCAGAAACAAACAATCAACTCATCATCCAATAGCGATAAAAATCACCAAAATCAGACTTCAAGCTCCACATATTCAATCAAAACTCTACAGTTCTTACGCATTAGCTAGACAAAAAGCAATTATAGATCATTCAACTTTCGAAATGAAGGAAAGAGTTGGCCTTAATTCAACCTCAAAACATCCAAAATTGTAGCAGAGGAAAAACAGAATTCAAGAATCCAACTAATCTTAGACAAGATAAAATCAAAAGGAGGGTCTAAAATTTTAAAATTTGGGAAATAGTTGCAACTGCAACAGGTTCCTAATTATTTTGTTAGGTTTTTTTATGCCGAAGTTTTTTTAGGAATGAAGCCAAACTATATTGATATTCATTCCGAGTTTTATGGAGTTGGAAAGGGAAGGATATACAATCGAAAAGGTGCTCTTAGAGATCCCAGTACTCTTCGACCTCCACCTTATATATCTCTTCCACCTAGGCTTGTGACTTACAAATGGGAGATGGAGCCCACATCACAAGTTGGGACAACTGCAAGGCATAATGTTGCCGAAGGTTTGAGTTCGATATTTGTAGGAGTTGATGTTGGATTGAGTCGAGAGAGGGCTCGAGCCACTATTTGGCAAGATTTTGTTTACAAAACACATGATGAGTTAGATTATATGGGCATCGAAGATCTAAAGGCCTATGCCAAGGTTTGTCGTGATATAGCTTCGGATAGAATATCCAATGACACGTCAAGTATAGGAGAGGTTTGTGTACTTCCAATCTATTAAATTTTATTTATTTCTTTTGAATTGAACTTTTTGTTGCATTATATCTATGTATGATAAATTATTTTTTGATGTATAGTAATAAATACGTTATGTAAATGTTTATTAGTTTTAGTTTTCTTGATTGTTAAATGAACATAATTTTAGAGTCTCCACCAGTCAAAATACTGGAAATGTAGAAGAGAATTTTGGAGAGGTATATTTAATACTTACATATATTTATATTTATGTTTGAAAGATATTTTCTTTTTTGTTTTTAAATTTAACTATGTATCTTATTGTTAATTTGACTTATCCATGTAGGTTTCATTAGATTCGAACTTTTTAGATGATTTTTCATCTATTGTGAGCTAATGATTTTATTTTTTTTGTTTCAGTTTTAAGTTAATTGCTTAAGCTTATTTTTTTTCTTTTACTATGATTTATTTATTAACAAAATTTAAATTATAAGAGGAGAACATATTGAAATTGGCAATGAAGATATAGATTCTCTGATGGATGTGGATATTGGCATCGAGGTAATTTTGTTCATAATTGAATTACTCTTTAATTGTTCTCTGATTTATAAGTTTAAATAGTTTAAATAATTTTTGACATTTGTAAATTGCTTTTATATTTGTTGAAGCTTGGGTCTCTTCGATCGCTTAGAGGAAAATGGAAGACTCCATTGGAGGATAGTGCTGGAATTGTAAGTTTAATATTTTATTTTTTTGAATTGAGTTTAAAATAGTTTAAATAATTTGTAAGATTTATAATTTTTTTTTATACATGTTGCAGCTTGGGTCTCCTCCACCTTTTAGAGGAAAAGGGGAGACTCCATCGGATGATAGAGAATTTGAGGTAATTTTGTTAATAATTGTAATGTTCTTCGATATATTAGTTTAATGTTTTAATGTTTTGATTTTAGTTTAAAATTGTTTAAATAATTTATGATATTCATAACCTTTTTTTATACATGTTGTGGATTGTTATGAGTCCAAGGGAATACCCTAGTGGAGGATAGTGGTGGACTTCCATTTAGAGAATTATATATATTGTTCTTTTTTTTTGTNATTGTTTTTTGGATTATATGCATGTACATTGACCTTAGATATTTTTTTTGGATTATATACATGTGTATGTAAAGGTTAAGAATGTTAGAAAGTTTTGATAAGTGAAATCCAATGTTAAGAATGAATATATGAGGAATGTTAATGTGAAGAATGAATATGGGGAATGTTAACGTTAAGAATGAACATGGGGAATGTTAGGAGTAAATGTGGGAATGCGGAATGTTAATGTTAGGAAATGTTAGGAAGTTTTGAGAGGTGCAAATATATGAATGTTAGGAATGAATGTTAGGAAGTTTTGATAGGTGCAAATATATGAATTTTAGGAATGAATGTTAAGAATGAATGTTAGGAAATGTTAAGAAGTTTTGATAGGTGCAAATATATGAATGTATGTATTATTAAATTTATGTATGTTTGTAGATGTAAAATATTTTTAGTGTTGAGAAGTTGAGAATTTTAGGAATGTTAGGAATTTTTTATAGGTGTAATCTAATATTAAGAATCAATGTGGGGAATGTTAAGAATTAATGTGAAGAATGTTAGAAATGAATGTTAGGAAATGTTAGGAAGTTTTGATAGGTGCAAATATATGAATGTTAAGAATAAATGTTAGGAAATGTTAAGAAGTTTTGATAGGTGAAAATATATGAATGTATGTATTATTAAATTTATGTATGTTTGTAGATGTAAAATATTTTTAGTGTTGAGACGTTGATAATTTTAGGAATGTTAGAAAGTTTTGATAGATGAAAATATATGAATGTATGAATGAATGTTAGGAAATGTTAGAAATGTTACGAAGTTTTGATAGGTGCAAATATATGAATGTATGAATGAATGTTAGGAAATGTTAAGAATGTTACGAAGTTTTGATAGGTGAAAATATATGAATGTATGTATTATTAAATTTATGTATATATGAATGCATGTATTATTAAGTTCATGTATGTTTGTAGATGTAAAATATTTTCAGTGTTGAGAAGTTGAGAATGTTAGGAAGTTTTGATAGGAATATTTTTTATTACTAAGGTAAAATTAGGAACTTGATTATAAATTCTAATAAATTAAAGCTCAATCCATGAATTTTATAAGGTAACATTAGCAACTTGAGTCTGAATTCTAATATTTTTTATTACGAAGGTAACATTAGCAACTTGATTCTGAATTCTAATATTTTTTTATTTCTAAGGTAACATTAACAACTTGATTTTGAATTCTAATAAATTAAAGTTCAATGACTTATAAGGTAACATTAAAATGACTTCTAATAAGGTTACATACTAAATGACTAAGTACATAATTATTCTGAATTCTAAAACATCAATCCATCTTTGAGCATGATAGCCAATCTTAACATAAAACAAGAAATGACATAGTTAAAAACATCGCAATGGAATGCCGTCCTCAATTATCCATTTATGGTCATATTTGGATAGTTTCCATTTTTTATTTTTTAAGTTTTTTTTCGATGGAACTTGTACCAATTTTATTTGAGATGCACATAATAAATGACTATATTGACAACATATAACATTAGGTTCATAATATTGAAAGTAAACATAATTTTCAGTCATATGGCTCCGCTGCAAAAAATATCCTTTTAAAATGATGGATCCTCTCTTGTATGTGAATCCGTTGTCATTGTATTCCTCCAATAACTTCATTTTTTCTTTAGTGCATTGCATCAAATAATATTTTACATTTTCATTGTTGTCTAAAGGTGCAATCACAGCGAAAACAACTCATGTGCAAATTACAATTGGCGTTAGAGTTTTTAAGTGAATTAAATTGACTATATACACATAAGGTGATGGACAACATTGAACAATCAACGACATCATTATCTTCTCTAACAAGATCTAAAATTCTATCGCCATAGATGATATTTTTATTTCTTCTGATTCTAATTCTTCTATGCTTTCTAGTGGCATTTTTTCTTTTGGATTAATCTCTATGTGTTTCCAATGTTTTATGTAGTTGTTCGTTATGTTTTCACAAACTTCTGTAGATTCAACATTTTCAGTGAAAATATGACAAAAACATGATTGCTTTCTACTGTCAAATGCAAACACATTTTGGAAGGATTTGTTTGAATAGAGTGAAGTTTTATAGTCCCATGTATGGTGCTAGCCTTGTATGGTATTGATCTATCTATATCTTGGACCCCAACAACCCAAAAAAGCCTACATAATAAATGATAAATCATAAATGACAACTTTTAATGTTAGTGTACAAATACTTAAATGTTAGTACATACATGTTTTTAAATTGACAATTAATATAAATTAAAAAAAATCATGTACATACCTGCGTACATCTTTTGATTGTTGACTACAATCATGGCTTAGATGTAATTTAGACCATTGGACAACCTCTACAGCTGAATGGAATCATCTAGAAGAATGGTTAATTTTCATCTTTGAAGTGCTCTTTTTACGCATGCTCCTACACCATCATGTTCACCTTTTCCATGTCCAGTTTCAAATAAATTCTAGCAATGTTTAATGTTCAATGCTTTATGAAGTCGACATAACCAAAAAAATTATCATGAATATTTAAATTGTCTTGCACATCCATCCAACCATATCCAATGTTCATTTAGTTTAACTTTACGACGTTTTAGTGAATCATAGAAAAAAAATTCAATACAATGTTGAAAAAAATGTGTATCGTGTGTATGATCATCGCTGATATAAAAGTGATATTACTTAATCACATATCGATTGTCACACATGATTTCAATGCCATCAAAATATTGTTGAGAATGTCTATATAGAACATGGACAAATATCGAAACTTGTTCAAAATGATAGTATTCACTTTGAATCTCTTTTTATGCAGCAAATGTGTAGTTTTCTGCAAAATCAACCACAAACAAAATTGTTCCAGCTGGAAAAATTTCACGGGAATATTTGAATTGAAGGTCTTGCCATCGTGCTCTATGTGAATGCTTGGTGTATTTATAAATTTCACTTTCAAATTTCTTGAGAAAATCTGTCACACATATTTTATCTTCTCGCAAATCAATTCTTTTGGAATGTGCATCACTAGAACTTGTAGAATAATTGTTGTATTCATATCTTCTGCAATCAATGATTGCATTTGAAAGCGACTGATGATTATTGATAGGGTATTTATGGTGGAATAAAACAAGATTTACACAACCATGACAATGTTTTCCACTGACACATTTCTTATTATAAAATGCTTCATCATGATTTCTCTCACATAGAGTTTGAGATATGAATTCACGTACTGTGGGCGGAGGTGGTGAATTTGTCCAAAACATTTTACCAAATTCAAGAAACGTGTCGTAATATAATTGAAATTGCACATGATAACGACAACAACATGTGTCACATATAGTAATAGGTATAACATACCATGGTTTTTGTTGCACAAATGTAGTGATTGACATATTAATTCCATGATGATCCTCCTTGAATTTATTTAACAATTGTACTTGTGTCTTTTCCATTATATGTTTTGGACGGCTTTCATATACATTTCGTGATACTCTTTATCGTATCACATCCCTTGAATTTGGTGAAACTCGAGCATGTTCCAACCAATATTTTTGTGCAATATCTTTAACACCTTCTCCCATTCTATCTTTGTAAGGTTGTCTACAAATAATTTCCCAGCAAGGTAGTTCATCATTTTCATCTATTTGCATTCTGAATTTGCTATGTTTGTATAATGTATTTCTTTAGGTTCCAATTGCTTGTGCTAGTTGTGTTTTCAAACGTTTTTGTCTAGTACTAGCTGAAACAATTGTTGTCTGAATTGCTCTACATGCAGCACTAGTATCTTTCTTTCTAGATTTTCCAAATTTTTTTATTGCATCACCTATATTTTCTATCACATTATGTTTTGAAGTTTCAACTCTTTTGTTGCCTTGTGAATACCCAATAATGACATAGCACCTTCTAACTTCTTGGACACCAATAAACATCTCAAAATTTGTGCTTGTCCTGATATTGAACAATCCTTGAGAATATCATCTTAAATTTTTGTAGCACGATATCGTGCAACATGTATGGGTAATTTTTTTTCATATTTGTCTCAATCAATGTCTTCTAACATTTCATCATCAATGGTGAAAGTACCTATATATCAAGTTAAATTTAATTTAACATATGTCAAAAAATACAATTCATTATGAAAAATGTATTTGGAAAATACATGATATATACATACCAGGTCCAATTTCTAGATCTTGATTTTGATTTTCAATATTGATTTCATCAACATTAACATGTAAATCACTATTTACATCTTCAACAATGGTCTCTTCAACTTCCATTTTTTCTTCTAGTACCCTATTTTCAATTTTCATTTCATCAAGAGTGTCATGTAAATTTGTTCTTATATTTTCAATTCTCTCTTTCATTTTTGCAACCCTTGCTCTTTTGGCTTTATTTCTGAGTTTTATTTTTCCCTATTAGCATCATCATCACGTTTATGATCACTTTTTTTATGGTTTCTTTTATTGCCCATGATTGTTTAATCTCCTTTGGAAAAACCCTTGGAAAAAAATAAGAACACCTTGTAAAGAAATGTTCTTTGTAAAACAATTGGAATAAAAAAAAGCCTCTTTGAAAAAAAACTTTCTTTGAAAAAACAACTTATATAATATTTTAGAAAAAAAAAACTCCTTTGCAAAAATACCTTGCAAAAACACTCTTTGAAAAAACCCATTGCAAAGAAATAACCTACTTTGCAAAAATACCTTGGAAAAAAAAACTCTTTGAAAGAACCCCTTGCAAAGAAATAACTCCTTTGCAAAAATACCTTGAAAAAAAAACTCTTTGGAAAAACCCATTGCAAAGAAATAACCCACTTTGCAAAAATATCTTGGAAAAAAAACTCTACAAAAAAACTTCTTGCAAAGAAATAACTTCTTTGCAAAAATACTTTAGAACACAAAATCTTTGGCAAAAGTGCCTTGGGAAAAAACTCTTTAAATGTACCCCTTAGAAATAAATAAGAAGAAAAATACCTTGTAAAAAAACTCCTTTGGCAAAAGAAATATCCTCTGAAAACCCCTTCAAAAATATTTTTACTTATATGAAATGAAAAGGTGCGAAAATAATGAGTCTCTTTTGTTTTACTTATACAAATATAGATAACGTAATTTTTTTTCTTTTCTGGCCGACAAAATTTTTCTGTGTTTAGTTTTTTGGCTGAACAACCTTGCTTGTAATGGTTCCATAATGAAAAAACATTATTCGGACAAATAACCTCTTAGACCTGAAACCTGCACAGTTTTTAGGTTTCTCCATTTTCAAAATGTAAAATGGATGCCTTACACTACAAATCGACTGTCGTATTTGATACCTTTAGTTTCGTCATTACATCTACTTTCCTTAGGTATAGATTTTGTTGTGTATAGGTGAGATTCGATATTTTTATTTTTTGTTTCTTAACATGTGTCGAGTTTAGTTTCATCTTTTTCAAAATGTGGTGAAATGAAAAAATATATAACTTTAAAAATACACAACCTAAAAAATTGAAACAAATATGGTGCGGTTAATTGGAGTGTCTACTTCAAAAGGGTATTCGTATATTTTTAAGTTTTATAGTCAATTGAGAGAAAAGTGCCGCAACCAAAAACATGTTTAAAACCGACAAGGTTTTCTCATTGATCGAATTCAAAAAAATATTATAATTAGTATATAGATCTGTTGTTTACAAACTTATAGTCATCACAATAGTATATTGTGTGTAGATTGTCGTAGCATATTTGTTTTCTGCAAAACAAAAGTTTAACAATGATTTTAGGGGCACAACCAAACATGACTATTTTTTAGTCCTTTCATTTTATAAGGACACATTGTCAAACATTTGCCAAAACGACATATCAAATCTCAATAAAAAAATTTGAAAAAAAATAATGAATAGAAAGCTAACATAATTCTCTAAAAGTTTTGTTTTTACTTAAAAGTGAAATTCTAAACAAAAATATCACTTTCGTTTGCCCAAAGTTGAAAAATATGAAAAAATCAGATTTATTTTCTAATAAGACCCCCCAAAATAGACACCCATCTTCATGGGTTCACTCAATATCATAGTAGCATTTTACCAAGATAAATGGACAAGACAATAGTATAGCAACATTGAAGATAACGAATATTAGTATTTATGAAGGCATGTGATATGTGTATCTTTGTTAAACCAATTCCACACTTGTGCAAAATATGAGGTAGAACATGTATAATGAGTACATTACTATGCCAGTAATTGTTAAAACATAGTTTCATGTTAACTCACTGTGTAGTAACTAGCTGAAAAAAAGGTTTGGAGGTCACTCACAGGCTGCGTATGCATCGAATGTATCACACGAGGTGATTTTCAAATGGTATATACATATGTTCATTTGGAAATAAAAAGTCTGAAATTGAATGTGCATACAATTACATTTCATAGGCTGTGTTTAACATGGAGACTTGTAGTAATGTATATCAGACTATATGTAATTTTCATGACAATCCTTGTATATGTATTGTGAAAACAATTTACCTAAGGTAAAATATGTCAAACAACACACTCATCATCATTAAATATTAACTATTTTGTTATCTTGTGCGCAGGTGTTGAGGTAAAAATGTTTGGGTAAATGGGACAACTGCCATTGTAAGGGCATCGCTAAAAATAATAGAACCCAGTGCAAGGAGGCAGGAGGGGTTTAGGAAGCCAGCGAGGAAGAGGTAGGGGTCATTATGGAAGCATGCCATTGAAGGAGGGAGAAAAGGGTTGTTGTTAACATAACAGCGACGGCCTTAGGGATGTTACTCAATGGATCCTGAGGGGAAAGAGAGGAGGATAGGAGGAAGCTTGTGGGAGGAATGCACAGGCCTGAGGGAAGGTGAACCCTGGAAGCGGCCTGAAAGTGAGGATATGAAGGGGAGACATACCTTAAAGTGGGAAGTAAGGAGGTATAGAATACTAAGGACTGTGGATGGTTTCGTGAGCTGAAAGGAGCAACGAAAGGGTTAGGTTGATGAAACGGAAGGAAAAGGCTGCGAAAGAGGAAAAAGAGGTTGAAAAGGTAGCTCATAGAAAAAAGGAGTGGGCATGAGGGGAGGGAAGAAGCTCGTAGGGAAGCGAGGTATAAGAGAAACCAAGGGAGAAGGTAGAAAAGGTTGGAAGAGGGTTAGCAAGGGTTTTTGAGTGACTAGTGAAGGTAGAAAAGGGCTACCTTTGGAGCAGCAAGAAATGGGAAGGATCAAATGAATGTATTTTGGGGTGACAAGGAATCGAGTGAGGGTTTGGACTGCTTTTAGAGTAGGTAGACCTAGGATATGACCTTAACCTAGTTCAAAACTAACCCCTACACCAAACCAAAAACTAATCTAAGGAGCTAGCTAGCATAGATTACTCTAACATCTAACCCTATACTAGGTTTGCAAGAGAAAATAGTGTGAGGACCTAACGAAACCCTAACACAAGCCCTACCCAACCTAGGGTTTCTTAAGAAGATGGATAACTCAGTGAGGAAGGGTCCTAGGTTAAGCAACTAGCCTAGAAAAACTAAGGAGAAACCCTAGAGCACCCTCACGAGAAATGTGTTGTTGTTTGCTAAGGTGACAAGAAGGAAGGTAACGGCCTATCCTAGGGAAAAGTGCATCTATAAAACTACCACTGAGACTCAGATATGCACATCCACTAACATCCAACAAGAAGGTAAGAAGCCTGACCTCCTTGTGCTTGTGTTCATCCAACAAATCGAAGCATCACCGAAAGCAGATATTCACCAAAGAATTACCAAAAAAATAGCTCGCATTATCGAGAAAACTTCCTCAAGAGGATTGCATCCTTCCAAAGAAACCCTAGAAAGGGTAGAACAAGTGCATAGTGATGTATCCCATAAGTTATGTCTTTAAAATGAAAGTGAGGAGATTTATATATATGATCTCACATTCACTTTTTAAAATATCCAATCCTACATGCCTTAAAATAAGTCAAGTTGAAATTCTAAAATGTCAACTCAAAATTAAAAGAAAACACTAATAAAATATAGCCTAATATAGGCTTAAGGTGGGCTACCTATGGTATTTGTACCCCGAAGGGCCAAAACATGCTCAAATAAGCGAATCACTCTAAACGAAATGCTGGAGAGAGCTAGAGGGAGGGTGTTATACGCCGTCTAACTCCTAGAATGTTGTAAAATCCCCCAACACCCTCCTCAAAGTATAAAAATGACCTATCATGGAGGATGTCTTCCTCTAAGGAGATAAAGCCAAGGAGAGCAGGAACCCACCGACTAAAGGGCCAAGAGGGTGTCCTAAGTGGCTTAGAAGGGAGACTAATGTCTCACAGCTAAAGCAAAGACCACTAGAGCACATAAATATGGTATGGAGCCATGTGACCCAATGGTCAACCCTTAGGGGCCTCGGACACCAACCCCCACAGGGGATTCACCTTGTTCAACAATATCTTATCACGTTCATTCATAAAGGGTTTTTTTTTTAATTATCAAAAATAAGGTCAATATATTGTATGTATTGGGGAGAGGGGTGTAGGGTATGGGAGGTTTTTAGGTATCGAGGGGTATAAAAATGGTTTTATAGTAAAAACATGGAATATATCTTAAAGTTAGAGTTCTTTTAATTGGAAATATGTATTGGGAGGGAGGCTCAACAAAATGGTTTTTGTAGGTAATTATCAATACCTAGTGAAATTAGGGGTATTCTTTAATATCCAATGAACTAAGGTGCTATGACATGGTTTCACTGAGTGAAGACCCCGTGCCAACCCCGAGGCTTAAAAACAACAATAAAGGGTTTTCATCAGTGCCATTAAGCCATATTACCACTAAAGGATGACCAAAGGTCTGAGGCATGACTACCATTGCTCGATAACACCCCTCTTGGTCGAAAAAGTGGCCCTCTCTCCCTAGGGTACACTTGAAGGAATGTTGGGTACAGGTGCAGTGTAACAGTAGGTATAGTTAGGGAGGCATCACTCCATGATATACCCTCCTCTTGATGGGGATTGAAAATTCTCATTGGTGGACTATAATGGACCCCAAATTGGATATTGATGCAGATCTAGATGTTGAATTGATTTGAGTTCTCAACCTATAAGAGCTTAGCTTTTCTAATAGTAGTAATTTAGACATGCAACATGAATTATTATATTCATCGTGGTTTAGAAATTCCTCATAAAAAAAGTAAGTCATCATGAATAGATGCATATGTGATCATCCAAATAAAATCAGTACTGAATATTATTATTAAGGAACTAGTCATTGAGAGGATACTCATAACTATATCACTATGTCAACATCAATAAAAGAATAAAAAGGGGATAACGAGACGAAAGAATAACATCCTTAATCATCATGTAAGTTACATAATAACTGACAAATAACTAAAACGAGGATCCACATAGCTGTCATTTACTAGGGTGTGACATATCTAGTCCTTGAAAGTACTTTAAACCATTCCACCAAGTGAACAAATAGATATTTTTCCATATTTACATTACCACTAACAAGCCATAAAAGAAAATATCAATAACTTACATACCTATAATTATAATATTATATAATCTTAAGTTATACCAAAATTTTATAAATATATGTAAATGAGCATTTAGACTTTACATCAAGAAAAAGAAATAAGGGTTTTGAAAAGGTAAAAATGATTACAATAAAATGATCTTAAAATTCATAATAACATAATAACTATGAACTAATTACCAACACGATCCGCTATCAACAATACTTTATTGTTTCAGAGTGATATTGGAAGATATACAATGCTAATCATGAAAAGAACTATCATAAGGTCTGTGTAGACTTTTGAGGAAGAGAAAAAGCTCATTGCACAAAAATTCACAATAGAGCTGATCTTCCTTTTTGGGATATATTTGTAAGTACCTTTTCATAGTTTTTTTAATAACTTCCATTGACATTGTCACCACTTCTATCATTGCATTTGAAGTCTGAATGCCATCTAAATTTTTCTGTACCTTGGAACAACCAAGAATTCTTATTTTCATGAGAGCTTTCAAATTCCAATAACTTTGTGGCAAAATCTCTAATGCTTGACATTCCATTATGGTAAATATTTGAAGTGAAAGCATTGCACCTTCTTCTACCTTTGGCAATTCCTCTAGGTTATCTAATCCAACAAGTGAAAATATCTCTAATAAAGAAAATGCCTCCCTCTCACCAAATTCTTGAGGAAACTTACTTATCTTCGGACAATGAATGATCTCCAAACGTCTTAAATGGCTAAGCTTATGCAAATGTGGAAGCTCTTCCAGCATACGGCACCTGTACAATATAAGACTGCTCATATTTTGAAAATCACAAAAAGTACTATCCATTTTAACTAAGTGAGAGCACTCCAGCACAAGTCTTCTCAAATTTGACATATTACTAATGTCCTGCGGCAGGTGTTCCATCTGTGTGAGTACCAAAGAGAGGGTGTCCATTTCTCTCATGTTCCCCAATGTACCTTCATTGAAAATATGGGAATTGTTTTGTAGTTCTAACTCTTTGAGTAGTTTCAACCCGCCTAAATTCTGAATAGAGGCCACGTTTTTGCATCTAAACCCCTTGGGTTCTGTCCACATGCTGCTGCATCCATTCATGTACAAGTGCTGTAAAGATGTCATCACTGAGATGCGCTGAGACAGATATTGCAAATTTTTGCAGTTGGCGAGGCCGAGATAGCCTAGCGATCTTAACTTATCAAGGCGATCGGGTAATTCTCTGATGCTAGAGAAGCTGAGATCAAGGATCCGTAGGTTTACAAGATCTGTGAAGGATCCAGGTAGTCTTTTGATGGGCGTGCCAATTAACCTCAAACATACTAGATGTTTCAGACAGCCCACACTATATGGCAATGACTGCACTGATGTCCCACTCAAATCCAGAACATGAAGGGAGATTATACTCCCAATCACCTTTTTTGGAATTTGCGTTAAACCAGTGTTTCCAGCCAATAAGAATGTGCAGGTCTCTCGATTTATTCCTTCTCGATCTATTCCTTCACGAAGCGATTCTAATTGGTTGTTGGACAACAAAATCCGAGTGCAACGGGAATAGGAACCTTTATTCAACTGTTTCAAACCCCTACCCACCCGACAGTAGAAATTCTCTTCCCCCTCAGCTATTCCGATTCCGAAATCACGGAGAACGCCGTCCATCCTCAGATACTCTATCTGCCCATCCACGTCCCTCATTATCGGCTCAATCAAACAGCGATCTGCCAAATGGTTGACATAAATTCTCCCCATGTCGAATGGGTCTTCGCCGTCGGCCACCTGATAACGATCTTGAAGCTGCATCTTCCGTGCAAGAAGACCTTCTCCTACCCAGAGCTGAATAACTTCGTAGGCGTTAATAATTTGGTTTTCTGAGAAGGCTGCAGCCAAGTATAGAAAGCAGAATTGCATGTTAACGTCCTCGATGCGAAGTGCATCGTGACTGAACCTCAGGCAATCCTGGAGGCTATAAGCGTCTTGCAGGCTGTGGAGAGCCCATTCCCACTTCTGAGGATGAGTATTGCCCGCCATTGCCCTCCCTACAGTTTTGATAGCAAGAGGAAGCCCTGCACACCTATTACACACAGACTTAGCCTTTCTCTCATCGATGTTCGAGGGCAGATTTCCATTATTATAGTGAAACGCATGATGCTGAAACAACTGCCAACTCTCATCTTCCATCAAGTCGTCGATTGCTACTGTGTACTTATCTGCACCTCTTATTTTAAACAATGCAGCGCGATCCCTAGAACTGACAATAACTTTGGAGTTGCTACTGTATGTTACAGGTATACCCAATTGCGGCAACACTGTCTCGGTCGATTCCCATACATCATCTAAGACTAACAAAAAACTTCTACTCCGCTGCAGTATCCCATTCAACCATAATTTCACCTCTTCTTCCTTGATATGATCTTCAGTCAAAACTACTTTTTTTTGTATGGCTATTTGTTTATAGAGATCATTCTGAAGACTTGTAGCAGACGATTGTTGCGAAACAGTAAGCCAAAGGAATAAACCATCGCTAAAATGATTCCGTACCTTTTGGTTGTTGAAGAGGGTCTTGAGAAGCAGACTTTTTCCCGAACCAGCTTTGCCGAGCACACCGATGGACTTAGCCTCTGGATTATCTATCAACAAATCCACTAGACTCGCAAGGGCTTTCCCTTGTCCAACTATAAGGGGCTCGTCCATCAAGTTCGTCCTTGATCCTTGGGAACTGTTTGAAGCTGGAGGCATATGACCTTCCACGGTTGCTCTCATCTGCCCAACTGCAGGGATCTCTAATTCAGATGGGATAAACTTAACCAGGAGTTCATGAGAAAGGGAAAACTCAACCAAAGGAGACATTAGATGCTTAGAGATCTCCAAAATCAAACCGGCAATCATCCTTCTGCTTCGATAACGATAAATAACGTTAGGTGTTGATATTGTGCACCGTTGTACCCTTTTTAGCACTTTTCGTAGAAGCACATCCAACTCCTTAAGCCATCGATCCACATCTGAAGCCTTGTCTTTCTGATCGCCATTGAATGACAGGCAGTGTTGCTGGATCTGCATTATTATAGGCCCGATTTTCATTACTAGAACTTTGACAGACTCCAACTCTTTCTTGCAGAATTTCGCCATGTTTGATTCATAAAGCTTGATTTCGCATCTAGGATATACTGGCTCTGGAATTAGGCTCTGGATCGCATTGTTTATGTGATCAAGAATCTGTAGGATTGCCTTCTCTATACCCACACCAATAAATCCAGAGACAAAATCTGTATCAGCCATGATATTTTCTACTGAGAGCAAGATATGCAATCCCTTCACAACAAACACACTCCCTCAATCAGAAATGGCTCTTCAACTCTCAAGAAATCTGTACACAAAATCCTTCCAGAATGATATGAAACCCAAGACGGCGGCCAGTGCGAACTCCGTCAAAACTGAGAGCAACCCATGCCAGATTTATATTGCTACTTGACTCGCACGAATACAATTGTATTTTCGAAGACCTGATCTTTCTTTTCAGGTTGGGAATAAAGCAGATTGAACGAAACATTCTTTAACCAGGAGCACGGCATATTTAGGATCGACGAAAGGCATAGCTCGTATGGTACTGAAGCACCAAGGAAAATGAGAGGAAAATAGTGTTTGCCGTAGATTCGGATGCTATATAGTTTAATAATCAAAGTGTAAAATAATCCAATGCATAAATCCTCCGTTACTTCAAAACCCAAATAAACTATATATATATATATGCATGCAAATTTAATACGATACTTCACACCCATATAAAGTTATATATGATCCTATTTAGTTGCTTATAAAGTTATTCCCGCACTGCTTTCCAGTGGAGAATATAGATTACAGTTATTCCGATTTAGTTTACTTTACTTTGAAAAGTTATTCCCATAAGGCTTTCCCTGTGGAGAAATAAAATTTTATTTATTCCTCCTTAGTTACTTTGAGAAGTTATTCCCACAATGCATTACCCCACGAAAAACAAACACAACATTACAAGGAGTTGTCGAACGTTTTCGAGAAATTCCACACATCCCGTTTGCTTTACTCAACATGAACAGCAAGAATTGTTGTTTTGAAAAGTTATCGTGATGCTTCTCTTTCCCGGAAGGTTAAAATCCATGGAGAGAATCCACTTCTCATACCTTCTCTTGGAAGCAGTTTCAAGGTTACAATCCATGATAAAATCAAACTTTAAGGGTTTAACGTATTAACAAAGTTAACCACCATGTATAATTTAAGTTTACATTTAATGATAAAATCGAATTTAAGGGTTTAACATATTAACAAAGTTAACGACCATCTATAATTCAATGCATCGTCATGAAGGATATGTGCTCTTCTAAATTAATGTTTTTTTTTTTCAAAGTTCATAATGAAGGTGTGTAAGGTTTTAATACAAAACTCAAAAAACAAACTATGTGTGTCAATAAAGACAAAATACCCACCCATTATAAGGGGAAAAACATCATCTTGGCTTAAGACAAAACACTAGGAGTGATTATCATCAAAACTCTAGAAATAAGAGCAATGAAATAACAAAGTATAAAGTGAATATCGTAGATCATATAGCATTAAGATGTGACAATGTCAAACACTTAGGAAGTTGGTCAAACCATTAGAGTCAGGATGTGAGGCCCTAGCATTGAATGGCTCCAAGCATGCCCTCCACACAATCACTCAGTTGGTCATTGACTAGTATGGACATACACAAAAGTGGTTGGTTGAATGAATTCACTTAGGCACAATTGCATGATGCCAAAGTTCATTATAGACTTATCAGACACCCTCGCAAGAAGGCAAGACACTCCGTAGGATTTGGTAGCATGACCAATGGTTAGATGCACCAAGAAAAGCTTGGAGAAATAACGCAAAGTGGAGATCATAGCAGATGACCCCATCAAATCTGCAAGGATACATTGTAATACATGATAAATAATAAGACAAATGTCTTTCAAACAAACCTTTAAAGACTTTGGTTCTTGGGAAGAGTATGAACCCAAGGAGTTGGATGCTCCATGACTTGAGGTTGTGATAGTTAGTAGGATTCCATTCAAGCACAAGAAACTGCATGGAACAACCCTTGGAGGAACATTTGTTGGGGGCACGGCAGCATAAGTAATCAAAGGGTGCAAAGCAACCATCAGGGATAAGTCATTGAAGGTTCATAAACACCACCATGTGCAATTAATCGATGGGCATCGATCATATTTGATTGGACACGGATGTTTATTATATGTTAGGAATTATATATTTTGACATTACATTTCTATTATATTATATTAGTATTTCCTTTATTAATCGGTTAGGACCTTAATTGTATGGTCAATTAGAATTGTAATTGCACCATTTGTCTCTTATAGATATACCAGAGGACGACGTAGTTTTAGGATCCTCTTATCTTATCTCATGCATTTGATACATTGTAAAGGAAGTTTCCCACTTGAAGAGGCTTCTTATTCATCTCTTTATTTCATTCTCAAGGAATTGGGCTACTTTTTCTTTCTACATTTATGTTATTTTAGGAATTTGGTGTATAACTTTTGATATCATAGCCATTTTTGTTATAATGCTTTTTGGGGGATGTCTTAGACAACAAAATTTTGAGGAGCCTTAGAGGACATAATGAAATATCTGCGGTAAAAATTCTAGGCCCTAGATCATTATAAGTTCAGAGTTATTGTTTTTGGAAGTTATGGTCTTTCATTATTCCAAAAACTAGTCTCAAATAGGTTTTCTAAGTAAAAATGTTATATCATAAGCTTGAGAGATCCAAATTGATTGCCTCATTTTGCATTAGAAATAAGGTAGACCATAGTGTTTGTGGTAAACATTTTAGAAGCAAAAAAGGAAAATCAGACACATGTTAGTTCATACAAGTTCACTGTCTTCAAAGGAAGGATCTCACTTGTAACACTTATGAAAAGATTTAACAAATAGACTCTAAGCAACATAGCACCCATAGGATTTTTCATGCCACTCCCACCATTTCCATCCTTCTAGATCCAAATACAAGTCCCATCACCCAAGCAACATAGCACCCATAGGATTTTCCATGCCACTCCCACCATTTCCTTCCTTCCAGATTCAAATACAGGTCCCCTCCCCCAAAGTTTCATCATGTCATTAGTAATAGCATGTAGGGCGAACTACTATTTCATTTAAGTGACCCATCCATGGAGAGCTTTAATGAACAAATTTCAAGCAACATAATGACCATTAAGTACAAGACCATGGCCCATTGATAAAGTACAGCTAGGGGTCCATTGAGAATATATCATGAAAATTTTAACAACATTTATGCTTTTTGGCACACCGTTGAAAAAAAAAGCAATATCGTTAACACTACATGTTATATAATTGAAAAAAAACTTTAAATTTAAACTAAAACTTGATAATTCCAGCAACATAACTATTGTGGTTAATAAAATAGAAAATAAATTAAAATTTAATTAATTATATAGTTAAATGCAAATTAATATTTATGCCAAAAATTGAAAATTCTCACAACATAATGGTTATCAATAATAAAAAATTTAAAAATATTAAAATTATAATTGATTAAAACAAAAACAAAAAATTTGACCAACCTTTCATGTTGGATGCCATTAGATCGGTTAGAGGTCGATGGATTTCCAATAGAGCTTGGTTGAGGTTGGAGTTCAATCAAGGGTTAACTATCGCTGGAATAAAATGTTGTTTACGTGTGTGTGTGTGTGTGTGTGTGTGTGTTATAACAACTCAGACACCTAAATATTGAAGTAACATTCTCTTCACCTATCGGATTTAGATCTTACCAAGTCAAGATGTCGAAATTTTTTCTCACGTAGTTTTGGAAGCATGGGATGAATATGCTTCTATGAAAATTATAAGATTCCTTCCTTCTGTGGTCAACGACAATTTCAATTTCCTTTTCCCCAATCCTCTCATTTCCATCGAAGTCTATCACTCGTTTAACAAGTGCAATTCAAACCATAAGAGGTGGCATGTTATTTTCTCCATAGCCAATAACCATACTATGAAATTAACAAAACTAACATTGTGAAGAGGAAATTGCAGACATTAAAGTGAAGAGGATGGTTGTAGGTGAACATAGAGACTAGGTTAGATAGGAACCTTTACAAACTATTTGCGTTCTACTCTTAGATGCTTGAGAAGCCATGAATTGATGTTATATAAGGTTCTCTAAGAGAATAAATAGATTGGACTCATTTTGACACACTAAAGAGAACTACAAAGGTTGGTGTAACGTACCCCAATGCTAGATGGCCATATAGATAACCATCTATGGCTAAAAATGCATAGAGCGCTATACAGGATATGTAATTACTAGAAAAAAATTTAGTTAAACGAAAACACAACAAGCCATAATCGACTCAAAATATCTGGAAGCATAGATGAAATCACTTAAATTTTTAATAATTATTAATTTAAACAACTAGAAGCTAAAAGTTAACGCTATAAACAAGATCCGACAATTTAAATCTTGTCTTTCCAACCTTATCAAACACTTATGACATCGAAAATCGGAATTCAGAACATCAAATATAACAAAACGTAAAATCTCTACTGATCCTGACATTACCATGTTGATTCCAACATTGCCAATATTGACAGTTGAAATTCGACAATTCTAAATGGATCAACACACTTTCGACCTCCATTCCCTGATGTCGGAAACCTGACGTCGCCAATTTCAATAGTTGGAATTCGGTAACTTTAAACAAAAATACAAATACCCTTCTAACTTTTTGATCCCAACTTCAGCACATTGGAAGTAGAAAGTCAACAACGATTAAGAAATAAAACCACAACCTTCCTGACTTATTGATCTTGATGTTGGCATGTCAGAGGTAAAAAGTTGTCACTAATCAAATAAAAACATCAAATACCCTTCCAACTTTCTAATCCCAACATCGGCACATCGGAAGTCAAAAGTCGAAAACAATCAAACAAACAGCAACATTACCCTTCCAACTTTCTAATCCTGATTTCGGCACATCAGAAGTTGGAAGTCGGCGATGACTAAACAAACATCAACCAATACACTTCTGAACTTATAATCCAAACATCAGCACATCGAAAGTTGGAAGTCAACACCTGAGATAAGAAACTTTTAACATTTATTACGTTGATTCTGACATTGGCACATCAGCATTGGCACATATGAACCAACTCATTGGCACTGAAATCATGCAAATGAATTCTCTAATTCCATATCTTAACATTTATCCAATTTATGAAAACAATTAAGGAAAGACTTGTTATTTAAATGCTTTTCCAACATTCCAGACTCATGCAAGCTAAAAGATTGCTTCTTGGTTTGATAATTGGGCAAAGGAATTATAAATGAGAATCATAGTCTTAGATCACATTCTCATTAAAGCTCAGAAATAAACTTACTAATCATTTCATTATTTCAACATCTAGGAAACTACAGTAGTTCATTCCCATCAAGTTTCTCCTTTCTACCAAGGACTGAATCCTTTTTCCTTTGAACCCGTCAACACTACGGTATTAGAACCAATATAAATGACAAGGTTCAACCATTTCATTTAAGCAATCACAATAGTAACCTTATCTTGGAAAATTTACCATTCAAAGAAAATAAGAACTACTCACTAAATACAGAGTTATTCAACATTTTTCCTTTTCATACAATTTAACATGCAAATGAACACCCAAAACAATGGTCTTATTCATCTTCTCAAACATAAATAACTTCAAACCGTGAGCATGATTAATATGTAAAATTCAAACCATAACCTTCAATGGTTGTGCAAGCCCCAGAATGACATAAAGCACTCTGGCCCTTTTAATCTATTTATCAGGACTAAGCAAGCAATGACATGATACATCCATAAAGTCCAATTATTTTTTCCTACAACATCTTAACAGTTCACAAATAGAGCATCACAACAACTCATAAACATATATTTATAAACATTCAAACATGAACAACATTCACCATTTGTTCAATTACATAACATGATATTTATGTTCAATACACAATTAAGATAGCCTCAAACACTTATCTGAAATCAAACTAACTGGAAAATGGCTTTGTGGCAACCACACTCTACACAATCTTAGGCCACTTTATTCATTAATTTGTCAACAAAGTGTCGCCCGCGATCTGGGACTTGTGAATTCACCAAGAGATTTCCCCCCTTTACCTGAATTTCATTCCACAAGAGAATTTATCACTCGACATTCCTCACAATTCAAAGGAATTTAACATAGGGTTACAGGCATGTAGGAAATTTTGGCTATAACCAATTCCATGCCAAACAACACACTCCCCACTCTGGCTTATTTCCAATAGCACCATAATGAAAAACCATCACCATTGTTCAATGCCCAGGAATTCTACTAGAATAGTTTGAGGACAAATTCACCATTTCCTTAACCATAACCCAACACTCAACCATAGGCTTAGTAAAATGGATGAGGGGTGTGGTGTTTTCCCATAACACATAGTGACAACGTCTTCATAAAATTCCCCCCCAAGTTCTTCCAGACCAAGATCACATGTTCCTCCTCTATGTACGGGGTTCTCCCACTTAGTTATGGGCTCTCTCTCCCTCTTCACGCACCCCCATTTCAGGACTTTTTCCCTAATCCTTATTCCACCTTTTTACATGAGACTGACTCCATGCAGCAACATGTTAAAGATACAACTCATCCCCACTTAATCACCCATTAATCATACTGAACACTTAAAACATGTTTAAGGTTAAAGCATAGGTTTAGGTTTTATTTAAGGAAAAGGGGTTTTCCTCTTAGGTATTCAAGGTGGTAATAGGGTTAGGTTATAGCCCCTAGTCCATCTACAATCCCCTTACCTCTCACTAGTGAATTCATCTCCCCCCCATCTCTTCGGAGTTATGCCACTGTCGAAGCTAGTTATATGTTTTTATTAATAATTAATATTAAAATGTACACATGTTCCGTCATAAAAACATGGCATATTAATATTTACATCATACATAAGATATGTTCAGGGGGTCTCAAACAAGGGTATTTCATTCCCCTAACCCTTAAATTCAACACCGTCCTCATTGTTCCATTGTTCAAAACACATGAACAAAATTTTTAGACTTAATTATAGATGTACGATCTTCAAAAATTGATAGGGACACTCCTCCCACATCTTATATTCTAGTTCCTAGATCACTTCCTTAGGTTGTAATAGGTTCATTGGATTCTTCATGATGCTCCTTCTAGCTTGGACCTCCACACTTCTCTCACTAACAGAGATCTGTCATGTTTTTTTAACAGTTACAACCATCTTGGTTTGAGATCTACCTAAGAAATCCATCAACATGAATCCCATTAGGCCAACATGTACATGTGTATTAGAATCAGTCATTTCATTTACTTAAATGGATTAATAATATCCTTTCTTTGTTCAAAAATATTCCATGCATGTCATTATTAACCCAACAAATGTATATAGATGACTTAATTCATCTTCCTTTCTTTTTACAAAAAATTAACTATTTCAATATTCATTGTATATTTCAATAATTAAACAGACCATATTTTTAGTTGTATCATGCATTTCAACAAATTTCTCATTCTAGAAAGCAATAACATAAGTAAAAAGAGAAGAGTAAGAGTTTCCCCTCTTCGTATTGTCCTAGTCTAGAGCTCCAAAACTGTGGTTTTCCTGCTCCTTGGTCTCTTTCTCTTTGAAATCAAGGAGCTCAACTCGCCTAATCATCATTTCAACCATGACACTTCATATTTATTTTTTGTCCAAGGACTCAAAGCCTGGGTCATTTCCCTTGGTTTGCTCAGAAGCTCCTTAACTGACAGGACCACCATAGGTCCACAACCTTAATGCAAGCAGCCAAAGGACACCCATCCTTAGCTTGCATAGAGGAAAACACATCCTCAATGAAATCGAACGAAGGAAATACATCCATCTTAGCTTGCATATCTTTCTTATCCTTTATCTTTTGCTCATTTTCTTTACTTTTAATCTCCAATATGCAAGCACCAACTTGCATATTTTGATACCTAACAAACACCAAGTGGCTAGCTAGGCTCATGAGTATCATACATTAATAAAAAATGTATTACCACAAAACTAAAAACATATTTTTAGAAAATTCTACTTCTCGACTTTGAAACACCACAAATGAATCCATTACCTTGGGTGTAGTCAATGTAGAAAACCATGACACAACACAACATTGGGAATGCACCCGCTCCGTTCCGATGTGTGCCATGTAGGCTGGAATTGTAGCCAAGCCATTTTTTCAAAATAAAATCATTTCCTAAATTTTATCTTCTAAACTTTCTTTTCAATAACAAAAATGAGGTTAGTGTAAAGATATATCCCTTCTTCCTTAAGGACTGAGAAAATTCTCAATTTCTTTAGTCTTTCCACATTCTTCAATCAAAACATGATGAAGAATCTCTTAGTTGACCCTAGAGAACTCCAATTCTCTACATTCAAACTTTTAATTTTGTAGCTTTCAAACTCTGCATCACTTACAGGTCCAATTAGTTACATACCAATATTTCACATCATATAACTGCAGTTAACAACCAGTACCCAATTATTACCAATTATCAAATTTACAAGATAATCAACAATGGGAAATTTATAAACAACTAACAACATATATCATTTAGCTTCAAAGTATTAACTTTAATTTTCATAATTTAAATTGAGTATAGAAGTATTATAAATTCATGTATCATCTCACACAGACATAGTGAACAAGGATCCAAGAATTCAAATCCAAAACATATGAATGCAATGCTTAAAAAGAGAAATTTGTTTAACAAAAATCAAGCACTTCAAACATTTCCCAGAGCTTAAATGTTGAAACCTTAGCTCGAATACCATTCATTAATGTACCCCAAAGCTACACAGCCACAAAAATAACCATATTTCGCTAAAAACGCACATAGAGCTATACAAGCTCTCTAATTACAAGAAAAAAATTAGTTAAACAAAAACACAAGTGATAATCGAATCAAAATTTTTGAAAGTGTAGATGAAATCACTTAAATTTTTAATAATTATTAATTTAAATAGCTCGCAGTTAAAATTTACTGATATAAGCAAGATCTGACGGTTTAAATACCATCTCCCCAACCTTATCAAACACTTTCGACATTTCCAACATCAGAAATTGGAAGTCAAAATGTCAAAGGTAACAAAATATAAAATATTTGTCAATCTCAACATTACCATGTCGATTCTAACATTGTCGACATCCACATTCAGAAGCCGGTAATGGTAAATGGATAAATACACTTTTGACCTTCCCTAACATCCCCAACCTCGACAGTCGGAAGTCAACAATTCTAAACAAAAAATACAAAGACCCTTCTAACTTTTTTATCTCAACTTTGGGCGATCAAAAGTTGAAAGTCGACACTGATCAAGCAACAAAAATATGACCTTTCTGACTTTCTGATCCCAATGTCAGCACGCAGGGTTGGAATTTCAAATGATGGACACCCGTCAAAATTGCCGGTAACAATCAAAATCTGAAACGTTTTCTGTATTCTAAGCCAGATTTTGACGGTTTCGCTAAAATCTTAGCTGTATTTGACAGGTAAATTGACCCATGACGGCTATATACCCGTCAAATTCCATCCGTGTCAGCACGTTAGAAGTTGGAAGTCCACATCGGCTTAATAACAACATCAAGGACCCTTCTAAATTTTTTATCCCAATGTCAATAGGTAGGGAGTTAAAAGTCAGCAATGAACCAAAAAATAACAACACCGACCCTTTTGAATTTTCAATCATGAATTCAGCAAATTAGAAGTCAAAAGTCAGTGACAACCAAACAAACATTACCTAAGAAAATTTTGACCTTCTGATCCTGACGTTGGCACATCGAAAGTTGGAATTCGTCACTAACATAAGAAAAAGTTAACATCTATCACGTTGATTTCGACGTTAGCATGATGGCATCGGCACATTGGCACCAACTCATTGGCACTGAAATCATGTGAATGACTTCTTTGATTCCATATATTTATACTTATCTAATCTATGAAAAATGTCTAAGGAAAGACTTGTTATTTATAGGATTTTAATCCAACATTTCATACTCATACAAGATAAAATATTGCTTCTTGGTCTAATAACTAAACAAAGGAATTATAAACAAGACTCACAGTCTTAGATCACATTCTCATTAAAGATCAAAAACATAGTTACTAATCATTTCATTATTGCAACAGTTCCTTCCCATCAACATTATCCTTTCTATGAAGGATTGAACCCATATGCCTTTAAACACATTAACAGAATAGTATTGGAACCAATATAAATGGCAAGGTTCAACCATTTCATTTAATTAATCACAATAATAACCTTCTCCTAGAAGAATTATCATTCAAAGAAAACAAGAAATACTCACTAAATATAGAGTTATTCAACTTGTTTCCTTTTCATACAATGGTCTTATTCAGCTTGTTATTTAACATGCAAATGAACACCCAAAACAATGGTCTTATACAATGTCTCAAACATAAATAACTTCAAACTTAAAGCATGATGAATATCTAAAATTCAAACCATAACCTTCAATGGTTGTGCAAGCCCCAGAAATACATAAGGAACTCTACCCATTTTAATATATTTATTAGGACTAAGAAAGCAAAGACATGGTGCAACCATCAAGTCTAATTAGTTGTTGATTGAATTGTCATCGATGACAACAATACCTGGTAAATGCCTTGGTCGCATCGGTCTTAGGTCAAGACACCTTTTTGTAATGGTCTTGCTACCACTCATGTTGGGTTCGATTGCCTTAGTAACCTTTGTGGAGCCCTGAATGTTTTGTGATGGTCAGAAGCCAAGGAGTCCTTTTTTAGTTGTACAAGCCCAAGTTTCAAGCCCTTGGAGGCCTTGGGACAATGGAAAAATCCCTAGTTACCCACAGGTTTGGTAGAGTCACATTAAAGAGTTTTTTGGTCCCTATGGAGTCTATTTGATGTGCCTCCTTTTTTTTGCTGTATTTTTGTCTTTGAAACCCTCACACAACTCACTTGTTCCCTCACTTAAGTCATGATGAATCCCATGGCCTTGACAAATGGAAATGACCCATTCTGTGGGCATTTAATGTTTACTTGTTGAAGTATTGAATGGATTGTACCCTTTTTTGTTAGTCTTCTTGTGTATTCTAGAATATGGCTTGGTAACTCTTCCACAAACCCTTGAATTTTTTGGTTTTGTTTCCCTTATGGTGTGGGACTTGCATCATGGTTAGGGCCTCTTGAACCCCCCCCCCCCCCCCCCCCCCCCCCCCCCCCCCCC